>JAAGEH010000393.1:31094228-31190295 GCA_011751065.1 Lasiurus cinereus | reverse complement strand
TTTAAATATATTTTATTGATTTTTTTACAGAGATGAAGGGAGAGGAACAGAGAGCTAGAAACATCAATGATAGTAGAGAAACATCGATCAGCTGCTTCCTGCACACCCCTGACTGGGGATGTGCCTGCAACCGAGGTACATGCCCCCGACTGGAATCCAACCTGGGACCCTTTAGTCCCAGGCTGACGCTCTATCCACTGAGCCAAACCGGTCTTGGCTAGAATTGAAATTTTTAATGAAACACTCAAGACCAGGGCTGTGTAGTGTGAGCTAGTCCAGCTATATTACTTAAATGGCAAGATTTGATACTTGCCACGAAGATGGATGGATTTTGCCAGTAAAAGGAACCATAACAGTTGAATAAAGCAGTAGGAACCTTTTAGTCAACTGCATGTAGTACACAGCTAATAACATTTTTCCACTCTGTGTATTGTACAGTACTCACAGGAGGGTAAGACTGGCAAAATAAAATGAACTTGGAACATCTTAAATGCATTTCTTGGCAACATTCACACATTATGCTGCCTTTTAAAGCATGTTTCATATTGAGCTTATAGAATTTTTAATATAATATTGTTTCAATATGGTCATGCATAGATAATTTATTTTTTAATCTAACAACATATTTAAATTATATTTCTATGTAATGAACTCTATGTTTTGTTCTACTTGTGAATTCTAAAGTTGCCATAACTAGATAATGAAGTCCTGCTCAAAGTTATTAGATATAATTTCATCTTTCTACAAATTAAATTACTAAATTTAATAAATAAAAAAAGAAAGATATTGATTTTGTAGGGACCAGTGTTACCAAGAAGTTTTTCCAAGGGTAGGTGAATTCTACTGACTTCAGAGAACTCTAGTCTTTAATTAATTGTTTGGAATATAAAACAGAATTGAAAATAAGTATTAGTGATGCAGGTGTTACCAAAGCAGAATAAATGATGGACAACATTTATTTGCTTTCAACATCTATGTGCAATTCAAAAGCATATTTGAATGTTTACCTTCTACCAACTATGACAAATAAGATCTGTTCTTCAGAAGTAGCTACAACCGAGGCAAACTTGGATAGAAGTATGCATTTACCGTGGAGATGACACAAGTTTGATACTATAATAAGACATATAAACTGGGAGCATGGGAACACACAACATGGGTTAAGAGAGTACCTATTGACCTCCCAATCGCGAACAATTTGCTTTATCTTAAAAGCCACCACCTAGAACCCCAAATATTTTGGCTTTTTCTCTTACTTTAAGAAAAGATGGGTCAGGTAATAAATACCAGAAATTGAAGTTGGTTATCTTTCTGTATCTTAAAAGATGTAGATTGTTACTATAAACTCTTAAGTCTAGGAAAATTCACTTAGAAATTGTCATGACCCTAATATCTTTCATAGAAAAATTTACTGATACTGTACTGATTATTACTATTTTTTATTATTTCTCTTTGTTGATTTTTATTTTTTTTGGTAATAGATATTTTCTCCATAAAGGTTTTCATAGAACTATCTCCTTAATCTAATGTAACCTCTCTGAAATTTGAACTATCAGATCTAATTTGCAATTATCCATTCTCCACTCCCTGTATGCAATTACTTTTCTATAAAAGATATAGCTAAAATGATGCATAATATCAAAGCAGCTGTATACTAATCATGCTGTGGGCAGAGGTTTTATGAATAATAGACCATGTCCATCCTGCTGAGTTAGTACTTAGAATGTTTTTGAAAATCAGCTTGAAGATCAATCACTATATCTGATTAGATTATACATGGTAGTATAAAGTTGGCTGAAGGAAGATCTGGTAAAAGAAAATAGGGAAAAGGACAAAATAAAAACATATTAATGTCACAAAATAATTAAATTTCAACACATCAACTATATTGAGTTGGAAGAAACACTTGTAGCACTGAAATTATTATTTATGTGTAAACTGGTTTTACTTCTTCTGCAGGAAAACAGTTGTATGCCCCATCATTGATGTGATTAGTGATGATACCTTTGAATATATGGCTGGGTCAGACATGACTTATGGGGGTTTTAACTGGAAACTGAATTTTCGTTGGTATCCTGTTCCCCAAAGAGAAATGGATAGGAGAAAAGGAGACAGAACATTACCTGTCAGGTATGTAGATGCTATCTTCCTAGGGTAGCGTGTGCATTCCTATAATAATTCAGAAGTATTATAAATTTGTGTTCTCATTTTTAAGTCTTTAAAAGTCAGATATTTTTATTCATATACACATATATGTCATCATCTTTTATACTGTCATCTAAGAATCAATGGCTATATTAAATCTAGTTTAAATTAGCACTGGCAAATTAGCATTGGCAGAAGTAGCCAAATTTCTTTTGAAACTTTGTGCATCCTTACATTAAAAATACATTTATTGTCAGTTTTCTGTGTGATAGATATGTACTAGCCTTACCAATTAAGGTAGATATATATCTTATTGAAATGTATATGTATTATAGTAGAGGTGTACCCAAAATTAAAATAATAAAAAAAATGTTTTAGTAAATATTCTAAATTTACTTGAAGAATTATCTTCCTGGCAGATACAAGAGAAAGATCCATTTAGTCAATTTTACTGTATTAATAATTATGAAGGATTTATTATTTGTTCCAAGTCATTGAAAATCACTACTTAGTGAAAAATTTATTCATAACAGACTGTGAAATTACAGCAGGAAGATTAAGGTTAGGTGGGGTAGATAAGAGATCAATCAAAGGACTTGTATGCATGCATATAAGCATAATCAATGAACATAGACACTGAGGGTTGGGTTATACCTGGGAGGGAGGGGGGGGCAATGGGGAGATATGTATAAAAAATAATTAAGAAAAGAAAATACATTTTTTCTTAATAAAAAATAAAAAATGAGAAATAGAGAAAACCAAGATGGCAGCATAAGGTATACACCTGTATGTACTGTCTCTCACAACCACACCAAAACTACAACTAAAAGACAAAATTTCTATCACCCAGAACCATTATTATCCTCTTGTCACCTCTGTGGCTAAGTAGAAGTTCTACAACTAGAAGGAAAGAGAAAGAGCATTGAGACGAGCATAGGTGTGGAAAAGCTGAGGTCAGAGGCACGAAAATCGGGCTAGAGGCTGGTGACTGGGTGTGCTGTTTTTTCAACCCTAAGGGAGACAAGAGCTCCCAATTACTCTGAACTCCATTTTCTGGCGAGATTCTGGGGACCCAAACTCTTACGGGGAGAAGCTGGACTGTCTGCCATCAGGTCAGAAAGTGGGGTGGCTTTCTTACTGAGGTGCATGCAGGAATCATTGTTTACTGCACTGGGTACAGAACATGGGAACGCTGAAAATCAGAGACGCAGAGATGGCTGACTGGCAGCCATCGCTGTTTGCCACACCCTAGCCTAGTGATTCCCTGAGACCCCACCCCGCACAATTTACAAACCCATCTAAGCTCTGGGCTGAGGCTTCTGCATATAAATGGCCTGCCCTATCGCAACTTCCCCTAACAAACTGAAGCTATGGTCAGACAGTTCCAAAACCTCCAAACCCCAAGCAAAGAGGAGAAATCTGCAGATCTTGCTATAGCTCCTCTTGTGTGGGCTCAGGCAGTAGCTGACCTGCACTTCATAGGAGATCCAGAAGCTAGTGTACCTAGTGGTTAGTGTGAGACGACACCAGATTTGAACTCCTCACATCCATAAGTGACACATTAAAGAGGCAGACTTGGTGAGCGCCAAAGCCCACTGAAACAAGTCCTGCTTCATATGCGTGTCTCCAGCACAGCAGTTCTTACATTATAGAAACAGCGGGTCCTCACAGCGAACTAGCCTGGACGTCAATTCTTCCCAGTGTACCAACAGCAATCAAGGCTTAACTACACGACTTTGCACTCCACCCACAAAGTGCTGCACCAAGAGTGTCCACCTCAGGTTATAGGGGAGGCTGAACCACTGGGCCCTATAAGTCACCTACCAGAGAAAACCACCCCATCAACACAGGGAAGCAGACAAAATGCTGACTCAGAGAAATATGTCACGAATGAAAGAAATGAAGGAAAGCAAATGACTGGACATAGAGTTCAAAACCACATTTATAAGGTTACTCAAGAATCTTCTAAAAACCTCTGAGGAACTTAGTGAGACCTTTAAGGATCTTAATGAGAATGCCAAAGAACATGGAAAAGGATCAGTCAGAAATTAAGCATAAACTGTCTGAAATAAAGAATATACAAAAATTCATTGCTGAAACTGGTTTAGCTCAGTAGATAGAGCCTGGGCCTGAAGACTAAAAGGTCTTAGGTTCAATTCTGGTCAAGGGCATGTACATTGGTTTTAGGCACATCCCCAATAGTGGGCATGCAGGAAGCAGCTGATCAATGTCTCTCTCTCATCGATATTTCTAACTCTCTATCCCTCTCCTTTCCTCTCTGTAAAAAATCAATAAAATATATATTTTTTAAAAAAGAATATACAGAAATTCAACAGTAGACCAAAGGACCCCAAGAATCATACCAAAGATTTGAAATATGAGGAAACAAAAAAATACGCAACAACAACAACAAAAAAGAATCCAAAAATATGAAGATAGTGTAAGGAGCCTCTGAGACAACTTTAAGCATACCAACATCCAAATTATTGGGTTCCCAGAAGAAGAGAGAGAACAAAATATTGAAAACCTATTAGAAGAAATAATGACAGAAAACTTTCCCTACCGGGTGAAAGAATAGACTTACAAGTACAGGAAGCACAGAGAACCCCAAACAAGAGGAATCCAAAGAGGACCCAAGACACATCATAATTAAAATGCCAAGGTCATTAGACAAAGAGAGAATCTTGAAAGCAGCAAGAGAAAAACAGTTAGTTACCTATAAGGGAGTGCCCATGTGAATGTCAGCTGAATTCTCAACAGAAATTATGCAGGCCAGAAGGGAGTGGCAAGAAATATTCTAAGTGATGAACAGCAAGGACCAACAACCAAGATTACTCTACCAAGCAAAGCTATCATTTAGAATTGAAGATCAGATAAAGAGCTTCACAGACAAGAAAAAGCTAAAGGAGTTCATCACCACCAAACCAAGATTATATGAAATGCTAAAGGGTATTCTTTAAGAAGAGGAAGAAGAAGAAAAAGGTAAAGATAAAAATTATGAACAATAAAATGACAACAAATACATGGCTATCAACAAGTGAATCTAAAAATCAAGTGAATAAAAAATCTGATGAGCAGAATAAACTGATGAGTATAATATAATTGGGCATAGAAAGAGAGTGGACTGACAATTCTTGGGGGGAAGAGGTTGTGAGAGGTGCGGGAAGAGACTGGACAAAAATCTTGACAGTGGTGGGTGGGTAAGGGCATGGAGTGAGGTGGGAAATCAGGTGGAAGGGAGCTATGATGGGAAAAAAAGAGGAAGATCTGTAATAATCTGAATGACAAAGATTTATTTAAAAATGAGAAATATATGCATCTTAAATTTTCTAGACAGTTATTACCCATTTACGAACATAAAATTATCACCTTCTTACTTTAACATATCATTGTGTACTTCATAACTGCAATAAAAATTTGATGTTCTGAATAATATTTTATGAAAGGAGTTCACTAGTTTAGCTCTTTAAAGATTCATTTGACAAATCATCATTTAGTTAGGATAATAGAGAAATACCCTAACATCCTAAAACAATATTTGTAGCCCATTATCTAAACAAGAATGTTTCCTAACCTAATGAAGGATTGACTTATCCATTGGCAAGATTAATTATGTAATGAATTAATTAAAACTAACTAACAATTCACTAATAGAAGGGAACACCTCTAATTGTTTGTTTTTGAACAATGAAATTTGAGGCTATTAACCTTCTGAAGAGGGTAGTACTACATCAAAGAGAAAAACAATGTGGCTACAAACAATTGCATAAAGATCTGAAATTATATCAGCATTTAAAGTATGATTTAGCAGCCCTGAAATCTTGCAGTAATCTGCATGTTCACCAAGTCTTATTGATCCTTGCCTTTAATGATTTGATTTCATATTAGTATTGTTCAATAGAAATTCTGTTTTCCCACATCATGGTAACATTTAGTGTTAGCTGATTTTTCAACTTCAGATCCCAAGTGAAAGCTATCAAAATACTTGAAAAATATACTCAAAAATAGATGTGTTTATTCATTTGAAAATTAAGTAATTAAGAATGTGTTATATTTTGTTTTGTTTTTGAAATATTGATCATGGAGGAAATAGGATTGTAATCCCACATAGTCTGAAGCTGTCCACCAGGTGCACTGTCACTGGGGCCTCCTGGGAGGTGCAGGACCAGCCACCACCTGTGCCCTGTCTGGGACCACCTGACACTAGCTATAGAGAGACCTTCAGATGGTTGCTACTTGTTTGGGACTTGAAAGTGCCCAGGAGAGGCCATGCTGCAAGCCAGGCCACATTCTTGGTAGAGCCAGGACCAGGATCACTTTTCAAGAGACATAGGTCATGCAGAGACCAGTTGCTGCTTGTTTGAGAGCTAGTAGGAAAGGCCAAATCATGAGAGACCATTTGTATGGAAAAGCCACTGTAAATGGCTTACATAAGTCCACAAATTGAGTGAAGTGGTGTCTCCAGGAATCACCTAAGTTGGGCTAACAGTGTTAACCAATTGGATGGAAACTCAGATATGGCACCCACCTGCCAGCTCTGTGGGGAAAGGGCTCATCAAAGAACAGTGACCTCTTCCAGCACTTCTGTCTGAAAGAAACCTGCACCAGAACCTTGAGCTGGGAATTCTGTTGTGGGAGCAAGAACCGTTGCTCTTTAGAGTGTAACTTTTTGCCAAGATTTCTCTCTCGATTTTTAATGGCTACACGTGGGGGTGAAACCAGCCTATTCTGTGTCTCAACCCCTCCTAGAAGTCTTGATGTGACTTCTTCTCTATACACTTATTTATAAGACTTCTAGTCAGCTAAATTTCAGGTACTTATGAATGATGGTTGTTCTGTAATTTAGTTGTAATTTTGATGACATTGTGGGCGATTCCAAGTGCCATATTTACCATGCCACCGTCCCTACCAGAGCCTACCTTTATTTTCTCACAGAGTAAAAATGTAGATAATTAAATGATAACCAACATTCATAATAATTTACTGATCTCATTCATGAAAGTAAAGGGTTACATAGAAATCGGACATTATCTCTCATCTTTTATTAACTAAAACATAAGATGAAATAGCCTACTTGCTATACTTATGTGGCTTTATTGTAGTAACAAGAAGAGCTGATAAAAACTAAGTATATTTTATTTGTATCTTTCAGTAACTGCAAATTATTTTACTCTTTAAATTGCTGAAAGAGCTGGAGCAAAAGAAAAAGAGAAAGCTATCTTTGCTGATGTTTCTAGCTATTTATGGCAAAAGGTTAATTAATGCATGGGTTATGTTGTAACAGCCCACTGGTAATTTTCATCAATATAGCTATCGTGTGAACTTTCTTTGTACTTATAATTTATTACTTATAAAGATGTGGTCATTTTTCTCACATTTATACAAACACACTAATCATTCTAGGTGTTAAAGACTTTTTTTATTTAATTAATAGAATTCTGAATAGATAAAATGATTAAAATGAGGTTGAAATTTTAGTTTTCTTAGTGGAATATTTCTTTTAAAATGTCAGTTAAGACAGAATTTCCTACTAACTATAATTTGCTAATTTAGTCATCAGTTAGAAATACAATCAAGCCTGTGTGTTTATAGAGAACCAATTTGAACTTGTGACCTAAACTTAGTTATACCACTTTTAAATTAAAACTTATAATTGTTATTATTATCCTCTTGTCACCTCTAGGCTTTGATATTTTCATTTTGATAATAAATGGAGTATGTTAAATACTTGGTATTTGTGAAGTTATGACAATGATATAATAGCACATTTAATCCCTATTATTTAGTTTTCTTTAATCTGTAAATTCTCCTTAATATTTTATTTCTTAAATTATATGACTTTTTAGGAATATCTCAATTATAGGTGCAATAACTGAGTAATCAAATTGATAAACCAGAAGTCATTAACCAGGAGTTTGCATGTCAAATATGCTGTGTAGGTGAATTTTACTTGGCCTACATAGTGCTTTGACTTTTAAAAATTACCACCACCAAAAAAAAAAAAGAGAGAGAGAAATGTTTTAAAGAAAAATCTGGATTTCAGCTTGTCTTGAGAGTAAAAATTTCTTGCTATTACGGTCCTTGGTGCCTATTTGGTAACATCAGGTGAAATTGAGTAGAAGTTGCCCTATAGAAGTAGCATGAAAGTGTAACATAATCCCCATAATTCTTTTTTTGTGTGTGTATGTCCCTGACCCTGAGGCTGAGGATCAGTTGTTGCCATTTGTCATCATTCTTATACTTGGAAAAATATTTCTCTACCTGTTTCCCAACCAAAGGTGAGAGAAATATGCTTATTGTAACTAATCAATTCCACATATCGATGTTATTTACCTGACTAAAATCTTTTTAATTTGTGACTTTTGACTTAGAGGAAATGGCTGCATTTTAAAGATTAATCAAGTTAGCCTTCTATGAGTATACATATTCATAACTTAATGCAATAGCAACTAGTAGCATAAATTATCTGGTAGTGCAGATAATTTCTCAAATCATTTAATTAGTTTGGGGATGTATGTTTCCAATTCATGTGACTTTTGAGTTGATTTGGTTCAGGCTATTGGAATGAGTTTAATTTCATATGCAAATACACATTGTGAACCATGCTAGGTTTTGCACGTACAAAGATTAATAAAATGGTCTGTGCTCCAAAGTTGCTCACTCTCTGGATGAGGGAAATAGACCAGCATATTTCAGAGCGTGGCTACACAGGAGTTAAACTATACCAACTGCTAGAGTTGTGTGGACTTCTGGAAAAGAATCCACCTCTATTCTTATTCATAACTTTCATCTTTTAGTTATGCCTTGTAAATAATCCTTAATAGTTATAAAGATATTTGGTTCCACTTTAATTTCTTAATTATTAAAATAGATATCTTTTTTAGATATCTTTATTATGATTTACACTATATGAGAAATGTTAGTAATGTAGAGCTATAAATACTAACAGCCTACATATTGTGATATTTGACCAATGCAAATAACAGGTTATTTATATTTAGTAAGCCTATTAAACTTTTTTATCCTTCTTTTCTTATTTTTTATCGACTTTTCCATTTAGTTATTAATAATCTTAATATGACTTCTTTCATTTTCACTTGGAGTACCATTTTCATTATCTTCCTAAAGCAAAATAAAAGGATTTTATAATTTTTTTCAAATACTTGCTATCATAATAAATCAAATGTAGATATAATTATGAATTTTTTCTTTCTGACACATTTTACTTATTTTGATATCCCTTTTAATAACATATGACTGATCAGTTACATTTATTTTTCTTTCAAAAAAAGACATTTATAAAGAAGAAAAAATTACTAGTGTTCTTAATAACAGCACAGATGATAGTTATTATGCCTTTATTGGGAAAAACTCAGAAATTTTACATATCTATTTCTAATATCTTTATAGTATGATATTACAAAAGAAATATTAAAGCTGGCTTTGGAGAATTTGAGTTTTATTTCAAGCTCCTCCAATTGGAAAATTACCCAGTCTTCTCAACTATTAAATGGAAAATTATTCTTGCTGCCTTGCTTAAGTCATGAAGTGCTATAAAATATTAACTGAGAAATGTATTTGAAAGGTGTTATTTAAAATTTATTCCTGATATAACATATGTGCATTGCAAAATAAATGTGACAAGTACATAAAGCATAATGAAACAGAACACCAATGAGCCACTTCTTTTAATATTTTGCTGTATTTCTTTCTGGGTATATTTCTCCATAGTTTAGAAATTGCTATATTATGGTTGTTTTCTTATGCCAATAATTTTTCTCACAAAAATTTTAATAACTCTAATATCTCAATTATTTACTTAGCTTCTCCTATATTTTTCATAGTCTAAAATCATTGGAGAATTTGTTTACACTTCATTCTTGTCAAGTATGTCTTATTATCTATAGTTTTTATAGATAATGTGGTCTCCTTAGAATTATGCAGACAATATGAAATTTGTCTTAATATTGTTAGCTTCTGCCAATTTATCCTCTTCAATTTATAGTTCCTCTAGTAAGTGTAATAAATGAAAACCATTTATCTTATTCTGAAAAATATTATAAAATAGTCATATTTCTTATTATTTAATAGCAATTAATAATGTAATTTTTAATTTAAACTCATGCATTTTCTATTAAGTTTTTCCCAATCAATGAAAATATACTTTCAATTAGAAGACAGAGCAGAGATAAATTCTCTCAAAGCCTGTGAGACACTTCTTTATAATTGGAGATACTAAAGCAACAGCACAGGGAAAGATCAAGGTTGTGACAGAAAAAGACTTTCATAAAAATAGTTGAACTTTGGAATGTTCGACTGTCCATGTTCTTACCTACTCATGTTAAAACATAATACCATGATTTTGAGAGAAAAAGATACCAACTCAGATGAAATCTATGAATTTAATTCTTTGGAGAAAAATTGAATGTTTATATTATATTGGTTTCTAATTGTTTAGGGTATAAGTTATAAGACCTTCCTAGCAACTGGTTGAGATGAGAACAAAACAAGAGTAGTATAAAAAGTTTTCAAGATGATGAATCAAATATCACATTAATATGCTGAATAATTTTATCACATTACCCAAAATATTTTAAAATATCTGGTTTCAGACAGCCTCCTTGCTTATTTTGACCCCTCTTACACAATGAAAGTCAAAGGAGAGATCAAATCCTGTGCCAACTACTGTGCATCCTCTTGGAAGCTAATTGTCTTATCAGTTCATGAGGATTATTAAAAATGATTAAGGAAAAAAATGACTGCTCGTTTTCTTGGGAATATAGGTATTTGAACACATATAAGGTATTTGATTCTGATACTTGTTAAATTGGTTCTTGGGCAGAAAAATAAACCATTTTTCCATACTATGAAAAACTTTGAATTTTTTCTTATCCTTTAAAATATCTTTGAAACTGTTTGTGTTCCATAGTTTCCACGAGATTTAAGTAAGCTTTCTTGCTTAGAGCTTATGCCTGCATAAACTCATACAGCAACAGTTTCTTTTCTATAGAAAACTGTATCATCTCACCCAAACATATGTTCAAATGAGTGTTATCGTGTACAATATTGCACCAAACTTCCCACTTTTTCTCTGTGAAAACCTTTCATCACATTCAACATTTGATTATTCATTGCTCTAATAAAATAATTGTTATGCCTTTACTTCTTTTCTCTCCTGCTTTCTATATTTGGGTACAATGGACAAATTAAGGAAGGAAGAAAAGAGACTCAGCATCTAATTTTCCTTTGATTTCAAAACCTGCCAAATGTATAACCAAATGAAGTCATTATATTCTATAGTATTAAAAAATAAAATTTATTTTACTATTTTAGATATTTATGCCTCACATATATATATGTAATGAAATATTTATATTTTCATTTTTTTATTATGATTTATACTATATGAGAAATGTTAGTAACGTAGAGCTATAAATACTAACAGCCTACATATTGTGATATTTGACCAATGCAAATAATAGTTTAAAGCTGAGCTATTGTCTCTCAATCTTCTTTAGATTTTTTTTCTCCTGACATATTGGTTATTTGCCAGGTAAGATTAAATAGAATCCTGATATAGCAAAGGAAAAAATAGTGAGAAAAAATGATGTTTATATAACTTCGAAGAAATTGCTCTGAAAAACATTGCTAACATTCACAGGAAAACATGGTACATAAATTTGGAACTGGAAATCAGGAAAATATATTTTGAATTAGCTACCTCAACTTCTTTGCTGTATAAATTAAAAGGATCAACTGAGAGATCACTGATTAGTAGATGAGGAAGGAAGGAAGGAAGGAAGGAAGGAAGGAAGGAAGGAAGGAAGGAAGGAAGGAAGGAAGGAAAGAAAGAAATATGTTTTTTTAACTGGGCCACTCACTATTTGTGGTCCTTGAACAAGTCATTTAAACACATTGTGACTAAATTTTGTTGATCAAATCTGTAGGGTTCTGTAACTCTAAAAATGGTTCTATTAAAAAATTAATTGGACTCTAAAACCAATAAAAACTAAAGTTGATTGTATTATTGGCAAATGCAGATGTTTTCTTTTTAAGTAAAAATAATATTAATAATGTGTAGTACGTGTTGGTACTATGCTTAAAGTGTTACATGCATTAACACATGTCCCCATTGTATAGATGATGAAATTGAGACACAGAGTTTAAGTGGCTTGCTGAAAGTCATCTGTGGGGATGAATTTTGAACTAGATACTAAGTCCATACTCCTAAAAATTAAAAAGGATAGATACAGAGACAGTAAAGCTTCAAACAGACTGTGAAATTACAGCAGGAAGATTAAAGTTAGGTGAGGTAGATAAGAGATCAATCAAAGGACTTGTATGCATGCATATAAGCATAACCAATGAACATAGGCACTGGGGGGTTGGGGTATGCCTGGGTGGGAGGGGGCAATGGGGAGATATGTATAAAAAATTAATAAAAAAATGTAGCTGACCCTTAGAAACTCCTTACTGTGTGCCTGCTTTTACACATGTTGTAATAATACCAGTGTGAAATGTAGGATACATTATTTTCTCAGTGAAAATGCAGGCATTGCATTTTAACATCACTCAATAAACACATTTATTTTGTCATTTAAAAAAATTTTCAACTTCTGGTTAAAAGATAGTTATGTTTTTATGTAAAATATTTACTTTTTGGAGTCCTTTAATATGTTACATTGTTACAAAGCTTTACATCTTTAATTCAGAAGTACTATCACACTGAACCCCCAAAACCCCTTTTAAAGGCTTGGAATTGATGAAGACATTTTTGTTACTCATCAGTTTATCAGGTGTGAGCCAGATTTTTGTTATAGTTTTAGAAATAAAATTTTAGGTAATTTAAACTTTTAAATTTTTTACTTTTTATTTTGTCCATGAAATGCATTGGTCATTTTTAAATTTTATTTTTAAACATATGTTACTAGTTCAATGCTATTAAACCAATATACTGAGTATACTTCCAGAAGTAGTAAAATGTATTTAGACATAATATATAATATTTGATAGCAGTCACAAGTACCTTGAGGCAGAAATAGGGTATTATGGAAGGCAGAAAGGAATTATTACATCTAGATTGTACGAAGGGCAGACAGCATGGAATCTGTGTTTGTAATGGCCTAAGAATAGAGCAGGTGTTTACCAAGGAAAATGAAAGTGACAAATAGATTTGAACATATGTACCAAGGTGAGAAAGTGTGAAACGTTTATTAGTAAAAGCTAAACATTTTAAATACAGAAAAATAGATGGAACTCATTGGGTGACTCCAGAACCCTGGTGCCAGGATAAGAAGCTGGCATTTATTCCTTAAAGTAGGGTTTTGAACATCTGGTTAACATTTTTAGAGTTTTAATTTAGAGAAATCAATCTGGCTGTGGTTTATAGAGTACATTTTGGAAGCAGCAGGCTCTAAAAGCAAGAGGATTCCATTAACACACAGAAATACAGGAACTAAAATTGGATAGTGACCATGATAACAGAGAACACGGAGAAGTGTCAAAAGTGCTTTGGAAAGAAATTGGAAGTATTTTGGAAATGAATGAATGAGCCACAAAAAGTAAAGGTGTTGAAAGGCATTTCTTCATTTTATATTAAGGCTTTGGAAAGAAATAGAGGACATTGAAAGAGAAACAGATATTAAAGGGATAGCACATTCTCAGTTTTGTGCTAAGCACAATGAAGAGAGTCAGAAAGATTTTTTTAAGAAAATAACTAGTTATTTAAAAATAATTTTTAAAGAAAATAAAAAGTACACAATACAGAGGGAAGAAGAGAGAAAAGAAGCACAGATTAGGAGTCCTACTGATAGAGGTGACAATTAGAGACATGACAAATGAGTTTATAAAAAGATAGAAAAATAAAAGTGTTACTCAGAGACCCTTGGGAGGACTGCATTTTAGGACAAAAGATGATCATTGTTAAGTGTACATTGTTAGGAAACAATGATAAAAATTGTAAAGTGTACTCATGTTGCAGATGTGAAACTAAGAACTTGACTAAGATCTGACAACCAGCAAGGGAAAGGAAGAGGAAGGGGCATCAATAAGGATCATAAATTGAATATTGTACTTGGAAGAAGGAAAAATCTCTCTAGAGCAATGCAAGGGGAGTTAAAGGTGAAAAGATTTTAAGCAGGGGAGCTGATAATTTCTATTAAATGTTTTCAAATGGAGAAGTTCAGAAAAAGCAATTGAAGTTCAGAATTGATAAGGCTTTTCAGAAAAAAAAAGTTGTTATAAAGGTGGGAGCAAGATCCAGATTTTAGTTAGAAAGTGAAGAGGAGTTGAGGGAGTATATAGAAAGCATCCTTTCAAAAAGGTTACACATGAAGGTAATAAGAAAATATATGTCCCTAGTTTAAATCAGACTTAAGATGGCATGAAGGTGTGTTTTGATTTAACATAGAACTTAATTGAAGAGTTTTATAAATTCACAGGGACAATCTAGATTAGTCAAAGGCATAAAACATAAATGTAATAGCCAATGAACAAGTGGCTGAAAGAGTAGTCAGTAAAGAGCCAGCTGAGGGGACAAGAGTAAATGCTAGCCCATAATGAAAAGAAAGGAGATATTCTTGCCTCTGAAACAGGCAAAGGTCAATAAGATCTATGCTATCTAATAAAAGAGTTATATGCAAATTGACCATACCTCCACTACTCCACAAGCCATGCCCACCATCCAATCAGGAGCGAGTATGCAAATTAACCCAACCAAGATGGCTGGAGCCACGGAGCGAGCAAGAGGCTTGGGTTTCCCTGACAATGGAGGAAGCCAAGTTTTCTGCCTGCCCTGACAGACCCAGGCCTCCACTCAAGGCTACAAAGTTTCAATTATAAAAGATAAATAAATCCCAACAAAAATGGTGGAAGCCACAGAGCTGGAGAGAGCAGGAGGCTTGAGTTGCTTCCAGTGATGGAAGAAGCCAAGCTTTCCACAGCCTTGGCCTGCCTTGGCCTCCACTACAAAGTTTCAATTATAGAAGATAAATAAATTCCAACAAAAATTGCTTCAGCCAAGGATCAAGCAAGAGGCTTAGCTCTGCTCAAAGTTCCAAAGTTTCAATAATAGAAGATAAATAAATCCCAGGATTCCTAGGCCTTTGCTTGGGTTGCTGGCGGGCGTGGCCAGCCTGCAAACCACCACAGGCTCCTCACCCAGGCTGCTCCATGCTCCAAGGGAACTCCCACCCTGATCCAGGACATCCTTCAAGGAAAACCAGCTGGGACCACCCTTGTACCAAGCCTCTATCCTATCTAATCCTACTATCTAAAAAAAGAATAACATGCAAATTGACAGTCACTCCAACACACAAGATGGCTTCCCCCATGTGGTCAAAGATGTCTGCCCCTATGTGGACACAAGATGGCCACCACAAGATGGCCAGCAGGGGAGAGCAGGGACCAGGTCTGCACGGAAGGGCAGTTGTAGATGATCAGGCCAGCAGGGGAGGGCAGTTGGGAGGGACTAGGCTTGCAAAGGATGGCAGTTGGGGGCCATCAAGCCTGCAAGGGAACACAATTATGGGTGACCCAGCTGCAGAGGAGGGCAGTTAGGGGCAATCAGGCTGGCAGGGGAGTGGTTAGGCGGTGATCAGGCTGGCAGGCAGAAGTCGTTAGGGGCAATCAGGAAGGCAGGCAGGCAAGCAGTTGGGAGCCAGTAGTCCTGGATTTTGAGAGAGTTATCTGACTACTGGATCTTATGCAGATTGAGCCTAAATGGGCAGTCAGACATCCCCCGAAGGGTCCCAGATTGGAGAGGGTGCAGGCTGGGCTGAGGGACACCCCTCGCGCATGGGGCCTCTAGTCTACTACCTAAGTATCTATCTATCATCTATCTACCTATCTATCTATCATCTATCTATCTATCTATCTATCTATCTATCTATCATCTATCTAATTATCTGTAAATCTAGAGAAAAATAGAGGTAGAGAGTGAAGGAATTCACATTTTGTGCATTGTCTCAATCTCTAGTTTATAGGAAAGCATCCCAAACTTTTAGAAAAGTTTCAAATGAGACAAGTGAACAAATAAACATAGATAAAAGGATCCTTAGCAATTTGTGGACTAAGCTGAGAGTTAATAACATGGACTTCCCATATGGCCAATTGAACTCACAGTTTTTCAATGACTTTGCTGGTCTTAGGATCATAAATACATGAAGTAAAGGTTAATCTTACCCAGGTACTATATTTACAAAAAGAGAATGAGTTATATAAGGCCAGGGCAGAGAACCTAGGGGTTAGGCTAATTTTTTCCTTGACAAGGCTGAATCTTGGAGAGGCATTAGGAGAAAGAAAGCAATTCCTGAAGGGGATTATTATGTGAGAAAATTGAATAGCTAAGAGACCAAAATCACCAATGAAGAATAAAAAATGACTTCCATTGGTTTGAAACAGGAGGGCTTATAAAATAAAGTTGTGTTCAGAGTGGCAAATTTCAGAGTTCAATGTCTTGGATATGAAATAGTTCCAAATTATTTTGAAATCTAAAATGGGGCTGTGTTTATGGGTAGCTAAAATTAAAGACACTCAATTCTTTTGTTTGAATGATTACATCAACAACAAAGATATATCCCCTAACTTTATTATGTGTTGGGCTCTGTATTAAGTGTTTCTCTTCTATTAATTCATCTTCACCTACCTATTGTGTAATAGGTCATGTTCATAGTCATTGAACTCTGCCCCACCCCCTCCATTGAATGAATTAGTTGGTTGGTGTGACATTGTAAAAACACAATATTAAAAAGGATATAATCTCAGATAATTCAACTATAATCAAGGTCTTTATCTTCTAGGTACCTAAACACTTAAGATTCACATAGTCGTATATAAATTGGTTGTTTAGTTTACTTAGAACAGAACATGCTGCATAACACTGGCTTTGGCTATAGATATCATATAAAGAATGGTCTATAGACTATTTGGTAGACCTGACATTGCAGAGACAAAAAAAATTGTCTCTAGCAGCTTATTTCCTCAGAAATACAGGATTTTTTTTTTAGTTGCCATTTTATTTTTGTCACTTTTCGAGAATAAGTGAAACTTTTTGAGTCATTCCTATGGTTAGATATGATTTATTGTAGGCATTTATTATACATTTCTCACACATGTATAGGAATTATGACCAAAATGTAAGATCAAAATCAATACTGGTATTTAACTTTAATGCATTAGTCCTTTATTAGCAAGTAGATAAGTGGATAGGCACTCTGAACTGATCATTAAAAATGCATTACTTAACATTCTTAAGCACTTGGTTTGCATTATGACAGGATAATTGAAGCAGTTTTTTTGTTCCTCGTTCCAAGCTTTCTAGCACTCTAATACTGTATATAGTAATTATCATAGAGTTCCAAAACCCCCATCAGGTGAGGGTAGCGTCTACCATAAATACCATCTGTTTCACTTTGTTAGTGTTTCTCTAATAATTCAGAAGGTCAGTGATGCTGTTCCTGATAGGAACTCAGCAAAACAAGAAGTTATAAAACTGCTCCGAGACTAAGAGAGCCTGTGCTCCTCCAAGTGATGGGCAGTTAATTACCTGAGTATAAAACAGTGATAGCACTGGGAGAAATCAGGAACTTCACAATCTGGTAGCTATCCAAGTACAATATTATTTGGTGGTTTTTCATTGAACTGTACTGTTCAATTAGAGGACATGAGCATATCCTGTGGCAGAAGAGGATATAATTTCAAGAAAAGCAAAACATTTGTTTTGTTTTCTACCAATCTCAGACTAGGTGGATGAATATTCCAAATTAGTTACTCAACCAGTGTTTCTCCTCTTGAAATCACATTATAATTAGCTGGGACCTTTACACAATACCAAAGGTCTAGCCCCATGTCCTGTTAATGAAATCTGAATCTATGAAGAGTGGTGTCCAAGCATGGAAATGCATTTTTTTCAAAGTTTGTCAGGTGCACTGAGAAGATTGGAAACCACAATACTACAATTAATGTTCAAAAATAATAATTTCCAATGTAGATAGATCCAGTTGTGAACTAGAATTTTCTTTCTTTTTCTTTTTTTGAAGAATAGTTTTTGATTTTAGAGAGGAAGAGATATGGAAAGAGAAAGAGCTACATCAATAGACTGTCTCCTGCATGTGCCATACTGGGGATCAAGCCCTCAACCCTGGCATGTACCCTGATCTGGAATCCAACCAGCAACCTTTTGGTACATGGGACTATGCCTAACCAACTAAGCCACACTTTTTTAGTTAAATTTATAATACTATATAATAAAGTATGCAAATTAACCCTCATGCCCTCATAAGATGGCTGCCTATGACCAGGCCTGCAGAGGGGGTTAATGAGGGACAACCAAACGACTGAACAAGCAGGTTGCGTGGGGCAGCCAGGCCAGTGGCGGGGCCTTGAGGGGGGACCAGGCTGGCAGGGGCGGACAATTAGCTGACAGGCCAGGAGGGAGGGCAGTTGGGAGCAACCAGGACAGCATGCAGAGGCAGTGAAGAGGAATCATGCCAGCAGGGGAGGACATTTAGGGGTAATTTGGCAGGCAGGCAAGTGAGCAATTAGGAGACAACGGTCCAGGATTGTGAGGGGGACATCTGACTGCCAGTTTAGGCCCAATTCCAGGATTGGGATATCCCCTGAGAAGTCCCAGATTGGAGAGGGTGCAGGTTGGGCTGAGGGCCCTCCATCCTTGTGTAACCAATTTTGTGCATTGGGCCTCTGGACTTGTATAGTTCACACATCAACATTGCTTTAATGATCTTTTAAAATTAATCACTTAAAACGAAGCATTTGACTTCTTAGTTCTTATAGAGAAGTTTCGAATGTGAGAACCAAAAGCATTTATTTCTAGGAAAAAGTTTTAGCATCTGTGTAAATCTCTGTATAGCAAAGGAATCTGTTTCTCCAGTGTTATATGATTGATGGTGTTATTTTAGTTAAGAAAAGAGAAGAATGCGTGATTAAATGTAAAGCTCTGATGTTTGAAAATATTTTTGTAATTCTTATTACTTAACTGTCCATAAACATTTTATAGCATTCAATATTTTTCATATTTAAATAGGCTATGATATTTCCATAGAAAAACCATTTTCACATGAAAATGATTTATAATCAGATGACAAAAGATCACAATGGCAATTTCATGATTAGTAATCTCTTAAAGGATGGTACGAAGAGCACTAACTTCTCTTCACTTTCGTTTTCAAAAGGAATGTAGATGCCCTCTTCTTAAGTGCCCTGTGTTCCTTCCATGTGTCTGTATGATCCCCTATAACAAAAAGAGGGTAATCTAAATTTAGTTTTACAGAAAATATGATAAAATGCTATTTACTAATTTTAAAACCTCTTACACCTTGGCTTTATGTTTTTAGTTTGAGATTTTTTGAGTAGTATTATTTTTAATGTAAAATGTCTCAAAGATATTTGCTACAGTCTCATTAAATTCCACATATTGTTTTCAAAAGATATTCTTTTCTTTTTGTTTTGTTTTTTCAACTAGGACCCCTACTATGGCTGGAGGCCTATTTTCTATTGACAGAAACTACTTTGAAGAGATAGGAACTTACGATGCAGGAATGGATATCTGGGGTGGAGAGAATCTTGAAATGTCTTTTAGGGTAATTGCCTTTTCCTTTATTTTTTTACTCTAAACATACTATGCTGTTGCATGCACACATAGACCTAGTCTTTTACTGTGGAATCTTTTTTGTGAAGTGATGTAAACTGTTAGTCATTTTAACACTTATTAAATAGATTTGCTAGAGTTTTTTGCATGCAATATTTACGGTTAAGTGGGAAATTTTAGGTATTTTTTTTAAGTTTTCAAAAATAATTATTTTATTCATAGTACAAAGACATTGTCTTTCAAGTGTCTGAAATAAAGACAGGCTTTATTTTTTTCAATAAAGCAATTCCCTATAAAATCAATGTGTATTTTTGCACTAAAACTATGTTATCTGAATTTGCAAGTGCTACCTGAGGTTATTCTCAAATAATTTTAACAATAACCTGGTGAAAGGATTTCTGTACAATTCTGTGTGTAGCATGACTACTTTTACAATCATAGATATTGTTTGATGAATCAGTTTAAATAATGCAAATTCACTTATTAAATGACCTTCTAGGTAAATAAAAATTAAGGATTACTCCCTCATATATCTGATTTAGGAAACATATGAATATTTTTAATATTTTGTTATATTCATAAATTTAAAATACAGACACATAAATGTGCTTTTATGCTATCAAGTAAGTGCTAACATGCTGTTGTTTTTCTTCAAACCATATATATTATCATTTTAAGTGAAATAAGTTGGTAGCACTGTTATTTTTTCCATTTCAGAATTTAACATGAAATATTCAAAACACTCTATTGTTTGCCCGAATTATTTGTGCAAGGAAAATATTAGAGTTTAGATATATTTATCAATGATATATAGATTTATATATATACTTTGGACATAAAGTTTGTTTTACACTTACAAAATATAATAATGTTCTGTAAGAAAATGTTCCAAAGTGAAATTAGAATTACTTTGAACTTATATAATATGGAACTTAATGGATCTTGCATAATCTGAATTATTTTATAAGTACTAGAATGGCCTAGTTATACAATTGTTTGCCTATAAACCTTTCTTATAGTCAGATGTCTGAAAACATCTTTAGTTAATGGAATTTTATTCTTTCTGTATTTGCTTATATATTAATAGTCTATTGCAACTTGCTCAACAGTGTTAGTACAATACTCAGGAATGTGTTCTTTCATCAGGCACATGATGCATCTTTGCACAATCTCTGGGGACATTTGGGGACCTAACATTTTTATTTCATGGGGTTCAGAAAGTGCAGAGAGTAACAAATGACAGTTAAGAAAAGGAAGAAAAAAAGAGAAAGAGGAAAGAAGGATAAAAGGTGGAAAGAGAGGGAGGGAGAAAGGGAAGGAAAGAGGGAAGGAAGGGAGGGAAGGGAGGAAGGAAGGAAGGAAGGAAATTCAAATCTTAAAAGCAGTTTGCTCTTAATCTTAGATGTAATGATGAGAGTATTTACATATTAATAAACCAATATCCCTTGGATATTGCACTGAGATTACATAAGGAAAAAATCGACATGGGAATATTACTATTATCTGTGATTCTACTGCCCCCCCTTTTTTTTCATTCTTTTCTAAGAGTCATATTCACCTCTATTTTTCTTGCCTGTTAAGCATGATTCTCTGCCAATGGACTCCATTGCTTTCAATACATAGCTCCAGTACTGGGTGAATACTCTTTATCTGATTTAAAGATGTGCTTAGGAGTAATTTAGTGTAATAAAACAGAAGAACATAATCAAAAAAATGCAACAGAGGTATAAATGTATCAAAAAGGAAGACTTGAGACTATGAAATTTGAAAATTTGATAGTATTTGATCCAGATACCAGGGTGACAGAATGAATGCAACTAGTGGTCCTAAGTATGATCAGATCCCTAGAAAATGATATAAGAGTTTTACTGTGATTGGTTGCTTGAGCTTATTAAAAAATGAAGTTTTCATAAGTGACTACTTTTCATTTGTTTTAAAACATGTCATTGACTTCAGTTTCCATCTGATTTTAGTAGAAACAACCTATGTGTTTTGCTTTTTGTTAGACTCTTGATTCGTGCTTACTTTCCTTTCCATGATATGAATAGAACAGTTCACTTAATAACTAGTACCCTAGCTGAGAAAAAATAGTAAGAAAAAATGCCAAAACAGTATATTAAAAAAACAATGAGACTTCCCTATTAGACTAATTTTATGAAAATATGTGACTTAATGAAACTATATTAAAGATTTACAATCAAAAGATCTGAGACTAATATCCTTATAGAGCAAACACATTTTGAGTGTGTAATACATGCTTTACACTTTTTAGATGCTCGGACCACAAAAATGAGTAAGGCATGATGCTTTTACTCTCAAAAAGCCACATTTCTATGAGAGAGATACATAGTTATTCTTGACAATAAAATACGATTTCTTAAAAAGAAATTTATGTATGAGGTGTTTTTTTCATGTAGGCAAATCATTTAACCTCAACTGTGGAAAGGTGGTTGTAATCATAGTGAAATTCTATTTTGCAGCTCTGGTTTATGTAGATTTGAGGGTAATTAGAAAACAGAGAAATATTAAGGGCTTGCAAAATAACACAAATCTGACTAGCTTTATCAGAGTTTAAGCCAATCTAAAGAAATGCATCTTGCAGATTTATTTATAACAATATCACTTAGTCTTTGATGCCCAGAGTATTGTTAAGTGCTGAGACACTGAAAATTTGATGAAAACTCTAGATCTCCCCAGAGAGAAGCATCCAGTCTCTTCCTACAATAGGTTTTAACAGTTTCATAGGGCTGAAGAATTTCTTAAAGTGTCGGGATAAATAAATTTTGGCAAAAAATATTAGTGGTCTCTAATATTTATAGAGCTAAATAGTTGAGAATTGAACCCCAGTGTTCTGAGACCGTCAGCTCTGATGCTAATTACCACACTGCTACTTCTTCATTAAGTTTCATTCCTCCATAACATGTCACTCCTAACTGCTGATGATATTATCGGGAGAGAGAGAAGCTAATATGCAAATAGGATCTTCCTCCACACCTCCGAGATAGCTGCTTCATCTAGGGATCTTATCTTCCTGTTATACACTTTAGTCTCCTTTCGTATATAACATATGTACATCTGATACCAGTGAGAATATGTACAGGTAGATGCTAATACTCCTTAGTCTCAGATATTGCTCTCTACTTCATTCCACAACAATCATCTGAATAACATAAATCCTAAGAATACTGTCTAAACACAAATGTAGATTTATTTGCTGACATTTATTAAGTTTTCATTCATTCGGTTCATGGGATACAGTAGTGAACAAAACAGAAAAAATTCTGTGTCCTTATAGAAATTATATTTTAGAGAAGGAGACAGACAAACAAGGGAAGTAAAATACAGGGGCGGACAAGTGTCAGTTTATAGTTGTAAGTGAAATAGTTTATTCTTCTATTATTATTTATTGATTATTGTATTATTTCCTGCATGAACCACTGTAAGCTTACTTTTGTCCACCCCTGTATGTTAATATATTGGTGATAAGAGTTAAAGAGAAAAAATAAGGAAGAGGAATATGAAATGGTAGATGTTGGAGATTGATAGAAGTTGAAATTTTAGATAGGAGAAACTCAGAAACGAACATCCATATAAAATAATTGCCGAGACCAGTTTGGCTCAGTGGATAGAGTGTTGGCCTGCAGACTGAAAGGTCCCAGGTTCGATTCCAGTCGGGGGTATGTACCTTGCTTGCGGGCACATCTCCAGTGTGAGGCATGCAGGAGGCAGCAGATCAATGTCTCTCTCTCATTGTTGTTTCTGACTTTCTATCCCTCTCCCTTCCTCTTTGTAAAAAAATCAATAAAATATATTTTAAAAATAAATAAATAAATAATTGATAAAAAAGTGCACTCATGATAATATATATTTACCATCAAAAGTGTCATCTTTAAATAATATCTATGATGTCAGCATAAATACCACCCAACAAGCATTACCAGCAAAGGACCTTGCCTTTCATGAGTAATAGCACAGGAGCAATATTTCCAAGAATGCACAATATTTTGTTCATTTTAAAATGAGACAGTCTGCCATTGCTGAGCCAATTGAGGTGATGGGGGAGAAAATGAGAAGTCATCAAGGGACACAGAAGAGTGTCCCACAGCCATGAATAAAATACTAACAGTTATAAGAATAATCTAGGAGTCTGACAGCCTGGATTCAAGTTCCAGCTCTGACACTAATTATCTATACTAGAGACCCAGTGCATGAAATCCATATACTGGGGGTGTGGGAGGTTCCCTCAGCCCGGTCTGTGGCCTCTCACAATCTAGGAGCCCTCTGTGCTGCGCTTTCCAGCTATGAGCTCAGCTCAAGGTTTCTGGTTGAGAGGCGCTCCCCCTATGTAAGCGCACTGACCACTAGGGGGCAGCTTCTGTGTTGAGCATCTTCCCCCTGGTGGTCAGTGTGTGTCATAGCAACCATTTGTTCTGCCATTTGGTTATTCTGCTATTTGGTTGATTTGCATATTAGCCTTTTATTACATAGGATGATTTGGGCAAGGTAGAATGTCTCCTAAGCTCTAGTTTCTTCATATCTACAATAAGAAAGTTTGTAGCACTTCCCTGATATGCTTTCAGAGATGATTAAATAAAACTTTGTATATAGTATTGAGCACCCCAATGACCACACATATAGTAAAATGTGTAATAAAAGGCAGCAATTGTTGTTGTGGTAATAAGCTGTGCAACTTTGAATAACTCCTGACATTCCTGAGGCTCATTTAATAACAACCTTGCCCTTAAAAATCAGTCCTTGCCTATAGATAATCAATGAAGAGAATGTACATGAAAATACCTTTAAAGCTAGAATATGCAATACTTAAATAAAATACTACTTCCCTAAAGTAACACTCCTCTGCTCAAAAGAGATTAAATTTTTTAGTAAATCATTATTGTTCAGATGATTACAGTTGTTTCTCTTTCCCTCCCTGCCCAGCTCCCCTCTAACCAGTTCCTACCCCACCCCATTCCCTTATCCCCCACATTGTCTTGTCTATAGCTGTAAGATTTTTGTTCAATCTCTTCCTGCACCTCTCACACTCCCTTCTAACTGAGTGTTGTCAGTCCACTTCCTTTCTATGCCCTGGATTCTATTATATTCACCAGTTTATTCTGTTCTTCAGATTTTTTTATTCACTTGATTTTTAGATTCACTTGTTGATAGATATATATTTGTTGTTTATAATTTTTATCTTTACCTTTTTCTTCCTCTTCTTAGAGAATACCTTTCAACATTTCATATAATACTGGTTTGGTAGTGATGAACTCCTTTAGTTTTTTCTTCTCTGTGAAGCTCTTTACCTGACCTTTAATTCTGAATGATAGCTTTGCCATCTTGATTGTAGATTCTTGCTGTTCATCACTTTGTATATTTCTTGCCCCTACCTTCTGCCCTGCATAGTTTCTGTTGAGAAATCAGCTGACTGTCATATGGGTACTCCCTTGTAGGTAACTAACTATTTTTCTCTTGCTGCTTTCAAGATTCTCTCTTTGTCTTTTGCCCTTGACATTTTAATTATAATGTGTCTTGGTGTGGTCCTCTTTGGATTCATCTTGTTTTGGATTCTCTGTGCTTCCTAGACTTGTAAGTCTATTTCTTTCACCAGGTAGGGGAAGTTTTTTGTCATTATTACTTCAAATAGGTTTTCAGTATCTTACTCTCTCTCTTCTTCTGGCAACCCCATAATTCGGATATTGGTATGCTTGAAGTTGTCCTAGAGACTCCTTACAGTATTTTCATATTTTTGGAATCTTTTTTCTTTTCTGTTTGGGAGTTTTTATGTTTTTTCATATTTCAAATCTCTTACTTGATTCTTGGGATCCTCTAGTCTGCTGTTGGATCTCTATATATTATTCTTTATTTCAGTCAGTATATGCTTAATTTCTGATTGGTCCTTTTTCATATCTTTGAGTGTCTCACTAAATTTCTTGATGGTTTCTAGAAGATTCTTAAGTAACCTTATAAATGAGGTTTTGAATTCTATATCCAATATTTTGCTTTCATCCATTTCTTTCATTTGTGAATTGTTTCTTTGTCTCCATGTTTTGGCTGCTTCCCTGTGTTTGTTTCTACGTATTGGGTAGCTGCTAAGTCTCCTTGAGTTGATAGAGTGGCTTTGTATGGTAGTTGTCCTATAGGGCTCAGTGTCTAAGCATCCCCAGTCACCTGAGGTGGATTCTCTTGGTGCACCCCTTTATGGATTGTTTGCACAGTCTTGTTGTAGTTAACCCTTGATTGCTGTTGATATCACTGGGAGGAATTGACCTCCAGGCCAATTGGCTGTGATGACCAGCTGTGTCTACACTGGAAGATATGTTGCACAGGAGGCACCTTTATGGGGCAGGGTTTGCTTCGATCAGGCTTTGGTGCTTACTGAGTCTGCCCCTTGAATGTGTCTCTTACAAATGTGAACAGTTGTAATATGGTATGGTCTCATTCTGATCACTGTGTATACTGGCTCTTGGATCTCCAAGGAGATGCAAGGTCAGCCACTGTCTGAGGCCACCCAGGAGAGACATCTGCATGAGGTTTAGAAGTGCCCAACGAGCTATGAAGCAAGGCTGCTGCTGCTGCCAGGCAGTGGGCCTTCTTTTGGAATCTCTGGGGCTCTCTGACATAGCTATAGTTTGACAAATTTAGGCAAAGAAAGACAGACCATTCATATGCAAAAGCCAATGTGCACAGCTTGGTTGAGGTTGTTAATTGGGTGGGGTGGGGTTTCTGGGAATAACCAGGGCAGAGCAAACAGCAATGGCTACCAGACTGCCCTGAACCAGAGAAATCCCTGTTTCTCCACATCCTGCACCCCCACATAGGAACAGTGATTGCTGCAAGCACCTCTAAGAGTAAGCTACCCTCACTGATGCCAGACAGTCCAGTTTCTCTCCGTATGTGCCTAGGTCCTGCAGAGTCTTACCTGGAACTGGAGTTCAGAGCAAGCGGGAGCTTGTATCTCCCTCCCAATTAAAAGAGCAGCACTTTCCATGCCTCTGTACCTCTTATCAGTCTCAGTGAGTTTTCTTCTCCTCTCTAGTTTTTGGGACTTCCTATCAGCCAGCTTTCCCATGGTTCTAGGTGGTAGTTCTTCTACCGTAAAGTTGTGGTTTTGATGTGGTTGTGAGAGGCAGCAAGTATAGGTGATGACTTATGCTGCCATCTTAGTTTCTCTCCCAAGAGATTAAATTTTAGGAAAGAAAAAAACACTTACTGTTTTGAGTGTTGCAATGTCTTTTAAGATGATTACTGACATCCTAAAAACCTAGAGTATAAAACATTAAGCTATACTCATAATCAATTTTAATAAGATAATTATTTTTAAAGAATCATCTAGACTTGGCATAACAGTTAATAATTACTGGGGTTGCACATGAACATACACACAAACACACACTTGAATCATAAAAATGGACATAACACTGTATATGAAATAAGAGATTTAAGCCATTGGACAGCAGGTCATCGAGGACAGTGGTGTCTGAGAGATGGGGACAGAACAAGGAGAGCAATTGCCTTAGCTTTACTGTCAGACCAACTGGGGAGACTTCAGAAAGAGAAGGAGGACCAGTGGACTCCATGATTTTAGAAGTTGGAGGTGAATGACTGGGAAGATCAGGCAGCTAGAAGTTGGAAAGAGTATCAGAGAGGAGAAAGCTACACAAACAGAACTCAATAGTAAACTGACCAGCACATGTGTGAGAAAATGACCCAAGCTGAGGAAAGAACCACGAGAAAGGCATCTCTTTGCCCCTCATTTATGACCAGCAAAAAGTAGGCTGTACTCTTCAGCCAGCCTGATTCATGGGACATGGGCAGAGTAAATATTGGGGAACTCTGTGATACACTTTAAAATAACCCATGGATCAAAAAAAAAAAAGAAGTTTAAAGTGAAACCAATAATATTTTGAACTGAATGAAAGGAAAGCACAGTGTTTCAAAGTTTGTAGTGCTCGAAAAGTAATTCTTACAGGAAACTTATAGCACTAAACATCTCTGCTGGAAAAAATAAAAATTGAAAATCAACAACTTCAGCTTCTTTCTTCAATAACTAGAAAAAGAAGGAGAATAAATAATAAATATCAAAAAAAGAAGGAGGACACAATAAAGATCAAAGCAGAAATGATAAAATGTAAAGGAGAAAAAGTTTCCTTGAGAATAGTAAAATTGTTAAATTTCTAAGCAAACATAATAAAAAAGGAGAAGACAAATTACCAATATTGAGAATGAGAAATGTGATGTTATTGTGGATGCTAGAGATAGTAAAGGCTTATAAAGTAATATTAACAGCATTATGATAACAAACTTGACTTCAATAAAATAGACAATTTCCTTAAAAGACTAACTATCAAAGCCCACAAGGAGTAGATCAACTAAAACAGACCTAAATACCAGACGGGGTTGTGGGGAGAGAAAGAAAGAAATTTGTAATTTAAAGTAGGACTATTCACAAAGGAAACCTGCTTGCCAGATGACTTCACTGATAGTTTCGACCCATAGTTTTGGGTAGAAATAAGAATGGTTTTACACAAACTTCCAGAATATTGAAGATGAGATAATACCTCCCAATTAATTCTTTGAGGTTAGTGTTATTCAAATAGCAAAACTTGACAGATATTAAAAGAATAGAAAACCACAAATCAATACTCCTCATGAACATAGATGTAAAAATTCTAAATAAACTTTAGCAAATCAATCCTTTCAATATATAAAATGAAAATACATCATGCCTAAGTGAGCTTCACTCCAGGAATGGAAGGCTGATTTAATATTCAAACACCAATCAATGTAATTTACCATATTAACACATCACAAAGGAAAAAAATCAAAGGATCTCCTGAATAGAGGCAAGAAAAACATTTGAAAAAGTCCAATTCCATTCCTGATTAAAAAACAAACAGGACAAAAGCACATACAAAAAAACACCTGAGCAGCCTAATTATAGTAGGGAACTTCCTCCACCTAATAAAGGGCTTGTAGAAAAAGCGTACCTCCTATTATTGTTAAAAAAAAACAAATATTTTCTTCTTAAGATCATGAAAAGATAAGGATGTTGGCTTATACCACTTCTACTTAACATTATGGTGGAGGTTTTAGGCCATACAAGAAGGTAAAAGTATAAACAAATGCTATCCGTGTGAGACTGTCAATCCACAACACATGATTATCTAGAAAATTTAATGGAACTTATTTCAAAAGCTACTAACACGAGCAGGTGATCTACTCAGTTTGCAAGATACAAGAATATTATATACAAATCAATTGTATTCCTATATATTAGCAGCAAACAATAAAAAATCTAAATAAAATTTCATTTATAATAAAATCAAAGATATGAAATAGTGATAAATCTGAAAAAAAGTATACTAAAATCTAAAATTTTAGGTAAATACAAACTATAAGTGATAAAAAGCACACAGGTTGTCTATGGACAGTAAATTGGGGTGGGAGACTAGAATTGGAAGGATGGATTTCAAGGGTGCATATGAAAACTTTTGTGGATAATGTATATATTTATTACCTTGATTGTGATGGTAGCTCCACAGGTTTCACATAAGCCAAAACTTATCAAATGGTATATTTTAAATATATGCCGTTTTATGTATTTTAATTATATGTAATAACACTTAAAATATTAAAGCATGCACAGACACACACCCACACACACATACACTTCTGGCATCTGCAAAAAGAAACAAATGAAGAAAAATGTAATTGATGGTATTATCTACTTCAGACGTGTAATTCAATCTAGATCCTCAGTATGTCTTAGCCTTCTTACTTTTAAGTACCTACTGATCTGAGTCAAAAATCTACCTCTTAAGACAGTTGTGTGGAAATGAAATAATACTTATTGGAGTTTTTAATAAAGTATTCTGTACTGTAGAAATATTAGTTTTATTATCATTACCTTTAAAAAGTAGAGGCAATTTTGTCAATAAGCAATATTTTAATTGACAGGATGGGATTTACTTGAAATGATCCACTTTTTCTTTGTCTTTAAAATCACAATGTAAACAGTAGTAAATTTATCTGAAGGATATAACCAAGTGAAATCCGCTTATTTCCAAATTGCACAAGCAATGAAGTGAAAAAGAAATGAAAGCAGACATCATAAATAATGGAAAAATGAAAGGCGGACGGTTTTACCGAACAGAACAGTATGGTAAATGAGGCAAAGAAGTTTGTGGACTTTGAGGAGTTGTAGTATCCAGAATTTTAAATGAAAGTATTTTCTAGAAATGTCCACATGATTTTGACAAGTGAAAATGTCAATCATAATTAGTTAGATGGAAACAAATTTAGACAAAAGTCTAGATCTTTTAGAATTCTGCCTTTTTAAAAAAACTTAATATAAATCTGAGCATAATGTTTAAAACTGGACTATTTTTTTTAATGAGTTGCTCATAAAAACCATACTTTAATAGAAAAATTGCAGTTAAGTGAATTTAACTTAAGTTCATGTTATCCACAATTTTGGTGGGATGATTTTATGGAGCACTTTTATCTATAACTAGAGACCTGGTTCATGAAATTTATGCACAGGAGGGTTGGGGGTGGGGGGTGCATGTCCTTCAGCCCAGCCTGCACCCTCTCCAATCTGTGACCCCTCAATGGATGTCTGCCTATTTATGCCCAATCCAGGTAGAATCAGGCCTAAAGGGGAAGTTGGGCATCCCTCTCACAATCCAGAACTGCTGGCTCCCAGCTGCTTGCCTGCCTGCCTTCCTGATTGCCCCTAACTGCTTCTTCTTGACCATCCCCTAACCACTCCCCTGCCAGCTTGATTGATGCCTAACTGCTCCCCTGCCAGCCTGTTTGCCTCTAACTGCCCTCCCCTGCAGACCTGGTCACTCCCCCTCAACTGCCCTCCCCTGCAGGCTTGATCACCCCCAACTGCCCTCCCTTGCAGGCCTAGTCCCTCCCAACTGTCCTCCCCTGATGGCCATCTTGTGGTTGCCATCTTGTGGTGTCCATCTTGTGTCCACATGGGGTCAGTCATCTTTGACCACCTGGGGGCAGCCAACTGTGTTAGACTGATGGTCAATTTGCATATTACTCTTTTATTAGATAGGAGATTTAGATAGCCTAGAGGCCTGGTGCAAGGGTGAGGCCTAGCTGGTTTGCCCCAAAGGGTGTCCTGGATCAGGGTGGGGGTTCCCTTGGGGCAGGAGATGGCCTGGGTGAGGGGCTTGTAATGATTTGCAGACCAGCCATGGCCCTGGTAACCCAAGTTGAGGCTCTGGTAACTGGGATTTATTTATCTTCTATAACTGAAACTTTGTAGCTTTGAGCAGAGCCAAGCCTCCTGCTCACTCCATGGCTGCAGCCATTTTTATTGGGATTTATTTATCTTTTATGATTAAAACTTTGTAGCCTTGAGTGGAGGCCTAGGCAGGCCAGTGCAGCCAGAGAGTTTGGCTTCCTCCATTGCTGGGGAAACCCAAGCCTCCTGCTCTTTCTGTGGGTTAATTTGCATGCTTGTTCCTAATTGGCTGGTGAGCTTGGCTTGTGGGTGTAGCGGAGGTACAGTCAATTTGCTTATTACTCTTTGATTAGATAGGATAACAAAAGCATTATATGCTAATAATACTGGAAGTTTTTTTTGTTCCAGACAAAGCCAGAGCAGGTGGGGGCCATAGCAGAGGCAGCAGAAGCCCCTGGCTGCAGGCGAGAGCTAGGGCCAAGGCCCTTGCATGAATTTCATGTATTGAGCCTCCAGTTTAAATATGATAAGTACTTTTAATCTATATCATAAAAGACCTGTGGTCATGATGCCACAACAGCAGAACAACCAAATAACCTGTCACCAGGAGGTGTATGGAACACCTCCTATGGGCCAAGCCTTGTGGCTATTGCAGCAAGGTGGAGCTTGCATGGGGCTGGCAGGGCTCATGAAGTGGAGGTGGGGCTCGAGGCTCGTGCAGGGTGGGTCTGGGGTCCCACCAGTGTGGTGGGTGTAGGTCTCATGCGATTTTGCATGTGGGGCCTCTAGTATTAATGTAAAGATTTATTAGCCTTTTCTTTTCCTAGCTTTATTGTGGTACAATTGCCAAATGAAAAGTATGTATATTTAATGTTTACAATGTGATGATTTGATATAGAGGGGTAGGCAAACATAGGTTTTCCAGTTGTTCATATGGAAAATAATACAATTAATAAATAATAATACAAAAATAAAATGTCTTGCATACTCACAATTGTAAATCTATTTTTGCCTTACCTTGTACTATATTGTGAAATGGTTACCATAATCAAACTAATCAACACATCCATCAATTCACATAGTTGCTGTGTGTGCTTTGCTTTATTGCGCTTCACTCTTTTGCATTTCTCAAATATTGCTTTTATTTTTATTTATTTAAATCAGTTCAACATTTGTGACAACTCTGCATAGAGACAGTATATTGGTGCCATTTTTCCAACAGGCCCAAATGATGGTTAGCGTTTTTTAGCAATAAAGTTTTGTTTTTTTTAATTGAGGTATGTATATTGCTCTTTTAAATATACTGCTATTGCACACTTAACAGACTACAATATAGTATAAACAACTTTTATATGCAATGGGAATTCAAAAATTTATGTTACTAACTTCACTGCAATAGTTACTTTATTGCAGTGGTCTGGAACTGAACCCACAATATCTTCAAAGTATGCCTGTATTTCATACAGTATTATTAGCTATAGTCACCATACTGTACATTAGATGTCAGATGTCAGTTACTCATAACTGAAAGTGTGTACCCTTATTGGCTTCTTTTTGTATTTTTTTTAAGTCCAAGAGGTTATAAACTGACATCATATTCATGTATAGCCAACATAAAGAATATAAAAAAATGTTCTAATCAGTTTGGCTCAGTGGGTAGAGCATTGGCCTGTAGACTGAAGGGCCCCAGGTTTGATTCCAGTAAAGGGCAGACACTTAGGTTGCAGACTTGATCTTGGGCCTCTGTTGGAGTGTGTGTGGGAGACAACCAATCAATGTGTCTCTCTTACATTGATGTATGTATCTCTCTCTCCTTCCCTCCCTCCCTTCCTGTTTCCCATCCTCCATCCCCCCATGCCTCCCTCCTTTCCACTCTCTAAAAATCAACAGTAAAACATCCTCTGGTGAGGATTAACAACACCAACAACAAAAAGAATATAAGCCAATACTAATGAAATTGTCCAGCACATTTCTCTCTGTTTACCTATTTGGTGCAGAGTAAACCTAAGCACATTGCAAATGACTTGAATTTTTAGTTTTTGTGTTTGCAATTAGATTTTTTGGTATCTGTGCTACCACATTACCTTAATCATAACTTATTGAATCTCCTTATTCTTCATTTAATTGAAATCACAGAAAAAATAACTCTGGGTAAGAGATAGCTAAGACCTCGTTTATAAAGACTATGTTACATCTGTTATATAAATTTAAAATCAATGGGTCAGTAGAAGCCTTATAATTACCCTATCTAATAAAAGAGTAATATGCAAATTGACCATATCTCTGCTACACCCACAAGCCAATTAGGAGCAAATATGCAAATTAACCCAACCAAGATGGCTCTGGCCACAGAGCGAGCAGGAGGCTTGGGTTTCGCGGGCAATGGAGGAAGCCAAGCTTCCTGCACACCCTGGCTGGCCTAGGCCTCTGTTCAAGGCTACAAAGTTTCAATTATAGAAGATAAATAAATCCCAACATAAATGACTGTGGGTATGGATTGAGTAGGAGGTATGGGTTTCCCTGGCAATGGAGGAAGCCAAGTTTCTGGCCTTCCCTGGCCTCCACTGAAGGCTACAAAGTTTCAATTATAGAAGATAAATAAACCCTGTTTTCCAGGGCCTCTGTTTGGGTTGCCAGGGGACATGGCCAGCCTGAAAACCACCACAGGCCCTTTGTCCAGGCCACGCCACACCTCAGGGGAGTCCCCGCCCTGATCCAGGACAGCCTTCAGGGCAAATCAGCTGGCCCCACCCATGTACCAGGCCTCTATCCTATATAATAAAAGAGTAATATACAGATTGACCATCACTCCAACACACAAGATGGCTGCCCCCATGTGGTCAAAGGTAGCTGCCCCCATGTGGACACAGGATGGCCACCACAAGATAGCCAACAGGGGTAGGCAGTTGGGAGAGATCAGGCCAGCAGGGGCAGGCAGTTGGGAGGGACCAGGCCTGTAAGGGAGGGCAGTTAGGGGCAATCAAGCCTGCAGGGGAGAGCAGTTAGGGTTGACCAGATTGGCAGAGGAGGGAAATTGGGAGTGATCGTGCCTGTAGGGAAGGACAGTTGGGGGAGACCCAGGCCTGCATATGAGAGCAGTTGGGGCAGGTGGTCCAGGCCTACAGGTGAGGGCAGTTAGGAGTGACCATGCCTGGAGAAGAGGGCAGTTAGGGGCAATCAGGCTGGCAGGGGAGTGTTCAGGTGGTGATCAGGCTGGCAGGCAGGCTATCAGTCCTGGATTGTGAGAGGGATGCCCAACTGCCCATTTAAGCCCGAACTTATCATGACCCACAGGTTGAGAACTGCCAGCAGGATCACCTAAGACCATCAGAAAACACAAATATTTATATTATGATTCATTAACAGTAGCAAAATTACAGTTATGAAGTAGCAACGAAAATAATTTTATGGTTGGGGTCACCACAACATGAGGTCGCGGCATTAGAAAGGTTGAGAACCACTGGCCTAAGACTTGGTAACTTTGATGACACTGCCTCTTCATTAAAACTTACTGGTTCACAAAACCAGAATATGAGAATAGATTCATATAGAATAGCCATTGATGTAATGCTTCACCTTGCAAACATACTACATGGAGACATACTTATGTTTTTAGAAACATAAGGCATTGCAGGAAACTTAGGTACACTAGAACTCTTTATTAATCTCTGCTTTTCTTTTATCATTTTAATCAGCTCCTAAAGTTATTATTATTTTTTTAAAGAAACAAATGTCTCAGGTTGTAACAGTCACAATTTAGTGCTGTCTTGGATCAATAACATTCACTGTTCTTTTTCATGACCTCAGTCTTATCATATGAGTTTTTTCTCTTCAGCATGTAGACAGAGAATATTTATCAGCCTGCAAATATATTCACCTAATATCTAACCTATGCTCTCTACTCTTTATGTATTTATATCAATTTATTCATATCTAAATTTAAATATATGTGGGTCTCTGTGAGTTTGAGTGATATTAATGAAGACTTGGAATACAAGTTTCTAGTATTAATTAGTGCAAAGGATATAGTGCAACAATAAATTTATGAATTTAAAAAGTTAGAGTATAAGTGGTCTCTACTGCCAGTAAATGCTGAGTGATATTCACCATATATCCTAAAAATGTGGGTACTCAGATAATTAAGAAAATTAGGGAATTATTAAACCCTGGAAGATGGCTAGAAATGAAATGCATAAAAGGAAAGAAATGGAGTGAAAATTACATAAAAATCTTGTGTAAAATATGAATTCTCATTTCCTTTAACATAAAGCAGAGGTGTATTTTTACAGTATTTATTCAGAAATATACATTGGAAATAAATTTTATTGAGAAATCATTCCAAGTTTTTGTTCTTTTTAATTAAATCGTTGAATAAAGGTACGTGAAAAAGAATTTGATTTTTGAACTATGATAAAATGTTGCTCCTTAACAAAAATAGTCATATTTCAAACATACTAAGCAGAATTTCCCTGCTTATAGAAATAAGTCAGGTACACCTGTTTTTTTTTTTTTAGTGAGTTTCAGTACATTTAGAAACCAAGAATCATTACTAGATATAAATATCTGAAATGTCACATTTGGGAAACACACTCCAATTCTGTGATTGTTTGCTGACCCTTCTCTGCTAAAGTGGACATACTCAGTATGCACCTGCATTAACCTTAAAAATCCTTATGATTCTTCTGACCCTAAATATACAGAACCTGAACTTAATTGTTTGAATTTATGGCAATGAAAAAAACTACAGGAGGAAAATAAATGTGCTCAGAATTATTATACAGAAATATATGACATCTTCTATGTTGGCCAGATTTTACTAAAGCTTCTCATTAAGGGTCCTTAATTATACAAAATGGTATGTGAATTAAGGCAATTATCCTGCTTATTTACATTTGAAATGCGCCTACATCATTCTGATGAAATGTTTTTTTGTTTGTTTTTTTGTAGTAGCTAAAGATTCAATGCTGGAATTGACTTGGAATTATTTATTTTACAATTAAAGTTTCATTTTTCTTTATGGAATGAAAAGTTAAATAACTTCCAAAAATGTTTCTAGTTTTGAAATTTTAAGAATCATTTATATACACTGTGTTTGATTAAATGAGATAAACCTAACATTAAATTCAAAGTTTGCAAAATATACAATTCAAAAAGTTTACTAATTAATTAAAAATATTTAGTAATTGGGTATAAGGACATAGACAACTCTGGAAGAGGGAGGACAATCCCTGTTCTCATGAGATTATACTGTTGGGAGATGATAACAATAAAGGAGTAAACAGGAGAATTAGCCTGTTAATTTCAGATAAAGACAAGTGCTTTGAAGAAAATAAAGTGAGAGGTGGAGCATGGCATTGCATCAAAATGGTCCAGAAAGATCTCAAAGAAAGCATTTTAGCAGAGTTCAAACTGACAGGAAGCATCCAGCTGTGCCAGGTTTTGTAGAAGAAACTTTCAGGATAGATCATCATGCATGATAGAGTAAATGCAAAAAGCCTTGGGCAACTGTGAAATTATGAGCTTAATTCTCTCCTTCTAAGTCTATAGGATTACAAATATCCTAAAGCTTTTGAAGGAGGAAAGCATTCTTATTCAAGGGCTAAAGCATAAATCATTCTGTAGGACAGTATTTGGCTGACTGATTTATTCAGTAAATAGTTTATATACACCTACTATGTACCAAGCTCTGTGCTAGGAACTGGAAATAGAGAAATGAACATAACAGGCCAGGCCACACTCTCTAGGAATTTATTTTTTGATGAGGCTTTACATTTGAATAGCACTTCATAGAATGCTTTTACACACATTATTACAATGGATGTTGGCATTTTCCCCATAAATTAGTGTGTTTTTTTTCATCTTTAATACATTTTGGAATGTTGGCATTATAGTGTAGATTACTTCTTTGTAGCAGCCAGGTATCAATATTCTCATTTTAGCCATTAATCAATATAAGTATTTATATATGTACTAGAGACTCAGCGCACAAAATTCCTGCACTTTGGGTGTGGAGTCCCTTCAGACTGGATGTGAGAGGATACAGGCCAGGCTGAGGGACCCTACTGGTGCATGATCAGGTCAGTGGAGGGACACGGGAGGTTGACCAGCTGGGGAAAGACCACAGGAGGGCCCCAGGGTGTGTCCGGCCATCTCACTCAGTCCCAATGGGCCAGACCCAGCAGCAAGCTAACCTACCAATTGGAGTATCTGCCCCCTGGTGATCATAACATGTCATAGTGAGCAGTTGAATGGCCTTAGTATATCATTAACATGTTATACTTTGATTGGTTGAATGGACAACTGGACACTTAGCATATTAGGATTTTATTATATAGGATACCTGCATTAGACACTGTGAGTGGTATACATACAAGATATGGCTCTTGATCTCAATCAGTTTGGAGAGTGAAATATGGTCAAGTGAAATATGTCATTTCAAGGTGCAGATATGAAATACATTACATTCAAAACAGAAAAAGATTTCTGTGGTCAAGGATAATCAGGGGAGAATTTATAAATTAAAAAGTCAATGGTTATATAAACAGCAGAAGAAAAGCAGGGGCTAGAAATAGGTGAGCTTTCAATTTACATTCTATATACCTGTGATTCTCCTTTGTGCTTTGAGCAATACCTAAGCTCAGGCTAGAATATCTGATCCCCCTCCATTTTATTTTCTCTCCTGAAAATCATATGAATGAAGTATTACTAAACCATTAAATATGTACTTTGCAGAAGTTAGGGTTCAAATGACAGAATTAATGATGTATCCATTAAAAACTTAAGAAATTGAACCTATTATTTTTATATTCCTATTTGATGCCTTAAAGATTTCTAAAACAAAATTACAAAAATGATGTTTCTACATGTGTGCATTTTGTTAGGAAAACTCATGCACCTTGCTAGCCAAATTTAATGCATTCAAATGCATATACTTTTTGTTAAAGAGCAAAATTTAAATCTCTATGGTAACGACTGCAATAAATGTGCAACATTTTAAGCTATGATTATACTGTCACACTTAGTGATATCTGTCTTAAGCAATAACTACCAATCATTTCAGGGTTGTTGCAGTCAATCAGACATGTAGTTTAAAAAGGAAACCAATTATGAGATTTATTTAAATATGACTAAGTGATTTCAGCAATAACAGATTCGAGATACTAAGGGTGATCCTTCTGAGGGTGTGAGATAAAGGAAATTAAGGGAAGACTTTGAACCATGTATTCAGAAGTATTCAGCACCAATAATACTGAATTTTAAGTATTATTTTAAGTTTTAAGTGTACTCTACAGTACACTGAAAAGGTAGCTGTAGAGTTTTAATAGATGTTTAAAATTATCTTTAAAAATAATAAAACTTAATTGTTTTCACTACATATGTAAATATTCAACATGATGAGTTACATATTCTTAAAATATTTAATTATAAAAATTAGTCACTGATTTACCCTGGAAATACGCTAAAGCTGAAATAAAAATTTTGGTTTAGGATTATTAGCACTCTTCTATATTATGCTTGAATACTAAAATATGTGTCTGCATGCACTCTCCATTGTCAAAGATTTGACTACAGTATTACTCATTTTATTACTTCATAGTTCAGCAATATGAGATCTCAGTCTTGTAATTTTTTTTCAATTTCAATGGGTCAACCAAATTGTTTATATTTTTAAATTCTGTGTTTGTATTGGTTAACCAACTTCATATTCTGTATTTTTAACTGGTCAAATGAAGCTGTTTTGGGTTTGATCAATCATAATTCCTGCAATTCCTGAACTAAGATAAGAATCTATAAATAAACAGTTTAAGGGCAAAGTGCTCTCCACTGAGCCTGTAGTGACATATTTGAATAGTAATTAGTCCTGGCGAAAGACTCCATGATTTCTTTGGTCCTTTAGGAAAGTCCTCAGGAACTACAAACTTTCTTTTCAGATTTGGAGAATGGAATGGAAACTTTGGAGACTTTAAGATCATGGAAAGTTAAAGATGTACCTGAGGAAGTTGGAAATGTGTTGCAGAGTTGAGGCAAAGTATAAGGGGAGTGGCAAGTTGATAGTTACCTTTTTGGGAATTGATAATTAAACTAGAGGCCAAGTACATGAAATTTGTGCACAGGATAGGGGAGTGTCCTTCAGCCCAGCCTGCTTCCTCTCCAATCTGGGACCCCTTAAGAGATGTCTGACTGCCCGTTTAGGATCAGGCCTAAATGGGCAGTCAGACATCCCTCTCACAATCCAAGACTGTAGGCACCTGCCTGCCTTCTTAATTGCCCCTAACCACTTCTGCCCTGCCAGCCTGATTGATGCCTAACTGCTCCTCTGCAAGCCTGTTTGCAACTAACTTCCCTCCCCTGTGGGCCTGGTCACCCATAACTGCCCTCCCCTGTAGGCCTGTTCACCCCTAACTGCCCTCCTCTGCAGACTTGATCACCTCCAACTGCCCTCCCTTGCAGATCTGATCCCTCCCATGCGGGCCATTTTGTGGTGGCCATCTTGTTGTGTCCACATGGGGGCAGGATCTTTGACCACATGGGGGCAGCCATCTTGTGGCATGGGGTGGCCTTGGCGAGGGCCTGTGGTGGTTTGCAGGCTGCCACGTTCCCAGGGGACCCAAGCAGAGGCCCTGGTATCTGGGATTTGTTTGTGGTTTTCCTTTTTTTAAAAAATTGTTTTTGGTAACATTTGTGACCTTTATAAAATAGGGTAACTCCAAATCTGATGGGAGACAAAACACACATAGATTCCTCATAATAAGTTTTACAATGTAATTTCTCATACTTTTTTTGTTCGGAGAATAGTATTTGCACCATATACTTCTAATACAACTAAAATAAAGTCAGCTTCCCTGAGTCGGAAAATGTTGATTGAAATTTTGGATGCATTTAATTAATGTTTTGGATTTCTTTGGATAAATACCCAGATGCATTTAATTAATGTTTTGGATTTCTTTGGATAAATACCCGGAAGTGGACCTAGATATTATTTAATAAGTCATAGACCCTTTCAATCCATTTTTCAATCATTGTATCTATATACAATTCTCTCACAGTTGAGGTTTATTTGTAGGATTAACTGTACAATGAGAAAAGCACAGATTTTAAAACATCTACTTTTGTTTCATTTAATATCCCCCTTAAAACCCCTGAAAATACTTCCCAAACCTCCAGTATTTATTACACTTTGAGATTATTGATTATCAAATGATGAAAAAGTGTGACTGTCTCGCATGTTATTCCTTGTATTCCCTTTTTTATAAATTATCTGCTTGAGGCAATCTATGCTAATAAAAAGCAATACCTTTTTGTAAATATGAAAAGCTAGACACTAATTTTCTTAAGCAGAACCGCCTTATGTTAGATAGTATTTTCAATATCCGGTAGACAGCTTGTTCATTTTGTGTCTGGTATATTCATCCATGTCATTTAATCAGAAGATGGGAGATTTGCCATTCTGCAAATAGGATTGTGTTGCTCTGAAATCTAAAGGGGTAGTTGGGACTTTCTATAGTAGCATCAGTCCTAATAAAATGTGGAATAATGACAGGGTACAATTTTCCCAAAGCTGAGAGATAAAGTGGACATAACGCATGGTAAGTTTGAAGATTAGAAATCTCCAAGGTGAAGAAAGTTGTTGAGAGGCAAAAAGTGAAAATGGAATGTACATGTTGGCATGTGTATATTGGAGGCATCTCCACTATGTATTTTAACAGCTGGGAATGGGTATTTGTATTTGAGAAGAGTGTGAGATGAAGTTAAAAAGACAAGTATTACATGATCTCACTCCTATGTGGAATCTAATGAACAAAATAAACTGATGAATGAAATAGATCCAGAGACATAGAAGTATGGAACAGACTGTTGAATCCCAGCGGGAAGGCAGGGGTGGGTGCGAGGGAAGAGATCAACCAAAAAACTTATACTATTATGCATAGCCCATGGACATAGACAATAGCGTAGTGAAAGGTCTGGGTGGGGGCAGGAGTGGGCTAAAAGGGGTCAACGGGGGGAAAAAGAGGCACACATGTAACACTTTCAACAATAAAAATACAACACTCCATCTATGCCGTGGCTGGCACCTCTCAGCGATTAGAGCTTCTGCCCACACAGGGAAAGGTGGAGAGCTCAATTCCCAGTCCTGCATTGCAGGTTCAATCCCTGACTCCTGTTGGAGCTTTTGCAGGAGACTACCAATCGATGTGTCTCTCTCATATCTCTCTGTCTCTTTCTCTGTCTGTCTCTTCTCTCTCTCTGCCCCTTTCCTCTCTCCTTTCCATTCTAAAAAAAAAAAAAAAAAAAAACTCCTTCTGTGGCCACAACCACCTCACTATACCTCTGATGCTCTCTGATTCATACACATACTATCTCATTACACTTCCAAATACTTCCTCCACTTCAAGCCATACCCAGTAAAAGCACATCTTTCTTTGTTTCTGCTCTATTTTTTTCCTCATAATCCCCTCACTCCCCAACCTGAAGAGTCACTTGCCAATTCTTTGACAAAAGAGAAAGTACACTAAGTGTGGAGATATCACTTAAAGGAAATTATTTTAGGATTAATGTGTTAAGTCCTTCAAAAAATGAGTAGGTATAAAAGGGTTCATTTTGAATTTGAGGCTTTCAGGAGATCATTTCTAAGTTAAGATGAATAGTACTTTGTAAAGGAAAGTACTTGATAACTGGTTATTTTAGGAGCAAATTAATGTGATAAATGGAATGATATAGATGCAACTCAGAATTGTCTACATTTGATGCCAATGTGAAATATAAAATATTCAAATTACTCTAGTATATGGCTATTTCTTGAAAAACCATCTTGTGGACAAAATTCTTTGTGGATTTTCTTTTTTAAAAAATAGTTTTTGTGGGGTATGCCTGGGAAGGAGGGGGGAAACGGGGATATATGTATACATGTAACACAATAAATAAATAAATAAATAAATAAATAAATAAATAAATAAATAAATGTCTGTTTGACCTTTCACTGATTGGGCCCATGCTGTTAATAAATAAATAAATAAATAAATAAATAAATAAATAGATAGATAGATAGATAAATAAAAGTTTTTGGTAACATTTGTGACCTTTCTAAAATAAGGTAAAACCAAATATGGTAGGGAGGAAACCCATTGATTGCCTCATAATAAGATTTACAATGTCATCTCCTGTAATTTCTCTTTTTCGAAGAATGCTATTTATATAAAATTAACATATGGCCAGCTTCCCCAAGTAGGAAAATGTTAATTGAAATTTTGGATGCACATATCTTTCTGAATTAGAATTTGGGATTTCTTTGGATAAATATCCAGAAGTATAATACTGGGTCATAAAGCAGTTCTAGTTTTTAATTTTTTAAGGAACCTCCATAATGTTTTTTATCATGGCTTTTTCAATTTGCAGTCCTACCAACAGAACATGAGGGTTTCCTTTTCTCCACATCCTCACCAATACTTGTTTATTGATTTATTGTTGACAACCATTCTGACAAGTATGAGGTGACAGTTCATCGTGTTTTTTTAATTTGCATTTCTCTGATGATTAGTGACATTATCTTTCCATGTGTCTATTGGCCATCTGTATGTCCTCTTTATGAGAATGTCTACTTAGATCCTTGGCTCATTTTTTAATCAGATTGTTTAAGAAGATGTGATAGCCCTAGCTGGTTGGGCTCAGTGGATAGAGCATCAACCTGTGGACTGGAGGATCCTGGGTTTGATTCCGATCAAGGGTACATGCCTGGGTTGCAGGCTCGATCCCCAGTAGGGGCCGTTTAAGAGACAGTTGATCAATTATTTTCTCTCATCATTGATGTTTCTATCTCTCCCCCTCCCTTCCTCTCTGAAATCAATAAAAACATATATATTAAAAAATGTGATAAACATATATAATGAAGTATTACTCAGCCATAAAAAAAGAGTGAAATCTTACTGTTTGTGACACATGGATGAACCTATAGGGGATTATGGTAAATGAAATAAGTCAGACAGAGAAAGGCAAATAGCATATGTTTTTACTTATTGTGGAATGAAAGAATAAAACAAATAAAACAGAAATTGACACGTAGAGACAGAGAACAAACTAATGGTTGCCAAATGGGAGAGTGTTGGGGGACTGGATAAAAAAGGTGAAGGGATTAAGAAGTACAAATTCACAGTTACAAAATAGTCATGGAGATATAAAGTACAGCACAGGGAATATCATCTATATACTAAAAGCCCAGTGATCATTACAGTGAAATGACCAAAAGGACTGGTCGCTATGATGCCCACTGACCACTAGGGGACAGATGCTCAATGTAGGAGCTGCCCCCTGGTGGTCAGTGCACTCCCATAGCTATAGCACTGCTAAGCAAAAAGTTGGGTTCAAGGCTGGTGAGCACAGTGGTGGTGGCTGGAGCCTCTCCCACCTCCACGGCAATGCTAAGGAGCAGCAAGCCAAATGGTAAGGAGCGAGGGGTCTCAGATTATGAGAGGTATGTCCCACTGCTGGATTGGGCCTAAACCAGCAGTTAGACATCCCCCAATGGGTCCTGAATTATGAGAAGGTACAGGCTGGGCCGAGGGTCCAATCCCCTCCTATGTAAATTTCATGCATAGGGTCTCTAGTAAATAATATTGTAATAACTATATATGATGTCAGGTGGGTACTAGGATTATTGAGGAGGTCATTTCATCTATACTATTAAAAAGAAAGATGCAAATTGACCATACCTCCATGACATTCACCAGCCAATCAGGAGTGTGTATGCAAATTAACCCAACAAAGATGGTAGATTAATTTGCATATGCAGGTGCCAAGTAACGTGGGTCCCGGGGATAGGCACCAAGCCCGCAGCCTCCTGTGACCATCGCTGTCCCGGGGGGTGAGGGCAGCTGTGGCAAGCCATGCTTGTAGGCTCCCGGGACCATTGTTGTTCCCAGGAGGTGAGGGTGGCCATGCCAAGCCATGCCCGCAAGCTACTGAGATCATTGCTAGTCCCAGGAGGTGAGAGTGACTGTGCAGCTTGTCAGCAGACAGCAGGGCCTGCTTGCCATAGCCGCAGTGACCCACAAGCAGGCAAGTAGGCCCACAGGCAGCACCCAGCAGGACCTGTGTGGCTGTTGCCAGGAATACCTGGGAGCAGGCAAGTGCAGCCCACAAACAGAATCCAGCAAGGCCTGCTTGCCCATCACCAGAGTGTGGAGCAGGCAGGCCCCACAGAGAGCAGAGAACCATGGGGAGTGGGCCTAAGCCATCAGTAGAACATTCCCTGAGGGTGCCCAGATTGGAGAGGGTGCAGGTCAGGCTGAGGGACCCCCCATCTCCATGCACGAGTTTCATGCACCAAGCCTCTAGAAAAATATATAAATGCCCAACCACTATGTTGAATCCATGATCTCTGACAACTCAGGTGAGCGCTGGAAGGTCACAACAGCTTGATGTAGGAATTCACCTTGAAATGTTAGGATGATATCAGAATATCACTCCAGCTCTAGAGACCTTTTCAAGATCATAAATCTCCCCAATTAAACACTGAAGTGAAAACTAGGCCAAGAGTCCAACAAACAATATAAAGAATTCTCTCCCTAATCAAAACAATTATGAGGCATAACTAGCAAGCTTCATGTCAAGAATGAATAGAGATCCCTACAGTAGCCTTTATACCTGCCCCTTTTAAATAATGACTTCCATGCTTTTTGTGTTTGTGCCAACCTGTTAAGGATCATAGTACCTTCAGGATATCAATGCAGACTCATTTAGATTTTGTTTCAATTGTTAGAATTAAAGAATTTGTCATCAGTGTACTTGAGTATGTATTAACAAAGTGGAGAATTTAAGTGCTGATGGCGATTATTTGAAAGAAGCATTGACTATAGAAAGAAATGTTTTGAAAATTAACTCATCAGTTTTTCCTTTGTCAGAACTAAGAAGAATGTCTTTTGTTCCTAATTGCATTTTATGAAACATATTTTGTGTATACTTTGTGATTTTTCCGGATTTTCCTGTATTAACTGACTAGCTCAATCACTATATATTACTTTGAAAGCAGTGATTTAATGGTATATGTAAATTCTGATATTTTTTCACTTCATTGGTATGTGAATTATACCAATTGCATAAAGTGAATTTAAATTTCATGTGGTGATGAAATTCAGTTTCATAATGTGAAACAGGTGATGCTTCTTCGTGAAGAGATAATAATGTGGTTAGAGAGATAAGACTGTGTGACTTAATACACATGAACATTTCACAATATGAAAAACTATATAGAACTAAGCTACATGGGGTAAGGTGGTCTAGAGGCAAGTATAAAAGCTACTAGAGGCCCGGTGCATGAAAATTGTGCTTGGGGTGGTGTCCTTCAGCCCAGCCTGCTCCCTCTCCAATCTGGGACCACTTGAAAAATGGCCAACTTCCCATTTATGCCTGATCCAGGTATGATCAGGACTAAACAGGCAGTTGGATATCCCTCTCATAATCCAGGACAGCTGGCTCCCAACTGTTCACTTGTCTGCCTTTCTGATTGCCTCTAACTGCTTCTGCCTGCTAGCCTGATCATCCAATAACCACTCCCCTGCCAGCCTGACTGATGCCTAACTGCTCCCTGCCTGCCTGTTTGCCCCTAACTGTCCTCCCCTGTGGGCCTGGTCACCCATAACTGCCCTCCCGTTCAGCCTGTCAACCCTAACTGCCCTCCCCTGCAGGCCTGGATCCCCCCCAACTGCCCTTCCCTGCAGGCCTGGTCACCCCCAATTTCCCTCCTCTGCCAGCCTGGTCCTTGCTAACTGCCCTCTCCTGCAGACTTGATCGCCCACAACTACCCTCCCTTGCAGGCCTGGTCCCTATCAACTGCTCTCCCCTGCTGGTCATCTTGTGGTGGCCATCTTATGTCACATGGGGGCAGGATCTTTTGGCCACATGGGGGCAGTCATCTTGTGTGTTGGAGTAATGGTCAATCTGCATATTACTCTTTTAATAGATAGGATAGAAGCCTGGTGCACAGGTGGGGGCCAGCTGGTTTGTCCTGAAGAGTGTCCTGGATCAGGGTGGGTGTTCCCTTGGGGCATGGGGTGGCCTTGGCAAGGGGCCTGTGGTGGTTTGCAGACTGGCCACATCCCCCGGCAACCCAAGCAGAGTCCCTGGTATCTGGGATTTATTTATCTCCTACAATTGAAACTTTGTAGCCTGGAGAGGAGCCAAGCCTTCTGCTTGCACAGCCATTGAAACTTTGTTGCCTTAAGCAGAGGCCTGGCTGGACAGGGTATTCAGAAAGCTTGACTTCCTCCATTGCCAGGGGCAACTCAAGCCTCCCTCCTGCTTTTCCTCTTCTCTCTGTGATGTAGCCATCTTGGTTGGGTTAATTTGCATACTCACTCTGATTTGCTGGTGGGTGTGTCTGGTGCTATAGCAGAGGTATGGTCAATTCGCATATTATTCCTTTATTAGGTTGGATGAGTCAGGAAATACTGAGATTATTGAAAGCTAGCATATAGTTAGGAGCTGCCTGCCAGAAGAAATGTTTGTGAGTTGGACCTGATAGGGAAAACATCATAGAAAGGGAAAGCATGTACATTAACTCTTAGTTTTAATTCCCCAAACTGTGTCAAGTTATTATATTCCTCTTTACTCTTTATTTCCTTTATCATCATTCTGGTGGAAGTCATTATCATCTCTCTCCTAGGTGAATGCAATAACTCTTAATAAATCTCTCCTATTAGCGCCATTCTGATCCATTCTTCACATAAAGGTTAAGTACCTTTATGTGCTTCAGATTGCTTTCATCCTCATTAACAACTCTGTGAGGTAGGTTCTTCTAGTCTCACATTATTACCTGAAACCTGAAGCACAGAAGATGTGTTCACCCTACTAAGTGACAGAGCTAGGATATGGTCTCAGGAACTAGAGCCTACACACTCATAATAATCATGCTATGTGCCTCCATGGTATATTCCTGTTTTTATTTAGGCTATTTTAAAGACTCTCTGCCAAAGGTAGTATATGTGTTGGAGGAGGTGAGAGGGTAAAGATTAGTATAAAAACAAGTAGCTGCATGAATTTGGCACAACAGTTGTAAAATTAGAAACAATAGTAGCACTTGAACTGAGATTTCAAAGCTGAAGCTTATGAAGTTTATGAACCTTAATTAAAATGTCACTGATGCAGATGCCAAAAAACATGAAAAGAATAATGTATGTTAGTTAATTGTCTTCTAACTAGGAGAAGAAAATCAGGAAGATAATCAAATGACCAATAGGCATTTTACATTGTGATTAATAACTTTCTCCATCATCAAAAGACTCTCATGAAAATATCTGGGAACAAAGACAAGCAACTAACTAGCTTCAGTCCTTTGTGGATAAAAGGACAGTTTGTATTTTGTACACGGTCAAATGTATTTGAGAGAGATATAATGTACAAATATTAATTTGGTAGAAGCCTAGAAAATAACAATCAGGTATGCTCAATGATGCAAAGTAATTTGGACATCATTTGTTCAAGTGCTAATTTGGACATCATGTGTTCATGTGGATAAGACATTGTGTTTTATTCAGTGTGTACTCTTTGTTAAAACACTGTAAAATAATTTTAGAGAACAAAATGTAGTATTCTAATTGGAGACCATTTGGCTATTTTTTAAAACTCCTTACTTTACCTAACCTCCTAGACATTGTTATATAATTCCAAAAAAGGCTTAAATAAATTATTTCTAAGAAGCAACAATAAGCTGGTAATCTGTAGATGTTTGTTTGCCTAAAACAACAACAACAATGATAGTTAATATACAGTTAACAATTTAGTTCTTCTTATATGAAGTGTCAGACACAGTGATTAATACACAGAATCACATTGGGATCTCAGAAGTGGTTATTATTATCCCTATTTTCCAACAGGAAAATTGATACTTAAATAATTTTCACAAGTACTAGTATACATAGATACTAAGTGTCAGTCACTAGAATGTTTCTATTTGATTATTTCCAAACACAAATTCTTAATGACTGTGTCATACTCTCTCTTCCTCCTTTTCTCCTTTCCTTCCTTTCTTCCATCCTTCCAAAACATTTGTTGAAGATACACTGAGGGAAATTATCCTGATAGGCACAGGGGACTCCACTCATTTTGAATTCTTTTCACTTTAATATTGAACTATATTGTTTCCTGGGAACTGAATCTACCAAGTACATGGTAACTACCTAGTTAATATTTAATCAACTAAATGTTTTGTTTTTATATTAACTGGGTATTATCATGACCATTATCACTCTAATTAATGCATTCTGTTTTTATATTAACTGGGTATTATCATGACCATATCATTCTAATTAATGCATAATGTTATGTATTCCTACCTTGATCTTTCCATGTTCATGTAAAATTGGGGGAGAGACTCTACATAGGAAATGCCATATGAATGTTTATCCCCACTTTCTGTGCACACAGATGGCAAAGGGAAAAGTACTCACTTTGTTCCAGGAGTCAGTCGACTATGGCTCAAAAGCAAAACACAGGCCAATATTCACAGTTATGGAACAGTTACCTCTACCTCTATTACCTCTCCTAAATGTGTTTAAGAACTGGCTCCATCTGTGAGACTAAAAATCAGTGACAGCTTTTTCCTCTGTCTTGTAAATCAACAACCCCTATTGCATCAAAAAATCTTGCACACAAAAAATCTCATTGCAAGTTAGAAGGATTACCCAAAATCAGCATTTTCATATATCCTCACCATTGCCTACTAAGAAGGAAAGAAATGAAACCATTAGAACCTGCTTTTAAAAGATTTTAAACTAGATATATTTCTGTTTTTGTGTGTGCATTTTTAGCAATATAACCTATAAATCTACAAATAAATGTAGGACCAAGAAATGGCACAATGCAAATAAAGTACCCTCGCTTATACAACCACAGTGACCATTTATATTTGCAAAAAGGCAAATTGGGAGCCCTAATGACAGTTGCCAATCACTAATTTACATACAATAGAGCTTACTGTATAATCTGAAATTAATGGGGTACAAACTTAAAATAGTTTTACTTTTTTTCTCCAGTCATTGTTTCATGCTCTGAAGAAGAATTCTTTCTAATCCCAGTGTCATTTGAAACAGATTCTGTAGCTTCCTGGTCACTTTAAGTTATTAAAAATACTAGTAATTTAAAGCTTTGGTTTCAAAAGCAATGCATACCTCACATTCTCTTCTCTCCTGGGGCCCATGCTGATAGAAGTGCTTGGAAGGGTTTTCTGCGATGCCAGTCCCCCAAGGTATAGGATCAAAATAGGAGGGCTAGAGAATGACAGATCCTAACTAATACCATGTTTTATGACAGCTGCTTATTACTGTCTCATTGTGGTTCCACTTGCTATCTGTGGCCACCAGCCATATGATAGTAAGACCAAAAGTCAGATAATCTAAGATGGAGTCCACGATGTGCTCACCAAGGTGAAAATTCATGATTTTCACCATGACACTTTTGGGGTAGCTACAGAAATATGAAGCATTTCTCAATTAATAAAAGAGTGGATCAAAATGGAGGAAGGGGTGCTCTGCCCTGTGTTTCTCAGTGGTTGGAGCATTGACCTGAGCATTGAAGGGTCTCAGGTCCAATTCCAAGTCAAGGGCATGTACCTGGGTTGCAGTTAGATCCCCACACTGATTGGGGGATATGTAGGAGGCAACCAATCAATGTCTCTTCTTTGTTTCTCTCCTCCTCCTTCCCTCCTTTCTACTCTTGATGAAAACAATGGAAAAAAAATATCCTCAGATGAAGATTAACAACAACAACAAAAAAGAAAAATGGAGGATGGGAAACAACCTATATCAATACAAATCTTATGTTAATTTACAGTGACAGGAAACAGAAAACTATTGAATGGAAATTTAAACAGAGGAATGGAGTTTTTGTTGTATTTAGTGATTTTAAAAATTGGTTTATATATTTTTAACCTATTTGAAAGATAGGACATTTTAGGGGATACTAAGTGAAGATAGATATAATGTAGTAATGAGGGGAATGATTCATTCTTTCAGGAGAAGATTAAGGGGAGGACCAAACCAGTGAAGTCTTTAGAACAGATTTAAGGGATGTGATCTAGACTGACAAGCACAAATTTGTCTCTGATGGGAGAAGAGTCAACTTCCTCCATTTCAATACTAGGGGAGAATGTAAAGATGTATGCAATTACAAGAAGGTTTATAGCTTTCATGCTAGAAAGATCAGAAAGTTACAAATTAGTTAAATACTTTGATTAATTAAGAATAAACTATCCTTTCTTTTGAGGGGAATGGTAAATTCCATTCTTCTTTTATATTGCTTCATCATTTCAGTGTTGGATTGTAACATCTTTTCTATTAGCATTATGCTCTTTAGACAGAAAATGAGAAAGGATAGTTGGTATATGTAACACACAAAACATAGTTGATGAATATAACTTGTTTTTTAGCATCTTTCATTTTCTGGTAAAAAGTGAATATTTCATACCACTGCCTAAACCCAATAGCAGCCCTCTTCTAAAATGAATATTACTTGAGGGACTAATTGGAGAAAATGTTTTCTTTAAAGATAAGCAACTCTCCTTGAAATAAGAATGTTAGTTATAGTATAAAACCAGGTCCTTTCAATTACTGATAGCAATAACTATAACTATTTATTGGGATAAAAACTATGTTATATATGTAATATATCATATGTATGAAAAATATCTGAATGTGTAATATATGTGTATATAAATCATATCTATATACTACATATCTATATAATATACATATATCTGTCTATATTAAACACACACTATTAAGTATAACTTATGATTATACAATGTAATTGTTTAGAAATAAATGTTTATGGGTACTTTACTTAATACATAGCCTTAATTTCACAGTAAATCTAGGATAACAAGAAATACATCCCATATGTCTTCCAAGTGTTCATAATTTGAAAGGAGTGATAGTAAACCACTGCTTACACTACAGTGCAGTTATTTCTTCATAAAAGCATGTTTAAAATATAAAACACACATCCTATCTAATAAGGAGGGATATGCTAATTGACAGTCACATCATCACAAAGATGGCAGTGCCCACAGCCAATAAGAAGGGAATATGCTAATTGACTAACCATGCCCTCAAAGATTGTGGTGCCCACAGCCGCAAGATGGTGGTGCCCAGTTCTCTCATCCCCACTGGGACGCCTACCTCAGGAGTCCCCCAGTCCCCTCAGCACCTCAGCTGCCAAGGGCCAGCCCGAGGTGCAGGCAAGCCTTGGATAGCAGCTGCCCAGCTGAAACCGGAGGTGCAGGCAAGCCTCAGATGTTGGCTGCCCAACCTCCCAGGGCCTCTTGAGGCTCAGGTAACCAAGGCTAGCTGAGGCTTATGCTGCCGGCAGTGGCAAGCCTGTGATGGGACATCACCTTCCCCTGATCACCAGGTCGCCTCCCACCCCTAAGGGCTCTAGGACTGTGAGAGAGGGCAGGCCAGGCTGTGGGACCCCACCTCCAGTGCATGAATTTTCATAACCCAGGCTTCTAGAATTAAATACTAAATAGAAATGTTCTTAGAGATGGGCTTTAAAGGATGCACAAATGTTGAGGATATATAAAGGAACCCTAGCACATTTTAATAAGACTAATAACAAAGCCAAAGACGGAAGATATGGACAACTGGGAACTAATGGTCATTTAAAATTCCAGACGGATGCAGAATAATAGACTTATTTTCCTTCAAATCAAATTTAGTTATTGAACATGCATCTAACATGTACAAATTAATTCATTCACTGCAAATTTTGGATTCCAAATACTATGTTAAACAGCAATTAGGTTAACTACTAGAAACTAAAAATTAGGTAGTCTAATAGAGACATATCAAAATAATTATCTTATTTCTATTATTGTAATGCTACAGTATTTAAATATATTAAGTAATTTCAAACTAGAATCCTTTGCCAAACCTTAGTGTATTAGTTCTACATTGTGTTCATCCAATGTTTGCTTGAACCATATAAGATTTGACAATTTTGCCTTAGCCTCAGCTGTTTCTCAGACAATATTACTGCATTATCTGCAATGACTATTCTATAACAATTCCTATTTTCCCCAGATTTGGCAATGTGGAGGCTCATTGGAGATTGTGACTTGCTCTCATGTGGGTCATGTTTTTCGGAAGGCAACTCCATATACTTTTCCTGGTGGCACCGGTCATGTCATCAACAAAAACAACAGGAGACTGGCAGAAGTGTGGATGGATGAATTTAAAGATTTCTTCTATATCATATCCCCAGGTAAACAATTTTGACAATTTTCATTCTCTGCAGGGGAAAATATAATTTTAAAGATGTTGAATATGTGTTTCATTATTGTTGCTATTCTACCTGTTTAAATAAAATGTCATCACCATAATGTTGCAGAAAGTCGTGTTGGATAAAGTTGTACTATGAAGTTAATTTTCACCTAAAATGAGAAACACTATACTGATCTCAGATGCCTAAGTATCCTTTTTTTTCTTTGTTTCTTTCTTGGCATAAGCATTATATTAGAAAAATGGAGCAAATGGTACACAGAGAGCTCCAAATTTAATTAACATGTTATCAGGTTAACATAAGAAAATAATTTATTTTCAAGAAAAAGAAACCTTTACTTTCTTGTTTCACATATAAAGCTGACTGAGTTGGTAAGAAATATTGATAATGTTTAAGTGGAAATGTTTTGCACTGCCTTATTTTCTTAAACAGCTGACTAGCAAAAGGTTAAATGACCTACAGAAACAAGATATAAAATTATGCAGATATTATATTTTATTTTTAAAGACTTTTTAATAACAGTAAATTACTTTTCAATAGAGATGTGAGAAAGCTTAATAGGAGCAATAAAATGTTTTCCTACTTCTGTATCCTATTACAGAGAAAAATAGATACAGAAATGGAAGTAAATTTGGGCTATCAGTAGGTGATTACATGAGTAACTTTATTCTTTTCCTTTTATTTCTCTATATCTTCTAAATTTTTCTTATTATACATTATTCATTTTTCACATAAAACATAAATTAATTTTAGTAAACTATTATTTAAAAAAAATTGAGTCATTACAAAAGGAAAGAAAGCCTTGTGAGAAAATCTCATTGCAGGGTTGTGTGATTGTAACCAATTTTATTCTTTATAATTTTCTAGAATTTCTCCAGCCATCATGTTACTGAATTTTTTTTAAGTTACTCCAAGATGTTACTTATTTTTTAAGGGAAAAAAATGAAGCATGAGAAGATACAAATAAGAAAATGACACGGGGTTGCCTTCCAGATCTCGGAGACACCAAAACATAAATTAATATAACAGGAATTCTCAAATACAATGATAAAATAAACTTTAATATTCTGTTTTGATCGTTTCTATGTAGATTCTATGTCATCAATGTCATTATTATGAAAACCATAAAAATAACAAAAATCCATGCCCACATCCTTATTTTTATATTATAATCAACTAGTGGCCCGATGCACAAAATTTGTGCAAGGGGCTCAGCCCTTGCAGCCTCAGCTTTGCCCAAAAGGTTGTTCAGCTGTCCAGTATAATTAGTATATTACGCTTTTATTATTATAGATTATAGATTGCATGGCTTAGACAAGCTTGTTTAATTTCTAGTTGACAGACTCTGATTTCTGAAAGTTTATATGAGGCTGTGAGACTCACTGATGTGAAGGGAGTAGGGTGAACTTTCCTATTAAGATCGAGCATTACTCTATAGAAAAGAAAAATGAGGAATGCATGTGTAAATATGTGATTAGGAGAAGGACTTTTTTTTCACACATTTTCAAGGCCTTTTCTGTGTCAAGAAGCTATTGCCAGATATACCATTTCATGCTTAAATGTATTTCCCTTTACAGTGGAAAGCCATTCCAGATGTTCACAAACTTGAGTTCAGCAAGAGCATGTAAAATTCACAGCAAAGCAGTGGCATTTATACAACCTTTTCATTTTTTTATGATCCTTTTTGAATATAAATCATTACTTATAGACATATATAAGTTCAAAATGAAGAAAGGAGTAACAGACTGAAGAAAGATGTAATGTATGATTATGTATTCCTTACATTTATGAATATAAGTAATTGAAATAATTGTAAATATATATATTATATTCACTCTTAATGAATATTTTTTGTAAAAGTGATGTGTAACTCTTTTGTATAATTTCGCATTGAGCAAAAAAGGGCAGATAAACAGTGGAACCATTTCTGAAACTAATAAAATGACAAGCTTTAGAGTTTAAAGGGTGAAAAATAAAGCTTGCTGTCTGGAACTAATGACACCTTATTACTCAATAGGGACTGTATATTCTGGAACTTGTAGTCTTTACATTACAATAAATACCACTAGGAAAGTTATTGTTCTTATAAAACAGGCTCATTTAAATGTAGAAAGGTATCTTGGAAAGCAGAAAAAGGGTATTTGGGGAATATGTTGGAAGTATGTAGGAGTTTCCTAAGAGAAATTTATGTTTATGTATGTCTCAATCACACATTGCCGAACATGGAACCTGCCGCTGTAGTGTAAGCAGAGAGAAAATAAAAAACATGAAACATTAAATTGTTTCTCAGTGGAAAAGGAAGAGTAATAAGCTAGAAACTGGAGTTGGATGCTTAAAAACAATTCTAACTTTGAGCAAGTTTCAAATCATCCAAAAACAGATAAAGTGGATTGTATTGAAGCAGCCAGGAGTCTGTCATATGAATGGTATCTAGCCATCTAGAGTGGATAACTATTTTCATCATTACTGATGGCTTCTGTTACTCCTACAATCAAAATTTCAGATTTCTTTGCTATTATCCAGAATTGTTGGGTTTCAATTTTTAATCTCATTGGGTAACAGGTAAGTTTATAAAGAGGGAAGGTGGTGTGGGGGAGATTAGAGGCATACATACATTCACATTCATACTGAGAATTATATGCTTTGTTATAATAGTCACTAGAGACCCAGTGCACGAATTCATGCACCAATAGGGTCCCACAGCCTGGTGTGGGATCAAGCCAAAACAGGCTCTCCAACATCCCGCGAGGGGTCTTGGATTGCAAGAGGGTGCAGGCCAGTCTGAGGGACTCCACCAATGCACAATGGGGGCCAGGAAGGGATGAGGAAGGTAGGCCAGCTGGGGAGGGACTGCGGGAGGACTCCAGGATGACCCCAGCAGCAAGCTAACCTACCATTAACTGACTTCCCCTTGGTGGTCAGTGCAGGTCATAGCGACCAGTTGACTGTCTGCCCCTGGTGGACAATGCCCATCATAGCGAGTGGTTGAGTGGCCTTAGCATATCATTAGCATATTATGCTCTGATTGGTTGAATGGAGGACTGGACAACTGGGCAATTAGCATATTAGGCTTTTACTATATAGAATAAGCACACACATATTTATGAACAACTCTATAAAAAGTTTATACTAAATTCTATTTAATTGTCCTGAACCACCTTGATATTCTGGCTAAGAAAATTGTTCCTTTCTAGAAACAACACCATGTATCAGTTAATTTGTCCAAGATGTTTTGTGAGGAGAATCCTATTTTTCATACTAGGACTTCTCTGAATCTTATTTTTCACTTATGCAGTTATTAAAGATGTGATTTTTAAGTACTAATCCATTATGAACTGAATTATGGCAACAACATTGCTTCCTTTCAAAATGGTCTATAAAATATCTACTTTATTTGTTGGCTTCAGGTACACCAGCTCTTTCTCAAACTGGGTGTTCTTCCTTTCTAGAAAGTAGGTTATTTCTTATAGTTTTGACACCATGGCCAATACATTATTACTCTGTATCATATTGTTTCATTTTTATTATTATCATTTCTATATCCAAGGTAAGTCAGATACATGCATTTTCAGTGCTTAGTAATTTCCTATTTGTGTAGTACTTGAAAAAAAGATAGGCTGAATAATTAAAAGAATGAATGAAGGAAGGAATGACAAAATGAATGAATGAATTTTGAAAGGGAGCCACTTTACTTATTTTTATTTTTTAAATTCTCACCTAAGGATATGTTTTTATTCATTTTTAGAGAGAGGAAAGAGAGAGAAATTTATTGGTTGCCTCCTGTACACATACCAACCAGGGATCAAAACCAACCTTAGTTATGTGCCCTGATCAGGAATCAAACTTACAACCTTTTGGTGTATGGGATGATGCTCCCACCAACTGAGCCATCTGGTCAGTGCAAGAGACACCCATTTTTTCCTTTCTACCGAATTCTTCATTGACATCTGGTCTATGTCAGGAAATCTCTTCATAAGACTTTTAGCAAATGAGAAGCCTTTATCCCAACTCTCTAGCTAATTCCTGGTTAAAGACCCACTGACAAAAGAAAGGTGAAGGGAACTCTTTTTATATCTGGAATATTTTTTCTTTGAGTTTGCCATCAGAAAAGACCATTCCATTGGCTTACCCATGTACTTAGGATTTTATGATTCCATCATAATCAGAGGCATACACAGTAATATAACTTTTCAAAAATTTATCTTTATTGTTGAAATTTTTATAGATGTCCATTTTTTGCCCCATTGACCACCTTCACCACACACCCGCCCTCAGGCCTTCAACACACTATTGTCTGTGTTAGTGGTTGACAAACTGTGGCTCACGAGCCTCCACTCGCTGCTCTGTTGACTAATGAGTTTGCCAACCACTGGGATAAGGGCTTAATCACAAGGAACAGCAGCCTATAATTATTGGAATCAAGAGTCTAGGTCAGTGGTCGGCAAACTCATTAGTCAATAGAGCAGCAAACCATGGCTCCTGAGCCGTATGTGGCTCGTGAGCCGCAGTTTACCAACCGCTGGTCTATGTCCATGGGTTATGTGTATATGTATATACTAGTAAGTTATTTAGTTAATCTCTTCCTACCCACCTCCTTCCCTCTGAGATTCATCAATCTTGTCCATGCTTCCATGTCTCTGGGTCTACTAGTATTTTGTCTGTCAGTTTATTTTGTTCATTAGATTCTACATATGAGATCATGTGATACATGTCTTTCTCTGAATGGTTTATTTCACTTAGCATAATAATCTCCAGGGCCTTCATGCTGTCTTAAAGGATAAGTGATCCTTCTTTTTTACAGCTACATAGCATTCCATTGTCTAAATGTACCACATCTGATTAGCCACTGATCTACTGATGGACACTTGGACTGTTTCCAGATCTTATCTGTTGTATATGGCACTATATCAAAATAGAAAGTTTCTGCACTCCAAAAGAAACAGCCAACTAAATAAAAGGGATCCCACTGTATGGGAGAACACATTTGCTAATGATACATCTGATAAGGGGTTAATTTCCAAAAATATGTACAGAATTCATACATCTTGCCAGACTGCCTGGCTGGCTTTCTCTGGCGGGAGGGAAACGGAAACTCTAAAAGGCATTGAACCCCTTATCCTACGACACTAAACCCCAGATGCAGCCGAAACTCATACGGGGGGAGTTTGGACTGTGAAAAGGGAGAAGTGCACGGAAATTTAGGGGAGTTGCAAAAGATCAAAGGCCTGGTGACGCGCACGACACTGCGCGCAGGACAGACTGCTGATTGTGCCGCTGGCTTTCGTGAGCGGGCGGGAGACAGACCCTCCCAACTGTGCCACTTCTGAGTCCACTAAGCCCCTGTTTCGGGCAAAACCCTGGAGACCTAGACTCCTGTGGTCCTGGTGTGCAGGGGAGCTGGAAAGGCAGCGGTCTAGAGACACTGTACACACACACAAGGACCACTCCAGCGCTTACCCAGTCACGTGAGACTCAGAGGCAGTGGAGGGCGGGGCCGACTGGAAGGCAAGGCAGTCCCTTAAGCCCTGAGACTCCACCCCTCCCAAGCTCAACAGAGGCTTCTGCAGCTTTGCAGTCTGGTATCATAAGGCTGAATTCAACACAGAAGTTTCCCCGGCATAGTGAAAATGCCAAGACAAGGGAAGGGATTACAAGCAAAAGAAATGGAGGAAAAAAAACGACTGGATATAGAGTTCAAAACCACGCTTATAAGGTTTTACAAGAATATGCTAGAAAAGTTGGATACATTTAGTGAGACCCAAGAGGAGATGTAAAAGGACCAACTAGAGATGGAAAAGGTCCAACTAAAGATGAAAAAAGACCAACTAGAAATTAAACATACACTGACTGAAATAAAAACTATTATACAGAGTCCTAACAGCAGACTAGAGAAAGGCAAGGATCAAGTCAAAAATTTGAAATATAAAGAAGCAGAAAACATTCAACTGGAAAAGCAAGAAGAGAAAAGAATCCAAAAATGTGAAGATAATGTAAGGACCCTCTGGGACAGCTTCAAGCGTACCAACATCAGAATTGTGGGGGTGCCAGAAGAAGAGAGAGAGCAAGATACTGAAAACCTATTTAAAGAAATAATGACTGAAAACTTCCCACATCTGGTAAAAGAAATAGACTTACAAGTCCAGGAAGCACACAGAACCCCAAATTAAAGGAATCCAAAGAGGACCACACCAAGACACATCATAATTAAAATACCAAGAGCAAAAGACAAAGAGAGAATATTAAAAGCAGCAAGAGAAAAACAGTTCATTACCTACAAGGGAGCACCCATACGACTGTCAGCTGATTTCTCAACAGAAACGATGCAGGCCAGACGGGAGTGGCAAGAAATATTCAACGTGATGAACAGCAAGAACCTACAACCAAGAATAATCTATCCAGCAAAGCTATCATTCAGAATTGAAGGGCAGATAAAGACCTTCACAGAGAAGAAAAAGCTAAAGGAGTTCATCAACTCCAAACCAGTATTATATGAAATGCTGAAAGGTACTCTTTTAGAAGAGGAAGAAGAAAAAGGTAAAAGCCAAAAAATTATGAACAACAAATACATATCTATCAACAAGTGAATCTAAAAATTAAGTGAATTAAAAATTTGATCAACAGAATAAACTGGTGAATATAATAGAATCAGGAGCATAGAAAGGGAGTAGACTGATAATTCTCAGGAGGACAAAAATCATAAAGCATCAATCAGACTGTGAAATTACAGCAGAAAGATTAAAGTTAGGTGAGGTAGATAAGTGATCAATCAAAGGACTTGTATGCATGCATATAAGCATAACCAATGATCACAGACACTGGGGGGTTGGGGTATGCCTGGGAGAGAGGGGGGGTAATGGGAGATATGTATAAAAAATTAATAAATAAAAAAAATAAAATATAAAATATAAGCAAAAGGACCTAAACATTTCTCCAAAAAGAAATACAAATGGCCAAGTTAATAATCATCAGAGAGATGCAAATTAAGTGACAAAAGTATTATCTCACAACTATCAGAATGGCTACCATCAACAAATCAAACAAGTGCTGGCGAGGATGTAGAGAAAAGGAAACCCTAATACACTGTTGATGGGAATGCAGACTGGTGTGGCCACTATTGAATAATAGGATGAAGTTTCCTCAAAAATTTAAAAATGAACTTCCCTTTGACCGATATATCTTAAGAATCTTGAAACACCAATTGGAAAGAGCATATACACTCTACAGTAATGTAATCTTACCTTTCAGAATTAATATAAAGTCTAACAAGCATAATTTAGACAGATAGAGTAGTGTGAGACTTGATAAACTTAAAATAAGATTAATTTCCACACATTGATTTTTATTTTTCTCAAGCCCTCCCATTAATTTGAAGTTAAAATAGTATATATAAAAATGTATGTGTGAATTAATTTTATCTGATTTTAAAAGTATATATATATATATATATATATATATTTACTCTATAACATAATTGTTTTGGCCTTTACACATTAGCCATTGGCAATATTGGTAGAGTTGGCATTGTCTAAGTATGTCTCCTAGATGGTTCTTAGAATGAAGAGTAGAAATATTTTGAAATAGTGCTGAAGAGTACATGTTCAACACTTGTTTAGTTTGATTTTGGGTTGTCTTTTTAAGAATGTAGGTACTATAGCATCATAGGTTTTTAAAGCCCCTTAGGCTCTTAAAGGATGAGGTAGATTTTATCACTAATTTGGCTGGCTGTTTTAGCTTAAGCCAATCCACTTGTTCTAGCAAATCCTTTGAAATAATGTGATATAAGAAGACAACCACTATTCACAGAACAGTCCAGGCTAAATGGCAACATTCTTTCCCTGTTGGTCACAGGTAAAAAGCTTACTTTCAGTGTAGTCACACTAACCATATATTTGAAATGCTGGCTGTTCTATAAATGCATATTGATTTTCTTTCTTTGGGGAGGTAGATTTCTAAATGTATATCAATCAACATGGAGAGTAGAAGCAGCTGTTCTTATATAACCTCCCACTGTTTTCTTAATGGACAGCTTGTGCTCTTGTTTTGAGGGGGGAAAAAAGATAATAAAATTTAAAGACTCCCAAAACATTCCTTGAAGGATATTTATGTGTAACTAGGAAAGCAGCATATTTTCTTTTGGCAATATTGTAGTATTTTGATCTATATTCCAGGTAAACAGAAAGCACATATTTGCAGAAGGATCCTTGAACTTGTTTTGAAGGTTAACTATCTGTTTGTTAACCTTTTAAAATTTTTTGGAAAATCTGCTCATTAAAGGTAGCCTTTGTTAGCAGCATCTTTGGATCCTTATTAACATCAAAGGCCTATATTCATTTCTATCTCTTGAAATTTGTATCTATAAAATACAGATATTTTTCAGCATGCTGCATTTTTAAAGCTACAGTATTTAATAACCAGCCCTTTGAGTGTAAGACCTAATTTCTTTTACAAGTCATAGAACTGTGATTTCAAGATGATTAAATAAGCACAGGTTTTGATGTTTCCAGCAAAATGTGCAGCATGCACATTTTTTAAATAATTCAAGGATATCAGTTTTTGCTTGGGCTAACATGAAATCATCTGAAAAGAGTGCAGCATTTCTGAAAGTAAACTACATTTGTACCTATGAATTTTGAATTTTTATTTTTTAACAAATGCTTTTTCAGCAGCACACACTATGGTATCACTGAATGAATACAATATTATGAGGTAAAAATTCTAAATTATTTTGCTATGCTATATTATAAAAACACATACTCTTTTACCTGTGTGATATCTTGAAATGTTAAATATTGAAATAAGGGATCTCAGCTATATTCAGCATTGTAGGTGTAATGGATAGACAATTGCTTTTCCTTGCTACTGTCAATCAAACACTTCTGAATTCTTTAAGGTATTGTGTCCATTCTTATTGGAACTTATGGATATTTATTTGTATTTTTATATCTGTGATATGTATCTGCACTCTGCAGATGAGGGATATAAGATGTTGTCTTTACTTTTAAAGAGTGAATTCTTGGCTTGGGATGAGCCGGGGTGGGAGTGGGCATGAAGGGATCAAAGGGGGAAACAAGGGAAAATATATAATACTTTCAAAAAATAAAGCTTTAAAAAATAAAAAAGAGTGAACTCTTTACACCATCACAATTAATTAGTTTAAATGAAAAATAAGATGAAGTGCGTGATACCTGGGGAGCATGCTGTCAAAATTAAAAGAGATACTTAATGTGAACTACCTACATTTTCCTTGATTCCTACTTCTCATATACTCAAAGTTAAATGAGTCTTCAAGTCCTTTCTCTCCTGACTGCTAAGTTCTCTAAAATCCATTCAATTATCTTTATTCTCAGATTCTTCCTGCATCCAGATAACAACAGGATGCCCTGATGGGTCTTCCTACCTAAAAACTTGCCCATATTTCACCCACCCCTATGCTGGAGCCAGAGAACCTCCCTAAAAGAAAAGCTCTGTTGATCTCTCACTTACCTAACAACATTTTAATGATTTCACACAACGTCAAAAGTCTGTGTGATCTGGTCCCTTCCCAGTTTTTCAACCACAGCATTTCACACAACAAAGCTCAATCCTGCTGTCTTCTGCTTTTAGGTTTTTGTATATGTGTAAAACAGTATGAGTTCATGAATGCTGCTACCTCTGCAGAAGATACCTTCATCTTCCACCTACATTAATAATTCATGTATCAAGTTGGGTATAATTTCCCCGAAACTCCAATGGCTCCCTGGAATTATGTCATTGTAGCATTTACACATTTTTAAAATATTCCTTTCCTTCACTAATCTATGTGACTAATGTAACTACATGTTATTTATTTATTGGGTTTTGCTTTTAGAGTTCATTGTGTTCAAACCTGTTTTTATTTTAATACATATGATGGAGGCAAATACAATATATATGTCAATCGCCATCGATATCCCCTTCCTTAAAATTGCCATATACCGTTCACATTCTTCTCTTATGTATTTGTACGCATAAACAGATATATACACAACTATAAATAAATAATATTATATAATAGGTACTGTTTAGATATCCTTTCTCTTAACATGTCTTGAAGTATTGCATATATATCATTCACATAGGATTATATAATTCCACTTTGCAGCTAAATAGATTTTTAGTGCATAGATATATCAACACATAAGTTTCAGTTGTCTGCCATTGTAAATATTACAAAAATATTTCTTGTAACCACTTTGTGAACCTGAGAGGATATTTCTAAAGAATAGTAGCATTGAGGAAGAGAGCTCACCCTAGCCAAGTTGGCTCAGTGGATAGAGTGTAAACTTGAGGACTAAAGAGTTCCAGTCAAGGGCATGAAGATCCATGTGTCTATTTCACATCGATGTTTCTCTCTCTCTCTCTCTCTCTCTTTCTCTTCCCCTAACTTACACTCTCTGAAAATCAACTGGAAACTATCCTTGGGTGAGGATTAACAAGAAAGAACTCTAGTGGCAAATTGCCTGGATTGGTTCAGATCCTGGCTCCATGTAACCCCTGACTTAATCTTTCTGTACTGAGTTACTTTACTACAAAATTGCTATTTTAACAATAGGGCCTTCTACATAATGTTTTTTAATACTTAAATTTAAAAAGATATATAAAGCACTTATGTTAATTGCTGGCAAATATTAAACATTAAATTTGTTATATATTTTTGTTATTAACTAGATTTATTCATAGAAGTAGATTTATTGGATCAATTCATATTCAAACAAATATTATGGTAGATATTTTCAGTAGTTCTATCTAAAAAGACTGTAATCATTATCACTCCCAGTAACAGAGCTTGAGTACTTATAGTATACTATCAAAACTCTAGACTGTCCTTTTAATTTTTGCGTAGATATGTGTGTACATATATGCATATGTTTATTTATATTTGCATGTACATCTTGTTTCCTTTATCACATTCCTACTAGCCAAAAACATCTTTTTTGCCATTTTTTATTTGGATTTCTTCTTTTCTTTGTATCCTCTATTCATTTTACTATTGCATAATTTTTGCTCTTCTTTTATATATATTCATACAACTTTTAACTCTAGATATACAAAATGATATATTAAAAAGAAGTTAGCTGTTGAAGCAAAATATGTCAGTCTTAGCTTTTATGACTTTGGGGTTTATTTTTTGGTAAAACAGTCTTTCTTAACCTAGCATATTTTAGTTGCCCAGAAATATTTGATGAATGATTTAGGTTTCAGTTTAATAAAATGCATGATTTTTTTTCCTAAGTACTCAGTATTCTTTCTTGGCAATAAACATGAACAGAATTTCAGAATCAAATGACCTTTCTCAGGAAAAGAATTATTATCTCAATCTATGGAGCATAAATAAAAGTATAGCTATAACAGTTAAATTTTCAATAAATTTATTAATGTGATTATATCACTTCCTATTACAGTAATTCTTTCTAAGTATCTTGAATGCATTTATGCTCCATAAAGCTGATAAACAGATGGTATAATAATATTTATTGAATGTTACAAAATATTGAATTTGAACAGTAAGGAGTAGTTATTGTATCTTCAGAAGTTATTTTTATTAGAAATTCAGCAGCTATTTCAGATAAAATCTCTTATTTAATCTTATCATTATCAAATCTGGTTAGTTTTAAAGTATTTCTAGAGTGAGTAAATATAACAAGTTCTTGTATAGATTTATTCACAGAATAATCACCCCCTTCTAGGAGTTAGATACTAAAAATATACATACCACTAGTTTTTGCTTCTCTCTCACACAAAGCATGCATAACTCCAGTCTAACCACTTTGCGTGTACAAATAATGCAATATTCTGAAATTTCCAATTAGTACATTCTACTTCAATTGCATTCTATTGGTCATAATTAATTATATTGTTTTAAGGCTGTTGAAAGTAAGAATTTTTAATGTTCTTCAAATTGGTGCAAATGATCAAAAACACCTGTATAAGATGCATGCATTTTTACTGTCAGGAGTTGACTGTATTTTTATTTAATGCAAGAGTATTAAACATGAATAAAACATGACTTAGGTATATACAAAGGCTTCACCACACCTATGTTCATCTTGTCATTTATTTTTCAGAGTGCCCTCATTTTATTATTTAATTTATCATAATTAAAACTGAACAGCTTAAAAATTATATAACTAATTACATGAAATTTCAGTTCTAATTCCTAATTGAATTGAATGGATCACTTTGAGTCTTAGCAGCCCTCATCTACATAAAATGATTGGTAGTCAGGTGGTTACACATGATTGCAGATATCTTATTTCTAATAATACTGGAGACTCCCAGGCTAAGTCTCTAGTATTAGGTGTTCTGGTGGATCATCTTTGCCTGATTTCTATGCTACACTCATAATTTAGCAATTTTAAATAAAGTATTTGTTAAGTTCCAGAATTATTTACTTACACATGCTCTTAGAAAGGTGAGTAGGGTCCAGGATAACTCTTACAAAACTAGCAAACCCAATATTTTGTAGATATAGGAATGACACAAGGCAAATTAAATTTCCCAGATGTGCTAAATTGAGGACTTTTAAGATGGACCCTGGCAAAATCAAAACAAAACAACAAAACTAACCTCACAATCATACCAGAAATCAAACTTAATGACAGATTACCTCAGCATTCAAATAATTTACATTCCCTTATGGTAGCTATCCTTCAGCTTATGAACACAAATTACCTGGAAAATAAACATTCTATTTTTATTAATTATCTTTATCCCAATGGTACTATAAGTTGAAGAGAGATTTTTAGCAAGTCCCTGGTAGGAAGGAAGGCTGAACAATGAATATAGGCCAGGATAAAAAGTATATCAGGTAGACAGAATGAGGGCTTTGCAAAGGGAAGGAGAAACAATTTCTGCAAGGTAGGATGTCTGTTTAACCAATAGATGTTTTGCATAATTTTTATCAGAGGAAGTGTACTATACAGTAGTTACTATTAGTGTGGAATTATTATGCTTAAAAATAGATAACCACCATATTGATAACTGTTTGTCTGTGAGCCTCTGATGTGAGAGTGCTGTGTGAGACCATGTGCACAAATACACATAGAATCATTAATACATGGTTATGTAGATATGAATGGGATGATTCAGCAGCACTCATAAGGAAGTATATCTTTCTCTGACTCAGTACTCTTAAATTGAGGCAAGGCACAGGGGCAAGAGCCAAAACAAAGAGGACAAGAATCTTGTTCTCAGAAACTAGGAGAACAATTAAGTAGGAGTATAACTGGTATCAGTGATAGCCCTAGTTGGAAGGACTTTGACTTAGGTTAGGAAGCAATTTCAGAATTGTCAATACCACTTTATCTTCGTCTTTTAGTCCTTCATAGTTTTAGCCTTGATTTCTTGTCTTTAACATTTGTGGTAGTCAGTTCTTAAAACAAAAACATTTTATTATCCCCCATGATTCTTTAGGTTAGCCTTTCAGGCAGGGCTCAGCAGGATGATTCCTCTGCTCTATATGGCATTGGCTGAAGTCACTCAGTGGTATTCATCTGGCAGATGGGCCAGTCTGAAGAGTTCAGGGTGGTTTCTCTTGCCTAACTGATACTTTGCTATGAAGGTTGAAAGGCTGGGCTGAGCAGGGATAATCAACTGAAGTGCTTGTCTCTGGGTACACAGATAATTTCAAGGAAGCTGTCTTCCCTTAGAGCAAATGTTTCAAGTGGCCTAAGTAGAAGCTGCAAAGATTCTTATGAGAATCTCAGAATATCCATTAGCCACATTCTATCTATTAGCTAAGGAAATCATTAAGACAAACTTAGAATCAGGCAAGGAATTTTAAACTCAATGTTTCAAAGGAAGAAGTAGCACAGTATTTGTGACTATTTTTATCATAATGTTCCCCCTGAATTTTGGCTAGAGTTTAGTTAATCATACTTTTTGGTTCAAGGCTATGGCTTTTTTATTTTCCTATTATAGGCAATCATTCCAATTTGCTCAATATGTATGTTTCATTTTAACATTTTATTGAAAAAAATGTATATTGTTTGGGGTTATTTTTAATTCGCATAAATGGTTTTGAGTTTCCCGTTCTTTTTCTTGTCTTTATAATCCAAACATTAGGGTTTCAACACCCATTTCTGGTTTCTAAATACACACCTACATGCTGCATAGCACTCCATGGTAGCCATCCACTACAACTTAACTATTCAACCTCTCTGGAATGGTTACTCAAATCAGCTCCAACTCCCTAACACCATTTGTTTATTAGTTTCTGGTTATTTGATTAATAAATAATATCAGATATTTACTGTGTGCTAGGTACTCTAGATGCTAGTAACCCACATGCTCTCATAAACTTATATAAGAACTAGAGGCCTGGTGCACGAATTCATGCACAGGTGGAGTCCCTCGGCCTGGCCAGTGATCAAGGCCTATCAGGGGGCCAGCTGGCCAGGGGAAGGGGCAGCGGGAGGTTGGCCAGATATGGGAGGTTGGTTGTGGGAGCACACTGATCACCAGGAGGCAGCTCCTACATTGAGCATCTGCCCCTTGTTGTTATCTGTGCATCATAGCAACTGGTTGACCAGTCATTCCAGTCATTCCAGTTTGGTTGTAATGGTCGTTTAGGCTTTTACATATATATAGAGAGAGATGGGAGTAGTGAATTATACCCAAGATCAAAATTTCTTAGCCATAGAATTTTTAAGATGGTTTTGTAGAATCACAGCAAGTATCTTCTCCCAGGTGCCTGTTAACTTTGTCCATGGTGTTTTCATTAAGCAAGATTCATTTTTTTTATTTTAAAAGCTTTTTAAAATGTTAAATGTGTAATACATTCACACAGTTTAAAAATAAAAATGGTATAACAAGGTCTCTGTAGAGAATCTTAATCCAAACCCATTTTCACCTCTTCCATTCCTCTACCATATTTTGTGTGTTAATTTCTCCTGTATCTTCTAATGAGAAACCTTTGATGTTGTGAAATTCTTTGATTTTTCTGCTTTCTGGTTTATGCTCTTGAAATTTTTTTAGAAAAATATTTTCTAACACTTTTATAGTTATTCTTCTCTTTAATATTTTGGTTCTTTAACATCTTATTGTGAGATATTTTATTTCCTTAAATATTCTAAATTATGCCTTGTTCATACTAACTTTAAAATCATATTCAAGGAATACCAAGTTTACTAATTTTTTAAATAGAATATGATCTTTGACCTCAGGAGGTTATAAGCAGTGCAGTGCATGAAGATTTTTTGTTTTTATTGTACTATATTTAAATGAGAAGTTTGAGACACTCTCACAATGACTGGCAAATGCTATCAGCATCTTCTGTGCACCTATGCTCTGTGTAGATAAAATCTAATGATTTGCATGATGATCTTACAACTTTCTGGATGGAAGGAACCAATCCTCTCCCAAGTTCTACATTTAAGGGCTTATACCAGGATGGCAACAAGAAAGAAGGTAGGTTGAAGAGAAGTTAAGGAGGACCAGTGGGCAATACTGACTCTGAATCAGAAAGGTAGGCATGGACCCAGTTGTTCTGGTTCACAGAGAAAAGATAAGACCACCAGTTATAACTGAGAAAACCTGGGTCTGGCTGCTCCTGGAAGTCGTGTAGGACTAGCAAGTGGGATGAGTACTTAGAATCCTTCAGCCCTGCCATAGTGCTCTGGACAAATGGTGGCAATGCCAGTCCGACCCTCTCTGATTTGGTCCTAGGCATCCTGTAGAGATGCACAGCTGCTGACCAATTGCATTTAAAAACACCTGTATGCCTCTTCTTAATTGCATCATCTTGACCATTTGCTACTAGAATTGAGTGCTATCCTAAATTTTGTGATATTCTATTGCTTCCTTCCCTTACTAGTTTTTACCACATATATGTTATTTGCTTGTTATGATCATTTATATAACGGGAATTATTTGTATGTACATCACACCATGGATCAAAATTCACATCCTTTGCTAGCCCCTTTTGCCTCAGGTTCAGCTATGTTTTCCAATATAGCCCACATGAAGTAATACAGGTCCAAATAACAATGAAATATGACATAAATTTAAACAATATAACCTATTCCTCATTAATATTCCTACTGAATATTTCTAAATCCCCTCTCTTTCTAATAATGTAAATTCAAAGGAATCCCAATATTTTTCTCCAACAATTTATTCCCCTAGTCTCAGCTGGAGGAGTGATAAGGACAATAGCTAACATGACAAGAGTAGAATTAGAGTAATTAATATGCCTGGACAGTGTGTTTCTCATCATTATAAGTATTATGAGGACTTAAAGAAAAACTCACAGCTCATCATCAATATTCCCTTTATAGAACAATTTGCTTTTCTATAAAAATGCAATACAGAATAAAACTAATCAAGACATTGGCTATACACAAATACAAATACAATGCAAGCTTTGAAAATGCAGTGAAAAAGTATATGGCACAATTAGATAAGATTATCTCTTGAAATAATCCTATATAATAAAAGGGTAATATGCAAATTGACCCTAATGGCAGAACAACCAGTCATTATGATGCTCACAGACCACCGGAGAGCAGATGCTCAATGCAGGAGCTGCTACCCAGTGGTCAGTGCACTCCCATAGGGGGAGCTCTACTCATCCACAAGTCAGGCTGATGGCTTTAAGCGCAGCAATGGTGGCAGGAGCCTCTCCCATGTCCTCCCACCTCTTTGGCAGCACAAAGGATGTCCCTCAAGGGCTTCCAGCTTAGGCTCATCCCCCAGGCCTAAACAGATGGCAGGTGGACATTGCCTCAGGTGTCCTGGACTGCAAGAGGTACAAGCTAGGCTTAGCTTCCCACCCCGCACTGGGCCTCTAGTATATGACAAAAAAGCTATTAAGTAATTACAATTTTTAGTACTTAGAAACTTCCTTATATTTTGATTACTCAAAAATATTCCTTTCATTCTGAATAATTCCTCTAGACATGTAATGAAAATAAATTTATAGAAAGTTAGTTTAGATGAAAAATAAGGATTTAATCTACCTTTAATGAAGTAATGTTTATGTATTCTGAGCGGTGCCTGACTGTATCAACAAATATCTTAATTGTATGTTCATCTGCCCCTGAGGAGTGAGAAATAATTTGGAACACCTTTATTTTTTTCTCCAAAACCACACAAATATCTAGCTCTTGAAATAAGTTGATAGCTGTTGCTTGTTACAGAAATAGAAAAGACTAAATGTGCTATTTCTGAAGGACACAGAACTCTGGAGGCAAATGCCTGAGGCAATCTTCAATTAGGGAGAAATTCATTGACTGGTTTGAACAATTACAACAGCAGCTGTGTTGTCTCTGTGATCTCTTTTGGGTTTGAATGCGGTTGTAGTGGGTTGCATAATTAATTTTGTCCTATGGAAAATATTTGAAGTTATTGCTCCTGTACTCAGAATTCAAAATACTTTGATTCTTAAGCTTGGCTAGCACTCAAGACACTGTTTGCTTCTATGTCTTTATAAACACTCATCTTTCAGCCCAGATTGCTCTTATCCTTTATTCATCTGAAAAATGCCTTCAAAATCTGGTTTGACTATTGTCTTTTTGCTGAATTTCTTCCCTTATCATTTTATCTGTAGCCATAAAATTGCATTTATGATTACAGGCTTTTATTTACATCTTTAACTCAATTGGGAGCTCCTGAAGGTTACTTTGTAGTCAGATTATTACAAAACTTCTCCAGTTTCTATAAATCTTTGAATCTTAATGAGAATTACAACTCATCAGTAAAATGGGTATATTCAGTTCTGCTCAGATTATTACAATTGTTCCTCTATTTTCCTTCCATAGTTCCCCTCCACTCAGTTCCCACCGCACATTCTGCCCTTACCCCCGCCCCCTCCCTGCACTGTCCTCATCCATAGGTGTATGATTTTTGTCCAGTCTCTTCCTGAATCCCCCACACCCCTTTCCCCCTGAGAATTGTTAGTCCACTCCCTTTCTATGCTCCTGATTCTATTATATTCACGAGTTTACTCTGTTCATCAGATTTTTTATTCTCTTGATTTTTAGATTCACTTGTTGATAGACATGTATTTGTTCATAAATTTTATCTTTATCTTCTTCTTTCTCTTCTTAGAGAATATCCTTCAGTATTTCATATAATACTGGTTTGGTGGTAATGAACTCCTTTAGCTTTTTCTTATCTATGAAGCTCTTTATCTGACCTTCAATTCTGAATGATAGCTTTGCTAGGTAGAGTAATCTTGGTTGTAGGTTCTTGCTGTTCATCACTTTGAATATTTCTTGCCACTCCCATCTGGCCTGCATAGTTTCTGTTGAGAAATCAGCTGACAATCGTATGGCTGCTCCCTTGTAAGTAATTAATAGTTTTTCTCTTACTGCTTTTAATATTCTCTCTTTGTTTTTTGCTGTTGGCATCTTAATTATGATGTGTCTTGGTGTGGTCCTCTTTGGATTCCTTTTGTTTGGGGTTCTGTGTGCTTCCTGGACTTGTACATCTATTTCTTTCACCAGGTATGGAAAATTTTCAGTCATTATTTCTTCAAATAGGTTTTCAGTATCTTGCTCTCTTCTTCTGGCACTCCCATAATTGGGATGTTTGTATGCTTGAAGCTGTCCCAGAGACTCCTACAATATCTTCAAATTTTTGGATTCTTTTTTTTTTCTGGTTGAGTGTTTTTTGCTTCTTCATATTTCAAATCTCTTACTTGATTATTGTGATCCTCTAGTTTGCTGTTAGGTCTCTGTATAATGTTTTTTATTTCAGTCAGTGTATGTTTAATTTCTAGTTGGTCCTTTTTCATCTCTAATTGTTTTTTTTTTCTCATCTCTTCTTGGGTTTCACTAAATTTATCCATCTTTTCTAGAAAATTCTTGAAAAACTTTATAATCATGGTTTTGAACTCTATCCAGTCATTTGCTTTCCTCCATCTTTCGTTTGTGATCTGTTTCTTTGTCTTCACATTTTCACTGCTTCCCTGAGTTGGTAAAGTAGCTTTGTGTGCTAGGTGTCCTATAGGGCCCAGTGGCTCAGCCTCCCCAGTTACCTGAGGTGGACAGTTTTGGTGCACTCCTTTGTAGACTGTGTGCACAGCCTTGTTGAAGTTAAGTTTTGATTGTTGTTGGTATCACTGGGAGTAATTGACCTCCAGGCCAATTGGCTGTGAGGATCAGCTGTGTCTATGCTGCGAGAATGTCTGTGCTGGAGACACCCTTATGAGACAAGACTTGCAAAATTGCAAAAGCCTCTGTGCTCAGCTTGGATGGAGCAAAGTCTCAGGGCAGAGCAGACAGCTTGGCTTCCCATCAGCCCTGCTCTGTGCAGCCCCTGTGTCTCAGTGTCCCTCGGTGATCACTGCAAGCACCTCTGAGAGAAAGCCACCTTTAAGTTTTACCCCCTGCCAAATAGTCCAGGTTCTCCCTGATTGAGTCTGAATTCCTAGAGACTCACCTGGTATTGGAGTTTAATGCAGTTGGGAGTTTCCATCTTCCTCCTGCTTTAGAAAGCCAGCCACACACTCAGCCACCCCTGCACTCAGCAGTCAGTCCTCTCTGCACACGTGCATCTCTGGATCTCAGACTTCCACAGTTCCCCTGAGTCTGTGTGCTTTCTCTTTTCCTGACAGTCCATATCCGCCCCCCGGAATGGGTCTGGGTTCCCAGAGTCTCACCTGGGACTGGAGTTCAGTGCAGTTGGGAGCTTCTGTCTCCATCCTGCTTGAGGAAACTAGCCACATACTCTGTTGCCCATGCACTCAGCTGTCTGTCCTCTGTGCATGTGCGTCTCTGTACCTCAGCCTTTGCAGCTCCTCTGAGTCTCAATGTGCTTTCCTCTTTCCTTTTAGTTGTAGAATTTCCACTGAGCCAGCTTTCCTGTGGTTCTGGATGGTGTTTGGTTGTCTTTTAGTTGTAGTTTTGATATTGTTGTGCAAAGCAACAGTTTAGGTATTTACCTATGCTGCCATCTTGTTTTCTCCTAAAGTAATATTCTTTACTGGACTCACTTTTCTGGATGCTGAGAGTTCAACCAAACAAGTGGAGGGGTCTCATACAATAATGCTCCTACTGGTTGCTCACTCAGCATCAGAGATATTATCAGAACATGAATGTGTCTTCTGGCACTCAAACTTGTCAATAGCTATGGCCCACATGCCTCCTCTCTTAGAGCCAAATTAATAGTGAGGTATATGTTAAATGTAATGAACAAAATAAACTATCAAACAAAATAGTAACAGATGCATAGAGATAGAGAACAGACTGACAGCTGTCAGAGGAGAATGAGGGTTCTAGGTGAAAAAGGTGAAGGGATTAGCAAAATATAAGTCAACTCATAGATACAGACAACAGTATGATGATTACCAGAGGGAAGAGGGGCTCAGAAGAGCTAGAAGACATAGATAATGGGGAAGGGAACTTGACTTGGGATGATGACCACATATTGCAATATACAGATGGTGTATTATGGAACTGTCATCTGAAATCTATATATTTTTCATTAACCAACTAAGGAACCATTGGCCATGAGGCTGTAGTAAGCACAGGGGCAAGTCTCAGCCCATCCTCCATGACCCTGCCTGGCCCCTCCCAACAGAGCCCTGGTTTCCTGTCTGCCAGCAGCCCCACTCCCATTGCTGCCACTCTGACACACTGATGGCATTGGCCCTACCTGCACCCACTGATGGTGCGGAGCGATTGGGGCCAGTGCCAGCAGCAGGTGTGAGCAATGGCTGCTGACCTGATCTCCCCTTAGGAGCAGGGAGAGGTGAAGAAGCCCTCAGGGGCGATCAAGTCTGGCAGCTGCTGCTTGTACCCATTGATGGCACCAAGTGATCAGACTGGTGCCAGGCATCTGCAGTGGGTGCGAGTGGCAATTCTGGTGCCAGCTGAGGGTGCAAGCAGGGCCGGTGTTGGTGGTAGATGCAAGTGCCAGGCCGGACTGCAGCACTCAGGAGCAAAGAATGTTCAGTAACCACCAGAGGCTCACCCCAATAGCAGCGACTGGCACCCTGCTTGGTCTGGTGTCCCTTCTCACCTGCTCTACCATCCCACCACAAAGCCCTCCATGTCCCACACATGCCTCCTGGTGGTCAGCGCATGTCATAGCATCCAATTGTTCAATTGTTCAGTTGCTCTGGTTGTTCCACCATTTGGTCTATTTGAATATTAGCCTTTTATTATATAAGATGCCAACCCAATGCAGTCAATTAAAAATAAATAATTAAAAAAGATTCTATAGCATATTCAGAAATTGATATGCTCTAAGAAGTGCTGTTTGTAATATTCTGCTACATAAATGTTTCACTGTAATATGAATGATGTAAATATTTTAAACCAAATGACATAAAGCCTGAATGATTTACATTCTAAGAAAAAATAAAAGAAACTTTTTTTTAAAAAAAAAGCTAAATTTATGAAATTATATTAATTCAAGCCTAAAGGCAAATGCTGAAAGTTTATCAGGTTTCTTATGTGACCACAAAAGGAAAGGCATGAACAGTATGAAATCTATTTTCTCGATGTGTTTCTTGTCGCTCAAATATTTTGTTGTGGAAAAATAAAATACACACAGGTGTGCACATGTGCGTGCTGTCTCCTCTTGGAAGCTTTCTGACAGCTCGTGTCTCTCTTTCCTAATTCTTTTGGAGCAGAACGAATCACTCCATTAGTAGTGCTTCTGTAGAAATGCCTAAACCTTTGTTTTAAAAATCTGTCTGTGTCTGCTTTGTCCCCCAAACAAGCCTGTCTTTTCCTTTTGTAAGAACTGCATAATTCACACTCAGGACTCAGAAGGGCCCAGGAAACACGGACTCTTGAAAAATGCTGGACTTTTTAATTTTTCCTCTAGATCCTTAGTATTAAGTATGCTCTGAAAAAGGCAAGGGAAACAGGGGGCTTGAATAAATGATGGAGAATAAAGAGGTTTGGGAAAAGAAAAATGAAATGGTTGTATTTTTCAGAAACCTTGGTAATAATGGAAGGCTGTTTAGCTCTTTCAACTTTGTACTGAGCGAACGAGGGTTTGTCACTTTTTGGAGCGGTGCTCTCTATTCAAATGGATGCATTTATAGGAGGGACATAGGAAAGAGCTACTTCACAAAGGGCCCCTCTGAAGAAGAGTCCTGGTAGTGTGTTATGAAGCTTGACATCCTTGGTGTTGGTGGCACTATAAGGACTTAGCTACAAAACAAATAGGAAATGTGCCTGGGACAGAAGAATGGATTTTATCTGTACAGAAAAATTCCCAGTCTCTGAAAGAAGAGGACAAAAATGGAAAAACATAAAAGAAATGTGATACTTCTGGAATGATGACATTATTTTATATTCAGGATACGTCTAAGGCAGTGGTCGGCAAACTGCGGCTCATGAGCCACATGAGGCTTGCGAGCTCAGTTTGCCGTTCTGTTGACTAATGACACATGTGGCTCGAGAGCTGCAGTGTGCCAACCGCTGGTCTAAGGAGTTTAAAGCCCTAGGTGGAGGAAAATTAGATCGTTAATTCTTTTGGCAATGAATTTGAATTGTAATAAAATGTATATGGCATTTTTTTCTGGTAACTTGAATTTATTGTTTTTCTTCAACAAAGGTTAGACTAAATATAATATAACCCTCATCCTCATTAATATTATTAGCACCTAGAGGTGAACAATGGGAAACAAGCAGTTAGGTTGCAGTTGAAAATGAGAAAGTAAGATGGGAAAGTGCACAGCAGAGCACATAGGGAAGCTTCTGCAGATAGTTCTAGGAGGCTAGAGCTGCCTTTCTAAGTGTAGTGAATTCCCAGCTGAGACATAAGTGATGAGCAGCATTTAGCCAGGTGAAAAGGAGACTAGTGAGAGCATGGAGTTTTTCTGAGAAAGGATGAAAGTGTGGCACTGCAGAGAATTAAGAGAGAGTGTGGTACTTTGGGGGAACTGAAGGTGAGAAATATGATTGGAAAAGTGAAGCAGCAGCAAGGAATTTATCTCAAAGGGCAACTGGGTTCCAGTGAAGGACATAGCGGAAAGTCAATTGCTTTTATTTTTATTTTTTTTTTGAGAAATCACTCTATTATATAGTGGGAAGATTGGAAGAGGGTGAGATTGGTGGCTGCAAGATGTAGTGTTCTATACCAAGTGCAAAATGTTGATACTAAGTTCGGATAGTGGAGAGAATAAGGAGATTATATAAGTCCAGGAATATTTTTGAGGTAGAAATAACAAAATGTAGTGATCACTTGAAAGTTTTCAGTTAAGAGAGGAGGAAAGTGAAAGATGAGCACAAGTTTTCTGATGCAAGCAAGTGGGTGGATGGTTATGGCCTTTGTCTGCCTGAAATGGGGAGCTGAGGAGGATGTTCTAGGCAGTGCCCCCAGAGATTAGATGATAAAGACTGAAAACACTTACGAAGTACTTGGCATTGTTCGCTATCTCATAAATTTCTCCAGTGCTGAGAGTACTTCTAATTCCACTTCAAATGTAAAGGTTGTATGTTGATTCTTTTTATATCTATGAGATTTCTCCATATTTCAAGGCAATATATATATATATATATATATATATATATATATATATATATATATATATTAAGGCAATTGTGAAAATGATTTTAAGCTACTTGAGATTAGCTGGAAGAATCATATCTTGAATATTAGTGGAATGAAAAATCATCTTATTTCTCTGTTATGGCAAAGAAAGTCTTATGTGGAATCTTCTAGAATGTCATTTCTGAGGAGGTAGAATGGAATGTTTAAGCATCCTATGAAAGAAAAGAGAAAAGAAATGTCCATGAGGAAATATAACAATAGAGTTCAAAAGTGATATTAATGAGTAGCAATGTGATTGGCAGCTCCAATATAATGAACTCAGCTGTGTGTGAAGCTGTGCAAATTACCATAATCCTAGCTAATAAAAGAGTAATATACTAATCGACCATACTTCCCCTACACCCACAGCCAGTCAGGGGTGCTATGCAAATTAACCCAGCAAAGATGGCGGGTAAATTTGCATATGCAGGGGTGGGGGCAGCACCTGATGCCGCTGCTGCCAGTCGGGTCCACACTGCGGTTGCGGACCTGGGCAGACGCTGTGGGGCAGCATGCGATGCCAACGGGCTAGATCCAAGCCACAATGGGGGTCTGGGAAGGCGGTGGGGGGCAGCATCCTATGCCCCCAGTTAGATCCAAGCCCGGGTCCAAGCCACAATGGGGGACCGGGCAAGCAATGTGGGGTAGCACCTGGGATCGCTGGCTGGATCCAAGCCACGATCGCTGACCCGGGCAGGCAGCGTGGGGCAGCACCTGACGTCGCCAGCCAGATCCAAGCCGCAATGGAGGGCAAGCCGCGTGGGGCAAGCAGCAGCGCCGCCGAGCTGGATCCAAGCCAAAGTGGGGGGCCAGGCAGGCGGCGGGGGGCAGCGCCCTACGCTGCCAGCTGGCTCCAAGCTGTGATTGCGGACCCGGGCAGATGGCGTGGATGGTGCCCGATGCTGTCGGGCTGGATCCAAGCCAAGATGGGGGACTAGGAAGATGGCGGGGGGCAGTGCCCCACACTACCGGCGGGGTCCAAGCTGCAGGGACCTGGGCAGCCCCTGCCAAGGCCCCCTCCGCGGGGTTGAGCAGAGCCAGAAAGCGTGTGGCTTGGAGGGCATTATTCCCTCTGGAGCCCCAGCTTCTCTATCCCAGCTGTGGAAACTGACAACAGGTAGGAGGAAGCTCCACCCTCAGAATCAGCCCTTGGTCAAACAACTCAAAGGCCTGACAGTCAAGGCTGTCATCCACCTGTATCTCAGACCATTGGCAGTAGAGAGGTGGGACTATGTCCAAAGAAAAACTGTTGATACAACGTAGCTCTGCAGCAGAAAGATGCCGAAGTTATCCACAGAAAATGTCTGAAGAGCAACGTGCGTCTGATCTTGAAAGAAGGTGACGCCTACGACAGAGTGTATCTGAAGAGCAGCTTATTGGAAAAATGTGGCTCTGAAGCCGAAAAACACTGCCATCATCGACACAAAATGTCTAAAGACCATCATGCTTTTGAAGTTGAAAGAAAGCGGTGGTGAAGACAGAATATATCTAGAGAACCATCATCAACAAGTACTCTAGCAATACTGGTAGGAACTGCCTTCTCAGCGAAAAGGGAATACATGAGGATGCAATTCTCGAAAATAGTTGTGGTGGAATGACTGTTAGATGTGAATTTTGCCTATCACTAAATTTCTCTGATGAAAAACCATGCGATGGGAAATTTACTCAGTGTTGGAGCAAAGGGAAAGTCTGTTCAAATGGTATACATTTTCCAGATTACCCGGCATATTTAAAAAGATTAATGACAAACAAAGATTCTGACAGTAAAAATTTCATGGAAAATATTCAATCCATAAATAGTTCTTTTGCTTTTGCTTCCATGGGTACAAATATTGTATTGCCATCAGGGTATGGGCCATACTGTTTTAGAATACTCCGACAAGTTTATCACAATACTGGAACTTTACATCCTTCAGATGGTGTTTCTCAGAAATTTGCTCAACTCTATTTTTGTACACAGCCGAAGCTACAAGTAAAAGATTAGTAATGCCAGAAAACCAGGACTGCTCAGAAAAACTCAAGATCAACATCAACAACATCATGCATGAAATAAATGAATTAACAAAATCGTACAAGATGCTACATGAGGTAGAAAAGGAAGCCCAATCTGAAGTAGCAGCAAAGGTATTGCTCCCATGGAAGTAACTATGGCAATTAAATAACGGCCGTAACAGTGACCCAAGGAGATATAATTCTCCCCGTGTAATCAAGGTTGCTGTCATATTCAGAAATGAAGATGGAGAACCTCCTTTTGAAAGGGACTTGCTCATTCATTGTAAACCCGATCCCAATAATCCAAGTGCCACTAAAATGAAACAAATCAGTATCCTGTTTTCTACCTTAGATGCAATGACATACCCTATTTTTCCACATGGTGAAAAAGGCTGGGGAACAGATATTGCATTAAGACTCAGAGACAACAGTACTCAACAATAATAGACAAAATGTAAGGACACAAATCACACAAATGAGGTATTATGGATTTCATCTGTGAGGAACACGTTCAATCCTATTTTAAATGCAGGAAAATTAACTCCACAGTTTATTGGGGTTTCATATTCAAAAATGGAGGCCAATCAGATAAATTTCATTAAAGCAAACCAATCTAAGTTGAGAGTTGAAAAATATAGTGGTTTGATAGATTATCCCAAATCTAGATCTGAAAATGACAATGTACCAATTGGTAAAATGATAATAGTTCCATCATCTTTTGAGAGTAGCCCAAGAAATATGCAGCAGCGATATCAGTATGCTATGGCAATTGTAACAAAGTATGGCAAGCCCGATTTATTTATAACCATGACATGCAACCCCAAATGGGCAGATATTATAAACAACTTACAATGCTGGCAAAAAGTTGAAACCAGACCTGACTTGGTAGCCAGAGTTTTTAATATTAAGCTGAATCCTCTTATGTAAATTCCATTTATTTAGCAAAGTAATAGCTAAGATTAATGTCATTGAATTTCAGAAATGCGGACTGCCTCATGCTCACATATTATTGATATTAGATAGTGAATGCAAATTATGTTCAAAAGATGACATTGACCATATAGTGAAGGCAGAAATTCCAGATGAGGATCAGTGTCCTCAACTTTTTCAAACTGTAAAATCAAATACAGTATGGTACATGGACCACGTGGAATACAAAATCCAAATACCACATGTATGGAAAATGAAAAATGTTCAAAGGGATATCCAAAAGAATTTCCAAATGTGACCATTGAAAATATTGATGGATATCCCAAATACAAAGGAAGATCTAGTTGTACCATTTCAATTGCAAATAAAATTGTAGAAAATACTTGGATTGTCCCTTGTTACCCATATTTGTGCCTCAAATGTAACTGTCATATAAATGTTGAAGTCTGTGTATCAGTAAGGCGTGTCAAATATCTATTTAAAGACATCTATAAAGGGCATGACTGTGCAAATATTCAAATTTTTGAAAAAAAATATTATCAATCATGACGAAGTACAGGACTTCATTGACTCCAGGTATGTGAGTGCTCCTCAGGCTATTTGGAGACTTTTGGGAATGCAAATGCATGACCAATCTTATGCAGTCATAAGATTAGTTATTCATTTGCCAAATGATCAAAATTTGTATTTTCATGCTGATGATTTTGCTGAAGTTTTAGATAGAGCTAAAAGACATAACTCAACTTTGATGCTTCGGTTCTTATTGAATAGAGAAGTCTCTGATGCATGTAATTATTATTATTGGGATATTCCACAGCATTATGTGTTCAATAATTCTTTGTGGACAAAATGCTGAAAGAGTGGGAATAAAATATTAGGTACACTGTTCACTGTGAGCTTTAGAGAACCAGAATGATATTCCCTTAGACTTTTGCTCCTGCATGTAAAAGGTGCGATAAATTTTGAGGGTCTGCAAACTGTAGGAGGTGTAATTTATGATACATTTCATGAAGCTGCTAAACACTGAGGATTATTACTTGACGACACTAGCTGGAAAGATACGACTGACGATGCAATATGCCCAAACAACTACAGCAACTTTTTGCATACATATGTGTGTTTCAGTGTTATTCTGCTGCAGACAAATTATCGGATGAGAATAAATCTCATTTTATTGAAGATTTCTGTTGGAAAATGCACCGAACTGTGAAACGCATGCCCCATGAAATAATTATGGATCTATTATTGAAACCACCTTTTCAAATAGTATATCTATAGATAATATTTAAAAATATATCTAGCCGAAACCGGTTTGGCTCAGTGGATAGAGCGTCAACCTACGGACTAAAAGGTCCCAGGTTCGATCGATTCCAGTCAAGGGCATGTACACTGGTTGGGGGCACATCCCCAGTAGGGGGCGTGCAGGAGGTGGCTAATCGATGTCTCTCTCTCATCGATGTTTCTAACTTTCTATCCCTCTCCCTTCCTCTCTATGAAAAATCAATAAAATATATTTAAAAAATAGATATATATATATCTAAATGTGCAATTCTTTGTCCAAAAAAATGAGCATGTTCAAAAATTAAATGAAGAAATTTTGGATATACTTGATGGAGATTTTCACACCTATTTGATTGATGATTCATTCCATTGACTCAACAGATGATGCTGAAAAGGAAAATTTTCTCATTGAATTTCTTAATAGTATTACTTCTTCAGGAATGCCATGTCATAAATTAAAATTGAAAGTGGGCGCAATCATCATGCTATTGAGAAATCTTAATAGTAAATGAGGTCTTTCTAATGGTACCAGATTTATTATCAAAAGATTATGACCTAACATTATCAAAGCTGAAGTATTAACAGAATCTGCAGAGGGAGAAGTTGTTCTGATTCCAACAATTGATTTGTCCCCATCTGTCATTGGCCTTCCATTTAAATTAATTCAATGACAGTTTCCCATGATGCCAACATTTGCAATGACTATTAATAAATCACAAGGACAAACTCTAGACAGAGTAGGAATATTCTGACCTGAACCCATTTTCATACATGTTGCTTTCTCTGGAGTTCGAAGAGCATGTGATATTAAAGTTGTAAATGTTTTATCCCAAGTAAATTAGTCAAGCACTCTGAAAGTGTTTTCACTCTTAATGGTGGTATACAGGGAGATATTAGAATAAGTTTAATCACTTTATCAGTCATTATTTGCATCAATTTTTTATATCATGAGTTTGTTATTGTTATATCATTTTGCTGATTTATTAATAAAATTATGTATTTTCATATACATTGTACTCATCTCCTTTTATCTCTTACACTTTTATTATAGAGAAAGGGCAAATAGCAATATTAAAATATTTCCTCTAATTCTCTTTCAATGTGCATGAATTTTGTGCACCAGGCCACTAATTGTAGATAAAAGCCTCTCTCATATTATTTTCCTTGATTAGTATTCAAGCCAAGACACTAGATTAGTTTTATATCTAAAGAAACAAAAGGCTAGTTTAAAACAAAGAAGTTTCAGCTGCCACTTGCAGATTTAGTAAGAAGACAACTCACTTTTTTCCTTTAACATGAATAAATATTCATCATTTCAATTTGTCTAACAGGAGGGATAGCTGCTAATTAATTGCTTTTAAAATAGGAACTTTTCATTTATGATTCTAGTCATTTCTGAACACTGATATTTGAAATATTTCTTGGCATTTCTTTTTTCATTAGACAGAGACATAAAGAATTGTTATTTCAAATAAATTGAAAATGGATTTTATAATATAAAGTAACAGGAAAAGTAGAATAGTGTTACAGAAACCATATGACTGCACAGCATAAGATTTGCAGATTTCTTTCCTTCCCTCAATGACTTTGGTTTAACAAATTGCAAGTAACATTGTATTTCCTACTTTCAAAGAATAAAGCTTTTAGATAGAGCACATATGTATTTTATTTCATGAAGCACTATAGCAACTAGCTAAAGAATAAGTTTAATAATTAAACCATTTTTTAAATCTTTATATTTCATATTTTCTTTATCGTAAAATGAATATTTATGCAGAAAAAAGAAATAAATTGTTTTTAAAGGCAATAAGAAGCAACTGTAATTCTAGTACCACTAATAATCATGGTAGGCATTTCTGTATATATTCCTCAAATCTCTAGATATAGGAAGGGGGGAGAAATAAAAAGAATTAACATACATACCTTGCACATTTTCTTATTTGGGAATTATATTTATACTTCATTATAACTGCATTATGTTACATTATATGGATTAATCAAAATACTTCAAACCCCAGTAACTTTGATTCTGGGTCATTTAAAATATTATAAACAACATAGCAATGCATTTTTTTAAATTAAATCTTTGTCTAGCCTTACAATAAATCATTAGAAGTTAAATGTTGGAATAAGTAGTAAAATAAAAGAATCAAGTGTTTTTATGATCTGACAATTTTCTTTATCTCTAATATCTCCTTTAAATCTACATTTTAAACAGTGCATGTTTATTAACAATCTACTTGGTTCTTTATTAGAAAACCTTAGGGATTCTAAGATGAACACATGTCCCACACGATGAGTGACAAACATGTAATAATACCAAAGGGCTGAGCAGCATGAATAGTGGGTCAGAGAAGGAACTGAGTGCCTTCACACATGGAACTATCCAGCAAATTAGAAGTCTAACTGATCTCCTGATAGTTTGGGAGTAAAAGAACAGACTATGAGGGACAACTTGAATAGTTAGTGGTAAAAATATTTTAAATCAGAGATGCAATTTGTGAAGTCAAGGATCACATGTGTTTTTACAATGATAAAGTTTGTTTACTTTTATAATTACAATTTTTGTACATTTCAGTTTAATACATGTAATTTAAAAATTAAAAAAGAGACAACGGAGTCATAGGCTTTCAGGTGATCTTTTACAAGTGACCTTCACCTTGCCAATCCAGAGACCATCAGGAAAACCGGGAAGCCTTGCCAACCCAGGCAACTAGAGACCTCCTTTTAGGTGACTGAGAACTGCTGTGCTCTAATACAGAGCATTCTTGATTCCTAACTTATTTGTGAGATCACAGGGGTTAATTTAAATTTTAAGTCATCACTTTTATTTTTAGTTTTTTATTGTTTAAAGTATTACATATATTAGTACATATATCTCCTTTTTCCCCCTCCAAAGACCTTTCCCCAGCCTCCCCTACCCTCTGTCGCATGGCCTCACTCCCACCCTCCCGGCTATGTCTTGTGTCTATTGGTGCTTTTATGCATGCATACAAGTCTTTTGGTTGATCTATTTCCCTCCCTCCCAATATTCCCCAGTCTTCCCGCTGTAATTTGACAGCCTGTTCAGTGATTACTGCTTCTGTATCAATCTTTTTATTCATCAAGTTATAATGTTCTTTATTCTCCATAGATGAGTGAGATCATGTGGCATTTTTCTTTCATTGCCTAGCTTATTTCACTTAATATAATGCTTTCCAGGTCCATCCATGCTGCTGCAAATGGTAAGAATTCCTTCTTTTTTATAGCTGTGTAGTATTCCATTGTGTAGATGTGACATAGTTTTTTTAATCCACTCATCTGCTGATGGGCATTTAGGCTGTTTCCAAATCTTAGCTATGGTGAATAGTGCTGCTATGAACATAATGGTGCATATATCCTTTCTTATTGGTGTTTCTAGGTTCTTTGGATATATTTCTAGAAGTGGGATTACAGGGTAAAATGGGAGCTCCATTTTTAATTTTTTGAGGAAACTCCATACTGTTCTCCACAGTGGCTGCACTAGTCTGCATTCCTACCTGCAGTGCACGAGGGTTCCTTTTTCTCCACATCCTTGCCAGCATTTGGCATTTATTGATTTATTGATGATTGCCATTCTGACAGGTGTGAGATGGTACCACATTGTCATTTTAATTTGCATCTCTTAGATAATTACTGACTTTAAGCATGTTTTCATGTATCTCTTGGCTTTCCTTCTGTCTTCTTTCAAAAAGATTCTATTTAGGTCCATTGCCCATTTTTTATTGGATCATTTATCTTCCCTTTATTAAGTTGTATAAGTTGCCTATAGATGTTGGAGATTAAACTTTTATCAGTGATAACATTTGCAAATATGTTCTCCCATACAGTGGGCTTTCTTATTGTTTTGTTGATGGTTTCTTTTGCTATGAAAAAAGGTTTATTTTTTTTATGTAGTCCCATTTGTTTATTTTTTCTTCAGCTTCCATTGCCCTAGGAGCAGTATTGTTGAAGAAATTGTTTCGGCATATATCTGAGATTTTTGTTGCCTGTGGATTCTTCTAGTATTTTTATGGTTTCCTGTCTTATGTTGAAGTTCTGTATCCATTTGGAGTTTATTTTTGTGTATGGTATAAGTTGGTGGTCTAGTTTCATTTTTTTGCATGTATCTGTCCAGTTTTCCCAACAGCATTTATTGAAGAGACTGTCTTGACTCCACTGTATGTTTATGCTTCCTTTGTCAAATATTAATTGAGCATAGTGGTTTGGGTCAATATTTGGATTCTCTGTTCTATTCCATTGATCTATATGTCTGTTTTTGTGCCAGTACCAGGCTGTTTTGAGAATAGTGGCTTTGTAATATAGCTTGAAATCTTGTATTGAGGTCCCGCCTATTTTGTTCTACTTTATCAGGATTGCTGTGGTTTTTCAGGGTATTTCTTTTATTCCAGATGAATTTTTGAAGAGTTCTTTCTAGGTATGTGAAATATGCATTGGTATTTTAATGGAAAGTGCATTGAATCTATAGATTGCTTTGGGTAATATGGACATTTTAATGATGTTAATTCTCTCAATCCTTGAACATGTATTTTCTTCCATTGTATATGTCTTTTCTATCTTTTCTTCTGTCCTGTAGTTTTCTGCAAATAGGACTTTTATCTCCCTAATTACATTTATTCCTAGGTATCTTAATTTTTTTGGTGCATTTGTAAATGGGATTGCTTTTTTAGTCTCTCTTTCTATATATTCACTATTGGTGTACAGAAATGCCATATATTTCTTGGCATTAATTTTGTATCCTGCTACATTGCTGAATTCATTTAAGTCTATTAGTTTTTTTATGGAGTCTTTCAGGTTCTTTTTGTACAATACTATGTCATCTGCAAATAAGGACAGCTTTACTTCTTCTTTTCCAATTTGGATGCTTTTTATTTCTTCATCTTGCCTAATTGCAATGGCTCATAATTCCATTACTATGTGGAACAGGAGTGGTAAGAGTGGGCATCCTTGTCTTGTTCCAGTTCTTTGGGGAAATGGTTTTAGTTTTTGCCCATTGAGTATGATGTTTGCTGTGTGTTTATCATGTAAAGCTTTTATTATGTTGAGGTATGATTCTTCTATTCCCACCTTGTTGAGAGTTTTTATCAAGAAAGGGTGTTGGATTTTGTCAAATGCTTTTTCTGCAACAATTGATATGACTGTGAATTTTATCTCTCAATTTGTTTATGTGATGTATCACGGTTATTGATTTGCGGATATTGTACCATTCTTGCATCTCTGGGTAATTTTCTGTCTCTCTGGCACTCCAAGCAGTGGGACTTTTTGCCCTTTTGATATTCCTAACTGGGTAAATTAGTCCTGGCACAAGATTCCTACTTTGTCTTTGGTGTTTATTATAATGTGCCTTTGTGTTGGTCTTTTGGGGTTCATTTTGCTTGAGACTCTGTGAACTTCTTGGATTTGTGTGGGTTTTTTCTTCCCTGTATCAGGGAAGTTTTCTGTCATTATTTCGTCAACAGGTTTTCATTTCCTACTCAGTTTCCTCTCCTTCTGGAATCCTTATTATGCAGATGTTGTTTTGTTTCTTGTTGTCTCAAAGTTTCCTTAGACTCTCCTCCTGCTTTTTAATTGTTTTTTTCTAGAAGCTGCTCTACTTGGGTATTTTTTCCTACCTTATCTTCTAGCTCACTGATGCAGTGCTCTACTTCCTCTAGTCAGTCTACTCTTGATGCTTTCTATTGAGTTCTTTACAGCAGCAATGTCATTTTTCATTTCTTCTTGGTTTTTCTTCATTTCGTCTTGATTCTTACTCATATTGTCAAATTTGTCTTCCATTCTTTTCAGCCACTTCATGACCATTTCTCTGAATTCTTTCTCTGGCATGTTGCTTGCCTCCATTTTATTTACTTCCTTTTCTGGTGATGCCTGCTTTTCTTTCACATGCGGGCTGTTATTTTGTCTCCCTGTGATCTCTCTTCTCCAGCTATCTGGTTATGTAGTTTTCTCTCTCCTTATCTGACCTTTCCATGGTAGAGCTCCTCTGAGTCTGTGTGTTTGCACCAATTGGAGACTGGTGTTCTGGGGTTTGCAGCTGTTCAGTGGTTCCATAGTTGTAGATTTTCAGGCTTCCTATAACATCCACTTTCCCCTTCAAGATGGTGCGGTCACATTTATCTCACTTTTAGAAGCTCTCCTGTGAAGCATCAAAGGAATTTATATTACTTTTTTTGTGGAGCATTTTATTTGAAGTGTGGTTATATTTAAAGGGTGCTTTTAGAATTCAGACATGATGGACAATTTTCTTTGTCTCAGGTTCAAGTCTTTTTCAACATAATTACAGTGGTCAAATTGATTTTTTGATTAAAATCTCTGTTTAGTAATTTTAACTTAGCATTTGGTTGTTCAAAATAGTAATGTCCTGATATTGATGATTAAGGGAAGCTACAGTGATTTATTTTAGTTTATTGGGCACTCCATGCAGTGGGACTTTTTGCCCTTTTGATATTCCTAACTGGATAAATTAGTCCTGGCACAAGATTCCTAATTGGTTCATTATATTCTGTTTTTATGCTCTAAATGCCATATAAGCAAAATAAAAATAAATAAAAAACATTAAAATCAGTAACTTTGTAAATATACCACCTCTAACGATTAAGTGAATATAAATTTTAAATGGTTAAAATATTTATTTATGAAAAAATATATACATCCCCATCAAAGGACTGCCTGATATACCTGGGAGCCTCCACTGGGGTGTCAGGCCCTATAAAATAAGCATTCCAAGTTAAGGCCAAGGTTTAATTGGAAAGGCTACCATTATAAAATGTAAGATAGGATGCAGATTAACATTAGTATAAAAAGACATTACAGTATCACACCAGATAGATTTAATATGATTTTCCTAATTACAAAGTCATATATTTACTGTAGAAACTTTTAAGTATGATATATATGTAATGAAATATGATCACTTTATAGGTAAATTTTGGGGAGAAGAAAAGGAAGAAGGATAAGTGAAGATTTTAGCTGTGTTTGTAATGTTTTATTTTTTAAAAAGAGAACTAACTAAAGCTAATATGGTAAACTATTTGCCTTTTTTACACTAGATTGTGGGTACATCATTTGATTTTTCTATTTTTTAATATTTAAACATCTAAAATAAAACATTTTAAAACATCTATAAATTCACCACATAGTGAAACTCACACAGCATTTAGTGATTATCCTTTCAGCCTTTGTTACATGAACAACCAAATACATATTTTGTTATAATTGTAGGATTTTACTTTTTTATACTTTTTTATATTTTTTTCTTTGAGCAATGTACATTTCCATGTAAGAGATAGTACATATTATAGGTTAATACATATTATTCACTGCTTTAATCCATTAGGTGTTTTAGCTACCTGTATGTTTTAGGTGTTGGTTTTTTTTGATTGTTTGTTTTTTGTTTTTTTTTTGTCACAAGTTAATTGTTGCAATTGGTTTGTTTTGCAGCAAATTATACTTAGAGTGACCAGTTTAAACTTTTTGCCAACTTTATAGGGGAAGGTGTTTCCTTGCTTTCCTATGAGATGATTTTTCCCCATGTAGTTGCATTTCTTTTGGCAACAGTTTGAATGGACACATTTTCGCTCAGGAATTCTGTTTTAAGGATCTCTGGGATTTGGAATCAGGAATGGTTGCAGGTGGACATGAAAATGAGTGTCATAAAGGAAGAAGTTAATTTTCAGAGATGCCTAGAAGTAGGAGACATGCCATGCAGGGGCCCTGGCTGAAAACACTAGGGTCAGGCAGGAGGCACAGAGAGTGAAGAAGATGTCTCCAAGAACCCTTATTGCGGTTTCCCTGAGAAGGAACAGGCTGGGCAGGCTGAGCAGTGCTAGGCTTTCTTAATTTGAATATTTTTGTCAGGTTCTGGTACAGAAGAACTGCCCCTAGTTCTCTGGTACCTGGCCCTGTGGTGATTAGAGCAAGTGCCTGGGGGCCCTGGAGTGTGAGAGCCCTTCTAGACAAGGTGCTTGAAGGGTGCAGGCTCTCTCTTTTTGGGTTGCATTTGACAGGTATGGTTGTTGGTAGATTGTTTTTCTAGCAATCAACTACCCTGAAAGTGTCAGTCTATCTAGGGTTAGCAAGATCCCAAGTGTGAAAGCATTAGAATACAGAAAAGAAAGAGGTCTAGAGTTGATACTAAATATGATTTTATGAGGTGTGAATAATGCATTTGAGGGCAAAGGAGTTGGAATGAAGATAAGTTGGTTGTAAAAATCATTTGTTCAATTACTGGGCAAATATTTTCTGAGTGCTAACTACATATTAGACATTTAGTCATAGGCAAAACCAGGCAGACCCTACTTTTATTTTATTCACACTGCCAGCCTCATTTTAAAACACATTATACTGCCTTAACTGGTTTGGCTCAGTGGATAGAGCATTGGCCTGTGGACTGAGAGGTCCCAGGTTCAATTTCAGTCTAGTGCATGTATCTTGGTTGTGGGCACATCTCCAGTAGGTGTGCAGGAGGCAACTGATCAATGTTTCTCTCTCATCGATGTTTCTAACTCTATCCCTCTCCCTTCCTCTATGTAAAAAAAATCAATTAAAATATATTTTTTAAAAGTAATAAAACACATTATACTAAGATAGCTTTCTCATGTTTTATGTTAACTCAAGAGGTTTCAAAACCAAGAGTAACTAACATGAAGTTGGTGCCTCTATCATATCCTGTATCTTCTCTATCTGATGGCTATGCTAGACTTTCAGTCTTATCTTACTCTTTAACAGAAAATAACTTATTGATCATAATTTGGAGGAACTCTGGATAATTGACACACTTTTTTTTACAGTGACTCCATAAAATAATATGTATATTTTAGCCTAGTGTTAAAATATTCTGATGTTAGTGTTACTAATCCCCATTAAGTGAAGAAGTTTTATGGCCAAATGGGATGTTTGTAATATACTCATTATTTGGAATGTAATTGCAGGTTCCACACCCCACCCCTCATCCCCAATATATATGTTCTTACAGACAGGTTTAAATGAAAATAATAAAAAATAAGAATTAACACTGACTGTGAGGTTTTAGGGAGAGTTTTAACTTTTGTGTTTGGTTCACATACAGAAAGGGATGTTTACCTTTTTTTTTTTTTGGTGTGTGGCAATAATTTTATAACACCTTTGAATAATTGAACATAAGAGAATAGCAAAAGTAAATCTTTTGGAAAAAAGGAGAACAAATATTTAGACCAAATAATGATAACTAACACATGTAGCTGTCATCTATGTAGTCATCTAATTAGCTAGTTCCCCATTTAGCTAGGTATTCTGAAACTGTCTTTTTTGTCACCATCAGAAGCACCTCTTTTCTCCTTCTTTAGGGGCAGGGGATCATCCCCACTATGCATCTCATATAGTTTTTTAATTTTTATTTTATTATTTAAAGTATTACAAATAATAGTATATATGTCTCTTCCCCCCCACATTGACCTTCCCCCTGCCTCCCCTATCTCCTCCTCCGCACATGCTCTCACTGCACCCTTGCACGCCCCCCCCTCTGCCAGTGTATTGTGTCCATTGATTATGCTTATATGCATGCATACAAGTCCTTCAGTTGATCTCTCCCCGCCCCAACAACCCTCCCAGCGTTCCCGCTGTAGTTTGACAATTGGATGTTAAATTATTTTAATAATCACTGATTTACTATATTGATTTCCAAAGAATGATTTGAACTCCTGTTAATGGTAAAAACTGTACCTACTTTGACCATCAGTTTTGATGCCTGAGCTGAGTTTCTTGGATTGATGGCTTATTTCCCAGTTGCTGGAAGGGATTTTTTTTTTTTCATTCAATCTACTAGAAGTTTATTGGTAGATAAAATATATTTTCAGTTGTAAGATGTGCTTTGTGAACATACATTTTCTGTTGCCTTATTATAGGAATATTTTGCAGGCACATTTGATATTATACAAACTGATTTTAAAAGACACTATCCTATTTTTGTCTTCAAAGTATAGTGAAAAAATTGGAACGTCATAGTGGCTTCTAAGTACTAGAACCTGTTAACACTCCCTAAACCAACCAGCATAGTATTGTTATTTTCATTTCCTGTCTCTCACCAAGTATCCATTACTCCAACTTTCTAACTTGGTTAGGTATCCAAGGTTCCCTCCCACCCCATCTTCTGCTTGCAGTGCCACTAATCCTCTTTGAACCCCTTCATCCCTTCACATTCTTCCTCACCTGCATAATACACATATTCCTCAGATGCAGTGCATGAAATTATTTGGCTTTTAATACCACTTACACTGTTTCTTAAAAAAAATTAATAAAATACATTTTCCATTTCTTTTTTTAAATATATTTTTATTGATTTTTTTTTACAGTCAGGGGAGTGATAGAGACTTAGAAACATCAATGTGCCCGATACGAAAGTACATGCCCTTGACCGGAATCGAACCTGAGACCCTTCAGTCCGCAGCCTGGCACTCTATCCATTGAGCCAAATCAGTTAGGGCTTCATTCATTTCTTTTATTTATCTTTGTGTCACCGGACATACTATATTGATGTTGATGGTAAAAATTGAATTTTTTTTCTAAGACTCCACTTTCTTTTCTTCTTTCATCGTTGGAGAAAAGTCACTATGCCATCACCCTGAATTTAAAAAAAAAAAAAAAAACACATCAAGAACTAGTCCTTCACTTAATTCAGATTACAGAGTCCTTAGGACACAGATACATATATAAATGTAATGGATTCTATTGCTTGTCCTAAAATTATTATGGAAAAATATATACAGTGGTACCTCGAGATACGAATATAATTCGTTCCGTAACCTTGAGGCGTGGGAAACTATGAGACACTCGAGTCACGGTAAACTGGTGGGTAGTGTGCAGCCGGCCGATCCGCGCTATTACTCCTATCTCAATTGTTGCTTATATTTCGGAGCAAAAAGGGCTCACTCGATGGCTTGTATCTCAAAAATCTCGTATGTTAGGGCACTCGTATCTCGAGGTACCACTGTAGTAACCTCAGTTTGTAATCTCATGTTGAATGGCATTTAATAAATTAGAACTTACCCAAGTTCATACGGATATAAAATGACATATCCAAAGCTAGAGCACCAAATTTGTGTCTCTTGATCTAAAGAATATTATTTTTTTTCTATTTATTAAGAAATCTGGGCATGCACAAACAAAAAAAAATGATTACTCATAATCCTAGCGCCCAAAGATATTCAGTTATTCAACATATACATTTTTAATTTCTACTATGCCAGGTACTATTCTACCCTACTGGGGAAAACTCCAGTAAAAGAAACAGATAAAAATATGTGATCTCATGAAAATTACATTCTAGGAGGGTTATTAAAATAATTTAATTGGCAGTGTTTTTCAAATGGTGACACTGTGATGGAGAAAATTTAAAGCAGGGAAATACTGGCATTGGAGGAATGGGCTATAGTATGAAATCAATTAGGGAATTCCTCATTGAGAATATAACATTTGAGCAAAATTCTATGTCACAAGCATTGGGTGCAGTATTTCAGACAGAGGTTTGACCATCATGCTTAAAGAACAGTAAGGAGACCAGTGTTGCTCTAGCAAAGTGAATAACAGCAAGAGTTGAGGAAGATCAGATCAGACAGATTGGGGCAAGAAATAAGAAACATGGGAGTATTATGTAGGGTACAACAAGGACTCTGGTATTTTCTCTGAGGAAAATAAAGTCATTAGATAGTTTCCAACAGAGGAGTGACATAATATGACTTGGATTGTAACTGATAACTCCAAATCTCATATTAAGAATAAACTAGATGTCTAGGGATGGAGAAAATAATGGGGCCAGTTGAGAGCCTAGTACAATAATTCACATGAATGATGATTATAATAGTAAGAGTACCAATGGCATGACATGAGTGTATTTTAGATATACAGTGGTACCTCGACATACGAGTGCCCTAACATACGAGATTTTTGAGATATGAGTCATCGAGCGAGCGATTTTTTGCTTTGAAATACGAGCAACATTTGAGATAGGAGTAATCACGCGGATCGGCCGGCTGCACACGACCCACCAGTTTACCACCACTCGAGTGTCTCATAGTTTCCCATGCCTCAGTCAGTGTGCTTGTTTACCTCGTTGTCGAAGCATCTTTTGTGCATTTACATACTTTATCACATTTCTTTTTATAACCATGGGTCCGAAGAAAGCAAGTGGAAAGGTCAGTGCTCAGAAGAGGATGATGTCTATTGAATTAAAGCGTGAAATCATAGAAAAATATGAGCAAGGTGTGCGAGTGGCTGACTTGGCAAGGCAATACGGGCATAGTACTTCAACGATATGCACTGTGCTTAAACAGAAGGAGTCGATAAAGGGTATAACACCAGATAAGGGTGTTACAATGATTTCTGAGCTCCATAGCTCTCTCCATGAAAAGATGAAGAATCTACTGATGGTGTGGGTGACAGAGAAGCAGCTTAAAGGAGATATATTAACACAGGGCATCATATGCGAGAAGGCGCGAGTGATTTACGGTGATTTGCTGGAGCAGACCCCGAGCACTTCCACGGACGAAGCATCGAAAGACTCATTTAAAGCCAGTAGAGGCTGGTTTGATAACTTCAGGAAAAGGTCCGGCATTCACTCCATCGTCTGGCATGGTGAGGCAGAAAGTTCGGATGTGAAGGCAGCTGAGGATTACCTCAAAACTTTTTCCGAACTGATAGAAGCCAAAGGATATATCCCCCAGCAAGTCTTCAACTGTGACGAGACAGGGCTTTTCTGGAAGAAGATGCCGAATAGGACTTATATAGAGGAGAAGGCAATTCCAGGCCACAAACCCATGAAGGATAGGCTAACTCTTGCACTGTGCACCAATGCGAGTGGCGACTGCAAGATCAAGCCTCTGCTCGTATACCATTCGGAAAACCCCAGAGTCTTTAAGTCACATAAGATTTTAAAAGATAAACTGCAAGTTATGTGGAGGGCAAACCCGAAGGCATGGGTCACCAGGCAGTTCTTTGTGGATTGGGTAAACCTGGTTTTCGGCCCTTCTGTTAAGAAGTATCTACAGGAAAACAACCTAACCATGCAAGCCCTCCTCGTCCTCTACAATACTCCTGCTCACCCACCGAACCTCGAAGATGAACTCCTCAAAGAGTTCAAGTTTATAAAGGTTGTCTACCTACGTCCCAACACCACTCCTATCCTGCAGCCCATGGATCAGGAGGTGATTTCTAATTTTAAAAAGCTGTACATCAAGCACCTGTTTCTGTGCTGCTTTGAGGTGATGGAGAACACAAACCTCACCCTTCGAGAGTTCTGGAAGAACCACTTTAACATCGTGACATGCCTCAGAATTATTGATCAGGCCTGGCTGGGTGTTACAACGAGGACTTTGAACTCTGCATGGAAGAAGCTGTGGCCTGAGGCCATAGCCGAAAGGACCTTCGAAGGATTCAAACCCAAGGTGCCCGTGGAGGAGGAGATAGTGTCTCTGGGAAAATCCATGGGCCTGGAGGTGGATGAGAGAGATCTGAATGAGCTCATCGAGGAGCACTCTCTGGAACTCACCACGGAGGAGTTACAAGAGTTGCAGTCTCAGCAACATGCGGAGGTTCTCCAAGAAATTGGTTTCGAGGAGGAGCCAGAGGTGGAGGAGATCTCTACAAGTGAGATAAAGGAGATCTTAGGAATGTGGGAGAGGGTGTCACACTTCGTGGAAAAGAAACACCTCGAAAAAGTTGCTACTGGTCGTGCATCGGAGCTGCTCAATGAAACTTGCCTCACCCATTTCAGAAACATTCTGAAAGGGAGGAAGAGGCAAACCTCATTGGACACGTTTTTTTTTTAAATCGGCCAAAAATGCAAAGACCAGTAGCAATTAAGTTCAGTGAAGATTAGTTAAGTTACATTCAGTTTAGGGATAAAGTGTAGCATTAAGAGTGTAACTAGTAGGTAAATACACTTTATAGTAGGTAAATACAGTTTATTCCTTTACATTCTCTTTTATTATGTTTTTATACAATATTTGTCATTTATAAATACATTTTTCTTATTCAAAAACACGTAACAAGAACAACTGGGGTGGCATTTTGGAGGCTGGAACAGATTAACAGCATTTCAATTGATTTCAATGGGGACATTTGCTTTGAGATACAAGCAACTTGATATACGAGCAAGGTTACGGAACAAATTAAACTCGTATCTCTAGGTACCACTGTATTTTGAAGATAGAGCCAAGAGTATTTACAGGTAGAATGAATGTGTCTTTTAAGAGAAAGAAAAGGATCAAAGGTGATTCAGTTGGCCTGAACAAATAAGAGTTTCCATAAACTAGGATAGAAAGACTATGAGAGAAAAATGTTTAGGAGAAAGGTCATGAGTTTAGTTTTGGAAGTTTAAGTTTGAGATAAACTTTAGACATACAGGAAAATGTTGAGTAGGATATTTGACATATGTGTTAAGGTTCAGGTAAAAACTTCAGCCAGAGATATAAACTTGATAGCCACAATTTGAAGATGATTTTTAGATCAGAACACTCCATGAGCTCACCAAGAGAGTAAGTATGGAGTAATGAGATCTAATAAAGGTCGGGGACTAAGGCAATGCAAAGATGATAAAAGAGTTAATTCATCTCTCAAAAGATGGTTGCATTTTTAATTGAGCATAGAAGGAAAGAAAAAGTGCACAGTAAGTATTCATCTTAAATATTTCCTAAATAACCCATAAATTTCAGTATACATATTACACAAGGCTTGGTTGATACATGGGACAAATCCAGCCTTCTGTTTATTTTTTTGTTTTATGGCCTGTGAACTAAGAATGTTGAAATGACTGGGACAATAATCAGAAGGAGAAAAATATTTTATGCAACATGAAAATTCTATGTATTTTATATTTCAGTGTTCACAAGTAGTATTATCACAACATAAACATGCTCATTTGTTTGACTATTTAGGGCTGGTTTAGTGCTAAAATAGCAGAGCTGAATAGTAGCAACAGAGACTATGTCCCACAGAACCTAAAATATTTACTATCTGGCCCTTTACAGAGAAATTTGCTAACTCCTGGCTCATACACTTCTATAAAGTTGTTTGTATGTACAATAAAATACAATAAGATTACATGCAGGTGTCCCAAAAGTGTATACACACTGTGAATGATTATAAAATCAGTGTTTATTAACATACAATTCATTTTCAAAATTAAGTGAGTTATCAATTGTTAGGATGTACCCCCAAAATGTATACATTTTATCTATATATGCAAGAGAGTTCTTTAGGGATTTTAAACTTCTAAATATGTAAAAAAAATATGAAGTACATACTTAATTTCCTTGATTTAAGTTCTCTGTACTTATTATCACAATTAGAGCATCTGCTGTGTGCCAAGTTTTGCAGACAAGAATGTTGGGGATCAGAGAGACTGAATACGTACAAACTCAGGCTGATTTGGGTTTTAAGTCTGGAATCTCTTTTACTCTACCACAGCCTTCCATATGGAGCTAAATATATGAGGCATCAACACCTGACAGGCCCTCTCAGAGAAAATAGCAGAGGTTCGGACAATATTTAGAGTGTTAGAAAAGGCAACTGATTTTTTTAAAGAAATACAACAGTAAAGAACTGTTACCTACATCAGAAATTAGAACTATTTGGGTTGTATTTGGAGTGGGGGCCAGGATTGAGTCCTATCAGTCAATACATTAATTTGCTCAATCATAAATTCACCTTTTTTTTTTAAATTAATTTTTATTAATTTTTTATACATATCTCCCCATTGCCCCTCCTCCCTCCCAGGCATACCCCAACCCCCCAGTGTCTGTGATCATTGGTTATGTTTATAAGCATGCATACAAGTCCTTTGATTGATCACTTATCTACCTCACCTAACTTTAATCTTTCTGCTGTAATTTCACAGTCTGTTTGATGCTTTATGATTTTTGTCCTCCTGAGAATTATCAGTCTACTCCCTTTCTGTGCTCCTGATTCTATTATATTCACCAGTTTATTCTGTTGATCAGATTTTTAATTCACTTAATTTTTAGATTCACTTGTTGATAGATGTGTATTTGTTGTTCATAATTTTTTTTTCTTTTACCTTTTTCTTCTTCCTCTTCTAAAAGAGTACCTTTCAGCATTTCATATAATACTGGTTTGGAGTTGATGAA
>JAAGEH010000393.1:30938065-31093682 GCA_011751065.1 Lasiurus cinereus | reverse complement strand
TGAAGCTGTCCCAGAGGCTCCTTATATTATCTTCACATTTTTGGATTATTTTCTCTTCTTGCTTTTCCAGTTGAATGTTTTCTGCTTCTTTATATTTCAAAATTTTGACTTGATCCTTGCCTTTCTCTAGTCTGCTGTTAGGACTCTGTATAATAGTTTTTATTTCAGTCAGTGTATTTTTCATCTCCTCTTGGGTCTCACTAAATTTATCCATCTTTTCTAGCATATTCTTGAAAAACCTTATAAGCGTGGTTTTGAACTCTATATCCAGTCGTTTTTTTTCCTCCATTTCTTTTGCTTGTAATCCCTTCCCTTGTCTCGGCATTTTCACTGTGCCGGGGAAACTTCTGTGCTGGATTCAGCCGCAGAAGCCTCTGCTGAGCTTGGGAGGGTGGAGTCTCAGGGCTTAAGGGACCGCCTTGCCTTCCAGTCGGCCCCGCCCTCCACGGCCCCTGAGTCTCACGTGACTGGGTAATGGCTGGAGCGGTCCTTGTGCGCGCGCCCGCAGTGCCTTAACCACTGCCTTTCGGCTCCCCTGCGAACCAGGACCACACGAGTCTAGGTCTCCAGGGTTTTGACCACCACAGGGGCTTAGTGGAGTCAGAAGTGGCACAGTTCGGAGGGTCTGTGTCCCGCCCACTCGCGAAAGCCAGCGGCACAATCAGCAATCTGTCCTCCGCGTGGTGCGGTGCACGACCAGACCTCCGATCCTTTGCAACTCCCCTAAATTTCCGTGCACTTCTCCCTTTTCACAGTCCAAACTCCCCCCATATGAGTCTCGGCTGGATCTGGGGTTTAGTGTCGCAGGACAAGGGGTGCAATGCCTTTGAGAGTCTCCGTTTCCCTCTCGCCAGAGAAAGCCAGCCAGGTCCTCTGGCGCCCGGTCTCTCAGCGTGCACGCGTCTCTGTACCTCAGCTTTTTGCAGCTCCTCTGGGTTTCTGTGAGCCCCTCTCTTTCCCTCTAGTTGTAGAACTTCCACTCAGCCAGCTTTCCTGTGGTTCTGGATGATGTCCGTTCTGTCTTTTAGTTGTAGTTTTGAAATTGTTGTGCGAGGCAGCAGTATAGGTGTTTACCTATGCCGCCATCTTCTGCCTTCTTTCAAATTCACCTTTTTTAAACTTTTTTTTTTATTGATTAAAGTATTACATATTGTCCTTATGCACCCACCCCACCTCCCCACTCAGGCCCTCACCTCCCTGAAGTCTGTGTCCATTGGTTAGGCTTATATGCATGCATACAAGTCCTTTGGTTGATCTCTCTCCCTTATCCCTCCCCTCCCCTCACCTTAATAAGTGTTTTTAAGAGGCACTTTCCTGAGATCTAGAGATATAAAATAATAAATTATACATTTCTTGATTCCAGGAAAATTTAAAACCAGTGGGCAACTTTATGATGGAGGTACAAATATGATGTAATCCAATAGGCTTGATATATTAGAATACTGGAGCTTTCGCTAAAAGAAAAGAAAAGAATATATTTAGATATTTAGTATAAATTTTGAAATTTACATCAAGAAGTTAACAAACTAGCCATGACCTTTCCCAGTGTACCTTTGATGCATCTGTCAGCTTTATGACTTAAATGAACCTTACATATGATGTGGTCCTAGAAGTCTTAGATTGTCTTGAATAAGCTGTCCCAAATCATGGAACAACATTGTGTACTAAAGCAAGTTTCCTCATAGTTATTGATATAATTAGAATGGGACAAGAGTCCTCCTGGGAATTTTGAAATAACAGATTATGAAAATGTTTTAGAAAAAGGTTTATGAGGTATTCAAACTTGGGAAGGTGGCTGCTCTGCTGTTACTATACCCAATTGCACCCCTGGGGGAGAACACTTTGAATTTTGAGAAGACATGTGATTTTGTCACCTGTCTATTTATAGACAGAATATTTCAGCATTTTGAGAGGCACCTTAGTGGCTTGAAAATATGAAGACAGCTCCAAATATACATTGCTTTGTGTATATTTCTCTGCTTTGTGAGTCTTATGACCTATTGCTTGACAGAATGTTTTTAAGATGCATCCTGTCTCTATGGTCTTTACAAATTCTTTATCAATCGGTGACATTATCCTTCCAATGTTCTGCTTTTAAAGAACAAAATATTTTGTTTGCAACCTGTTTAATGACATGGTAAAAGTTTACAATATTTAAAGCAAATTAATGCAAACACACAGCTCACAAATAGAGTTCTTGCTTGTTGACCAGCTTGACAAAGACTTTTAACACACTGTTATGTGGTTATTACTGTCATCCTTTTATCTTCGAACTAACAACATTCTGACAGTGTTAAAGGACATCTGAAATATTTCTGCAGAAAAAAGCCCTGAGCTGAGATCAGTGCTTTCATAAAGGAATAAAATAAAACTGGAGGAGATGTTAGCTTGACATTATGGGTAGAAACTGTTAGAACAGATTTATATACAAATCCATTGTCCCATTTAATATTCACCAAAAAACAACAACAACAACCATGTGATAGGCATTATTGTCCCCATTTTTCATATGAATAATCCAGCTCAAGGTATTTGAGCCTAAAGCTACATAATTAGGAAATGTTGGAAACAGAACTAAACCCAGGTTTTCTTATTTCATGTTTTATCCTTTTTCAGTGATACAGTCTTGAAAAACTACTGCCCGCACCAGAGAATTCAAATATTCGTGTTTCTAGGGCATTGTCAAGCCATCGCCATTAACCATTACATACGTAGAAAAGAAATATTTAATGCAGTTAGCTAGAGAGAATTTTAGAAAGCATTATTTTGATGTCAGAGGGAGAAATAAGGGGTAGGATAAACTTTGAGCTTGACAAGAATTAACTAGGATTAAGTGCTGGGTTCTAGGACCATGGGAGGATATTTTAAGGGCTCCAAGCATACTGTGGTTAGAAATATGAAAAGAGAGAGAAAGAGAGAGAGACTGACTGACTCAAAGCAACATGTATAATCACTGGACAACTTTGTTCCAAATAGGAAAGGCCTGATCCATTGGGGAATTAAGTCAAGTAGGGTAGGATTTCCCATGAGCAGCCTTTGTATATCTCCTGAGATAGAGCTCTTCAAAAAGAATAAACATACATTCCACTCCTAACAGTATTGATTAATGAGTGATTCTTTCTAGCTTTTACTATTCTTTCCTGACATCTTAATAGATGGGAAGTGCATAAATAATCACCAAACATCTGGAGCATGAGACATATGGTCCCCTAAGATTAAGAACATCCCCACAGAAAGAATCCAAGCTCTCCAAATAGTTCAAAAATTTCCTGTGTTCCCTGAGTTGAGGGTCCTCCTCTCTCAGAAAAGAAAGTAGCTATGCTCTAGGAAATTTACAACTCAATAGAATATCCGCAATGACAAAAATGTTCTATAACTTTTCACTGTTCAATATAGTAGCTACTAGTTGTAAGTGCCTATTGAGCACTTGAAATGTACTCACAATGATTAAAGCACTGCTTTTCTAATTTTATTTAATTTAAATTTAGATATCTGGTCAACATAGCCCTAAAATCAAATCATTTTTTGAGACCTACCGAAGAATGCTGGAGTGACACAACTCCTAATAATTACAGAAGTTCAGTCTCTTCTGGGATCTCCACCAACTGTAATGGAGACTCTCAGAGATACCTCCGAGCTACAAACATAGTCTCAAGCGCAAATGTCTGTTTCTGTTGTGAAGAGATTCGAGTCAGCATTTCCTGATAATGCATTTTCACTGCAGTCTTACTCTTTTAGCAATCAGTAGGACATTTTTATCCCAGTATTTCCCAAATAGCAAAAGCCAAGAAAACCTCATTTGTGTGGGTGCATTACTTCCATTTACCCCATCCTCTGTCCGAAATATCTGTTATAGTCTACAAAAAAAATTTTTGTTCTTTATCATTGAAGCTCATATATTAATGCTCTTTACATTCAGGCTGGCACAGTAGAAAATAGAGAATCCTTAGAGACTCAAGGTCAAGCTCTAGCGGAAGTCCTGATTAGCCTTCTTGGGGAACTTGAGAAAAGAAATAATTTAACTACTTTCTGTCTCATATTTTTATCTTTAAAAGTGCAATAAGATATATTTTGCAGAATCCTTTGAAGGGATTAAATGAGAAAAATACATATGACAGTGCTTTCCAAAAAATTTAATGAAATGCTAGGAAAATGTCAAAAATTATAATTACTTTGTCAATCATCTGTCCTTTTTCTCACAGACTTGGACCTTCTTCCCATGTCTAAAGTAACAACCCTAATATATTCACAGCATACATTTTATTTTCAACCTACTTTTAACTATAACACTGCATACATTTACTCTCTGATGCTTATTCTCTTTTAGACTCTAATCAAGTATCCATGAAACTTAGTTTCCAGAAATAGTTTCAAAAGAGATTTAATATATAATTATTATACACAGCAATGAATTGTGGGTTCTATGTGTCTCACTGTAGTAAGAAACATTTTGTCAACAACTTTAATCCTGTTAATCTAATATCCAACTATTTTATGTAAAAATTACAGTTAATAATATAATCTCATTAAGGAATTTGAAAGTTAATGGAAATTAATTGTAGGCAAGTTAGTTTTAATAGGCATCATCTCCAGCAGTAATTATTAATTTAAATTATATAATAATAGGTAATTAAGCATATCTCAGTATTTTAGTTTGTATACTTGGAATAAGAAATATTCTGAATGTTTTGTTTTTTTAATAGTTGTATTTGTTCTTTTGTAAAATCTTTCCTTGCTTTTTCCCACTAATTTATCAGGGCCTTAGTATGTTAATTATTAATTCATGTGAGCATATACTATCCTTTATAATAAAAGCCTAACATGCTAGGTGTCTGGTCATCTGGTTGTCCATTCAACCAATTAAAGTGTAATATGCTAATTATATGCTAAGGCCGCTCAACCACTCGTTATGACATGCACTGACCACCAGGGGGCAGACGCTCAATGCAGGAGTTGCTCCTTAGTGGTCAGGGCGTTCCCACAGGGGGAACGGTGCTCAGCCAGAAGCCAGGCCAGGCTCAGATCTGGCAAGCACAATAGCAATGGCAGGAGCCTCTTTCACTTCTGCGGCAGTGCTAAAGATGTTCAACTGCTGGCATATGCCTGCTGCCTATTGGATCTAAGCCATCAATCAGACATCCCCTGAGGGCTCCCAACTGTGAGAGGGTGCAGGCTGGGCTGAGGGACCCTCTTGAGTGCACTAATTTTGTGCACCAGGCCTCTAGTGTAAAAGTTAAACTTTAATCTTTCATGTTTGTTATAAATATAAAATTTTATTCAAAATGCCTTTTTCTTATTTGTTAATGTATTTGGAAGATATCTCAATACTTAAATTTTTATATACTGAGGAAATCCAAGATGGCAGCATAGGTAAACACCTACACTGCTGCCTCACACAACAATTTCAAAACTACAACTAAAAGACAGAACAGACATCATCCAGAACCACAGGAAAGCTGGCTGAGTGGAAGTTCTACAACTAGAGGGAAAGAGAGGAGCTCACGGAAACCCAGAGGAGCTACAAAAAGCTGAGGTATGGAGATGCTCGCGAGGAGAGAGCGGGTGCTGGAGTACCTGGCTGGCTTTCTCTGGCGGGAAGGAAACGGAGACTCTCAAAGGCATTGAACCCCTTATCCTACGACACTAAACCCCAGATCCAGCCGAAACTCATACGGGGGGAGTTGGGACTGTGAAAAGGGAGAAGTGTACGGAAATTTAGGGGAGTCGCAAAAGATCAAAGGCCTGGTGGCGCACACGGCACTGCACACACTGGCTTTCGGGAGTGGGCGGGAGACAGACCCTCCCAACTGTGCCACTTCTAACTTCACTAAACCCCTGTTTCGGGCGAAACCCTGGAGACCTAGACTTGTGTGGTCCTGGTGCGCAGGGGAGCTGGAAAGGCAGCGGTTAGAGGCACTGTGGGTGTGCGCACAAGGACCGCTCCAGCCATTACCCAGTCATGGGAGACTCAGGGGCCGTGGAGGGCAGGGCTGACTGGAAGGCAAGGCGGTCCCTTAAGCCCTGAGACTCCACCCCTCCCAAGCTCAACAGAGGCTTCTGCGGCTTTGCACATCTGGTATCATAAAGCTGAATTCAACACAGAAGTTTCCCCGGCATAGTGAAAATGCTGAGACAAGAGAAGGGATCACAAACAAAAGAAATGGAGGAAAAAAAACGACTGGATATAGAGTTCAAAACCACGCTTAGAAGGTTTTTCAAGAATATGCTAGAAAAGTTGGATAAATTTAGTGAGACCCAAGAGGAGATGGAAAAGGTCCAACTAAAGATGAAAAAAGACCAACTAGAAATTAAACATACACTGACTGAAATAAAAACTATTATACAGAGTCCTAACAGCAGACTAGAGAAAGGCAAGGATCAAGTCAAAAATTTGAAATATAAAGAAGCAGAAAACATTCAACTGGAAAAGCAAGAAGAGAAAAGAATCCAAAAATGTGAAGATAATGTAAGGACCCTCTGGGACAGCTTCAAGCGTACCAACATCAGAATTGTGGGGTGCCAGAAGAAGAGAGAGACCAAGATACTGAAAACCTATTTAAAGAAATAATGACTGAAAACTTCCCACATCTGGTAAAAGAAATAGACTTACAAGTCCAGGAAGCACACAGAACCCCAAATTAAAGGAATCCAAAGAGGACCACACCAAGACACATCATAATTAAAATACCAAGAGCAAAAGACAAAGAGAGAATATTAAAAGCAGCAAGAGAAAAACAGTTCATTACCTACAAGGGAGCACCCATACGACTGTCAGCTGATTTCTCAACAGAAACGATGCAGGCCAGACGGGAGTGGCAAGAAATATTCAACGTGATGAATAGCAAGAACCTACAACCAAGAATAATCTATCCAGCAAAGCTATCATTCAGAATTGAAGGGCAGATAAAGAGCTTCACAGAGAAGAAAAAGCTAAAGGAGTTCATCAACTCCAAACCAGTATTATATGAAATGTTGAAAGGTACTCTTTTAGAAGAGGAAGAAGAAAAAGGTAAAAGACAAAAAATTATGAACAAATACATATCTATCAACAAGTGAATCTAAAAATTAAGTGAATTAAAAATTTGATCAACAGAATAAACTGGTGAATATAATAGAATCAGGAGCACAGAAAGGGAGTAGACTGATAATTCTCAGGGGGACAAAAATCATAAAGCATCAAACAGACTGTGAAATTACAGCAGAAAGATTAAAGTTAGGTGAGGTAGATAAGTGATCAATCAAAGGACTTGTATGCATGCATATAAGCATAACCAATGACCACAGACACTGGGGGGTCGGGGTATGCCTGGGAGGGAGGGGGGCAATGGGGAGATATGTATAAAAAATTAATAAAAAAATAAATAAAATAAAATAAAATTAAAATTAAAAAAATTAAAATAAATTTATATACTCAACTCTGCAATTGTTCTTTGTAACTTTTTTCCATCTCTTCTTAACTTTGTAAATCATGCATCCTCCAGTGGTTTGACCCATTAATTATTGTCAATTTTGGTCTCTCCATACCCAGTCACGTATATATTTTTTTGTTCTTAACCCTGCCTTTGCTCATAATTTTAAATCTAATAAGCTTAAGAGATCATATTGTCAGACCAGAGCCACGGAAGAGGAATGTTTGGTCTTTTCAATTCTCAGTATGTGACAAACATAGCCGTAGATTTACATTGAAGGCAAAAGAGACTAGCCAAGTACCATATCAGGCGCTTGGCATGTGTGACCTTATTTCATGTTCACTATGACTCTAAAAGTAGGTGTTATTCCTACTTACAGAGGAAACAGCTGAGCCTATGAGAGGCTAAGTGAAGTGCTAAAATCATACATCTAGAAGAAGCTGGCTTCCTAATCCAGACTCAGCTAGCTCAAAATTTGTATTCTCTTCACTAGGTTGACATTTCTAAATTCTAACCAGATACATTCATGTTAATAACAATAATTCAGAAATAGCCAATAATCATCAATCCTTCTTAGGAATCAGGCAAGCCCCCTGTTCAATACTGGTCATACTTTATCTTATTGATATTGACCATATACTACAGAATTATATTCCTGTTTTAAAGATGAGGAAACAGAGGCTGAAGGTCACAGATTTATCAGGTATTAAAGAGGCGCTTATAACCTTAATCTTGTTCCTAACTCTTGGCACATAAACAGTCTATAAGTCCTTCAAACTAATCCGTAAGACTTCCCTGGCATTTAAGAGTAAAAAAAACCAACCAAACAAACAAACAAACAAAAAAAAACCCTCTCATGAATTGCTGCCCAAATAGGGGTTTTTGTTTTTTTTTAGCACTTTTGTTTGATTAGGCACTCTTAATATATTCACTGTCAAATTAATAGTGTAAGTAATAATAGCTTCACAAGGTTAAAATGTGCTTACTTTTTGTTTGTCTTAAAGGTACATTTTTGGGGGCAGAATTTACAGTCAGCTGGGGAAAAAACACCCACAATGGTGTTAGGTTTCCGAGCAAGTCTCAGAGCTCCTTTGAAAAGCAGCGTACATTCCCTCCTGACGGGAGCTTTGACCCTGAAGTCTGTCATATTATAACAAAGCCCTCGAGCCCGTTTCATGGTTGGGCCTGGCCTGTCTCTGATGTGCTATGAGTTGCTTCCCAGCCGCGTGCTCCAGCAGGGGAATCTATTTGAGGAACTCCCAATGCCATTTTATACCAGACAGTAGGAAAGACTTCACAAAGCAGCCCCTGACACTTTTATTCTGCAAGGTCTTAGAAAGGCACTTGAATATCTGGCTCCCCGGAGTCTACACATTATTCAGAGTGAGCGTTAAGGATAAATGAGCATAGAATGGATCAAACAGAGCCTTGCCAGAACTATCCAAAGGGTCATGGAAATGAAAAGACTGTGAATTCCTTCTAATAATTCTTCCTTTCTTTACTTTCATGGAGTCATAGAAATGAATTTTGTGATTCTCTCTGTTGCTGATTCATTAAAAAACTTTAGGTATCAAGTTATTTGAAATTACCGTAATATTTGAAGACCAAAACAACTTAGACTGGCTCTATTAATCAAATGCAATTCTAGAGAGTACCAAGTCCCAAAGACTGTTCACATGAGCAATCATCGGTAAACAGATTTCTGTAATCCAGGGAGAAAGCCATAAAGTGGGAATCAAAGGATCTCCATTTAGTTTTCATCATCAATAATTAGACACATAAATGAGAGAATGTGGCAGTGAAATTAGCCAGTCACAATTTCCTATCCATGAGATGTAGATAAAATATAACCCCCTTATCTTGCTTTCAGAAACATTGCAAAGATGATTTTAGTCCGTGTAAAATCATTTAAAGGGCTTTTAATGAAAGGGACTGCTGTCCAGTGTTGTTGTTGTTGTTTTTCTTTCTTGGCTAAAACATGGATGAGCACGATAAACACTTTTATTTATAAATATTTTTTGAAGGTGGAAAAATCAAAATGGTCTTTGCATAAAATCAAATTATTCATGAGCAACAATATTGTTAAATCCAGCATTAAAGCTATCACAAGTCACTTCTGAGGATGTGTTTAGCCATAGCCTCATTTACTGTGAAATCATTTAAAATGGGAGAGACCTGGGGACTGATGTAAATCCAAACCCTAGGGTGACACCAGTGTATAGAAAGATGCCAGAAGGAAAGGAGATGGGCATATCCAGAAATTACAATGAGGAGATTATCCAACCTAGCAAACAGACTTCACATCCTACATCTATGGACACTAGTAACAGGTGGCCATCCAGGCCCACAGGTGAAGCAAAAGAGATTCAGTGTTAAGTAATGTCCTGCATGTGAGTGGCGAGCATGGCAAGGCTGGATGAAAAGCAAGAGGCCATGCCAGTCGCCTCTGCTCATTAGAGTGTGCAGATCTAGAAAACTTCACACTGAAACTGTCTTGACAAGTACAAACTAGTACTTCCACTTCAAAAAGAATATTTAAGACAGAGGAAGCCTGTGTATGTGTGTGTATAATATATAGGGTGTCTCCCAAAAATATATATAAATATATTATATATGTATATTAATTATATGTAATATTATATATATTAATTATATATTTGATTAATTATAAAGGTAGTGTTTATTAAATTTTATTTTCAAAATTGAACTCTCAGCTGTTAAAGTGTGTATACACTTTGGGGGATATATAATATGTTTTTAAAGCCTAGTTTGCTGGAAAACTATAAGTAGTGTATTACTGAAGATTAAATGTGCATAAGAAAATGGGGTTGGAGCAGAGGTGGGAAGAGGAAGATGTAGGATTTGAAGCTGAAGAGAGGAAATTTCATGAAGGTTCATGAATGTCAATAAAAGAGCTCTACTCTTTATCATGAAAAACGTAAGGGGCATTGAAGGACTTTTAGCCAGATGAATGTCTTAGCACAATTTAGTTCTGATTCAATCCAAGCATCATTCATGTCAAGATCATGAAATAGCCTTTGGAAATGGTGTTGTAAAGATGATGTTATTACAGTATTTTGAAAGATCTCAGATTCAATACAGCTGATAAACGTTCATTTAGAAACATGAGTCAGCATTGCAATCTTTTTTCACCTTGTTGTAGAAGATTGCAGTTGTGAGAACTGAACTGGGGGGAAAATATGCAGTCAAGATGAGAGCTCTGTTTTCTGGTATCACTCAGTCACTAGTTCACAAATCAATGTCCTATAAGATCATATGGGTCCATGCATCTCCATCACAATGAAAGATTAAGCTCTAAAACATTTTGATCAATAAAACAAGCAGTTTCATGTAAACATATTAAAAGGAAAACAAAATAAGTATATTAATCAACCATAGATTATAAAAATTTGGCGATAGTGTTCATTTTTTAAAACAAAATATTTACTAAATATGTCTTAGGAAGTCTATTTTTTTAAAATCCTCACCCAAGGATATTTTTTTTCCATTGGTTTTAGAGCCACTGTAAGAAAAGGAAGAGAGACAAAAGAAAGAAACATCGATGTGAGAGTCACATCAACTGGTTGTCCCCCACACTCACCTCCACAGGGGTCAAGGGATGGAGCCTACGATCGAGGTATATGCCCTTGACCAGAATCAAACCCATGGCCCTTCAGTAACTGAGCCAAATTAGCTAGGATGGAAGACTAATTATTTCATGTGAATTTTTTCTACATTTTAGTTCCATGAAGATTTTTCTTTCATACTTTTTCAGTGGCTTTTTTTAATAAAAATAAACCATGGTTTACATGTTTCAATTTTAGGAAGTGTACTTAAATACTATTTTATATTACTGCAATCTTCATAATAGGCTGTAAAATAAATATATCATTACCTCTTTTAATAAAAAATAAATAAATGGAAGCTTGATAAAGAATAGCATCGCTGTACCTGCCTGAGCTCCATTTCTTTGTCAGCCTGCCTCACTTGTGCTCTGTAACCAGTAAAGAGTACCATGGATGTGCCATTGCCATTGCCTACCCACAAATCTCACCTCCAGCTGTTCTGGGCCAGTTTCTCTCTAACTTTGGCCAATTTTGGTGTTTCTAAAACTGTCTTCGCTGCTCGGTAGATAAAACAGGTGTTTGCTTTTATACATCTTCTGAAAAGTAAAATATGCAGCCTTCTAATCAACAAGTGCTACTATTTATTGAGGTATTTGCTAACCTTGTTATACACAGTTCTAAGTGCTATTCATGCATTATCTCCTTTAAGCTCATAACCCATGACGTAGGTACTTTTACTTTCCTCGGTTTACAAATGAGAAATCTGAGGCTAAAAGAGGTCAAAGAAGTTCCTGAAGTCTGACACTTCAGGTGGTGCAAAGCTTGACTTGAATCTATGTCAGTCTGAGTCCATGGCTAATATCCTTGTCCACACTGCATTCCCCCATCTTTTTCATGGACACCATTGCAAGAAATGATTCCCCATACTCTCCACTTAAGTCCTTTCAATGCTCTTTCTACTGGTGTCGCCACTTGTCTGCTCAAGCTCTCTGAGAAACGGGCAGGTCCAGGGCACTGACTCACAGGAGCATCTCCTTGGGGCAGTGTGAATCTTCCAGGTAGCATCTCACTAATTTTCTGACGCTCTGGCAGCTGCAGGCTAACTATGAATGATAGTTACTCAGGAGTGGAGAAGCCTTTTCACTGTGAGTGGGTAGTTTTCTTGTAGAAAGTCATGGAGAGATCATTTTACCACTTGATCCCTTATACAGACAGTAACATGAAACTCAAAGTGTTTAAGTCTTTTGACAAAAGTTGCACAACTAGTAAATGGCTGAGTTGACATTAGCATTGTGACACCTATATAGTTATCACTCAGTAAACCTCTGTTAACTATAATTTGTAAACCCAGGTCTCCACGCCAATTTCTCTTTTGTACTCCAGCTTCTTCATATCCAGGTTTCTCTACATGAATGCTAGTGTTTCTATGCCTGGGACTTACCATTTGATTCCATATTACTGGATCTCTGCCATAATCCTTTCCAGACAGAAATCAGACTCAGGTAATAATTATGTAATTCCTATCTTGTGTGGACTGATTTTAAATTTATGAGTGACATTTAAGGTTCAGTCCCCACTCATCTGCCAGTAGAATAATACATCCCAGTCTTGTACCCATGCCCAGTCCTATGTATTGCCCCTTTCCAAGCTAGTTGCATTATTGCATGCAGATATAGTTATAGTTTACAAGTACTTTCAGATTTGCTATCTCATTTGATTCTTGCAATAAATTAATTGAGGACTTGTAACAAGTCAGATTAAGAAATGGAGACTTGCCTTTTAAATAGAGTATTTAGTTGAACTTGATGAAATTGCTGATATTTGAACATTTTTTACCTACACAACTCACAGCATTTCTTTTTATGATACAACCTAATAATTTCATGAGGATTCAGGATCTGAGTTATTTTTCTTGCCTTAAATAGCCTTGATTCTTGAAGTGCATCAGCACAGGTATGCATAAATGTCACACTTCATTCTGACGTTATGGTGTTTGCCACAGTGAAATAAGAAATGCCATCTTTAAGCTTGCCTCTTTGGCAAAAAGCATGAGAGTCCAAATGACAGGTGCTGTCGTGACATTATCAACAAGCACAGCATGAGCTTTTAGAATTCAAAAAACTAAATTATTGGTCATGCTTGAAAGTTGCCCAGATGTTCTTGCTTAGTCTTACCCATTAATGCCTCTTCAGGTATATGTGTTCAATACAAGAAAGACTGGTAACTTCTTGTGCAAACCTATAAAACATAGTGTTAACCAATATTTGCTTCTTAGCATGACTGACACATTGTAGTTACATAATAAAGCTACATTAACTAAATTGATAAATTAAAATAATTTATGATTCAAGCATTATTTAATGAGTAGTGTATGTGCATTCAACTTATTATGTAAAAGAGTTTCATATGGTTGTTAATAAAAATGGAACCTGAACGTAAATGATTTTTGAACTCTATTCTGAGATATCCTCTTAGCTAAATCACATTACCTAGAACAATAATTTTCCCAAAATAGCTAAAATAGCATACATCAATGAGGCATTGTGCCTTGAGCACTTAAAGGTGTTTACATGATTTTACTGATTTATTTTATACGCATTTCTTAGTACCACTCAAAAATTAAGTCTCAAGAGTATTTTTTATAAATGCAAAAAATAATTATGATTATATGTTAATTATGATAAAATCTTACTTTTAACATGAAAGCAAAAGGTAGTTTGTGAATATCCTTTTACAGACATTGTGATCAAAGATGTATAAAAATGTACTACACAGTTACTGCTCATCCTATAGTTTACAGAAACCACTGGATGGCTCTAACCTCCTCCTAAGGATGCCATTACGGAATTCAAATGATATTTTAAACTCTTGTTGGTAAGTGTGGTATTTGATGAGGAAAACAAGTTTTTATTGTGTCCTTATCAAACCAACTTTAGTGAATAGCAGTACTGTCAATCTATTCTTATTTGTGAGCTAAAAGACCCTAAATCACTTCATAGGTTTTGTTCAAATTATATAATTTTAATACAATTTTTTATTGATTTTAGAGAGAGAGGAAGGAGAAGGGGGAGAGAGATAGAAACATCGAGGAGAGAGAAACATTGTGTGGCTTCCTTCTGCATGTCCCACAAGTGTGGATGAGCCTGCAACTCAAGCATATATCTTGATTGGGGATCGAATTGGCAACCTCTTGGTCCATGGGACGATGGTCAACTAACTGAGCCACACTGGCTGGGCCATCTAATTGTCTAGCAACAATGTTACTTTCTATTATATTTCTATTATTCTATCTGTGGACAAAGTAGTTTATTTTTCCCCTCAAAAATTTATGAATTTTTTTAAACATAAAGTAGGTAGAACAACTTACCCAACTACTTATATGCTGCCATTAGCATCTTATTATATATTATCTATCCATCTACCTAGACTTTATCTATTACTCTAGTTTACTTTTTTTAAAAGTATATTTTATTGATTTTTTACAGAGAGGAAGGGAGAGAGGGTTAAAAACATCGATGAGAGAGAAACATCAATGAGAGAGAAACATCAATCAACTGCCTCCTGCACACCCCCTACTGGGGATGTGACCACAACCAAGGTTCACGCCCTTGATCGGAATAGAACCTGGGACCTTTTAGCCTGCAGGTTGGCGCTCTATCCGCTGATAACCAGTTTCGGCAATCCAGTTTACTTTTGATGTATTCCAAAACAAATTGCAGACATCAGTACACTTCTTATAAATACTTAAACTTAATACTTTATGTAAATATTAAATGTTGAAGTATTTAATAAGAAGTATTTAATACTTGAATACTTAAATAGCACCAACTAAAGTTTATATTTGTTTAGAAGATTTTTTAGGTGAAATTTACATATAAAGAAGTGTACATATTTCTGAATATTGACAAATGTATATACTGTGTAAACCAAAATACAGTGGTCCTCCCTTATTTTCAGAGGATACCTTCTAAGACCCCCAATGGATTCCTGAACCTGCAAATGATACCGAATCCTGTATATACTCTATTATGTTTTATCTTATACATACATACCAATGATAAAGTTTAACTTATAAATTAGGCACAGTAAGAGATTAACAATGATAGCTGATCATAAAATAGAACAAATATAACAATATTCTGTAATAATAGGTGAATCTGATCTCCTTCTCTTAGCAAACCAGTATATAATTCTTTTTCCTTCACAATTTGACAGCTAGGAGATTCGTTCTTACCATAGGTCTCAGCAGCCTTGGCATACAATATTTTATTTCCTTATTAAATCAAGGACTTTCATTTTTTCACTGAAAGGAAGCATTTTACAGCTCTTTTTCAAGCCCCTTTTGTTCTGCTTTTTTTTTTAGATTTATCTGTGATATTGCATGTATCAGTGGTCTGCTTCTGTTGCTAAGTAGAACGCCATTGTACAAATACACTACACTTTGTTTATTCATTCTCTTATTAATGAATGCTGGGGTAGTTTCTAGGTCTGTTTGGTTTGGTTTTGCTATCATGAATTAAACTGCTGTGAGCATTCATGAACAAGTATTTTTGTGAAGAGCTGCTTTCATATAATTTGCATAAGCATTTAGAAGTAGACTTTTAAGTCATGGGATAGGTGCATATTTAGTTGTATGAGAAATAATCCGATCACTTCACAATTCCACCAACAATGAATGAAAATATGATTGTCCATACCTTCACAGAGATTAGATATTGGTCAGTGTTCATACATTCTGTCATTCTGGGGTATGTATGATGATACCTCATTGTGTTTTTAATTTTCATTTCCCTGGTAAATAATGATGTTGAGTACTTCTTTGTGTGCTTATTGGCCACTTAAATATCTTTGAAAATCACTGTTCAAATATTTTCCAGTTTTTAATAACTGAGTTGTCTTATTATACCAAGATTACTGATTTGTAGAAGGACTTTATATATTTTTCTATTAGTTCTTTATCAGATATAACTTGAAAATATTTCCTGTCTGTGGTTTCCCTTTATTCATTTTTTACTAATGTATTTTAATAAGCCAAATTTTGAAACTTTTGAGGAATCCTAATTTTTCAGTGGTTATTTTATGATATTCTAAGACTTATTTTTCTATCCCCATGTCACAACATTTTTTGCTTATGTTTACTTCTAAAAGCTTTATTGGCTTAGCTGTCATATTGAAGTGTGTGATTAATCTTTAATTATTTTATCTGTGTAGTATGAGGTAGGAGTTTAGTGTTTTTGTTTGGCCTATGCAATTAGTTATTTCAGTATCATTTTTGAAAAAAAATTATTTTTTCATTGTGTTGTTTGGCAACATAGTTTGAAATCAAATATCTCTGTAAATGTATATATATCTCTGGATCCACTATTTTGTACCGCTGTATGTGTTCTTTGCCTACTGCATACCACTTGATTAATGTAGCTTTATAAATTGAAGTCAGGTACTATAAATTTTCTAAATTGGTTATTTTTAAAGATTGTGTTGTGTAATGTAGATCTTATCATTTTAATGAACAATTTAAAATAATAATTGTCTATTTTACACTGTTGGAAGGTACACCAGGATAAAGAATATTATAAAAAATATTTTTCTAAAATAACTTTGGTTTTGTTTTTCTTAAGTATCTATATATCTAAAAATTTAGAGTGGTGCTGTATTAATGGATTTGTCATCTTAGAAAAATAGTATTTCAAATATTTCTGGAAAAGGTAGACATTCCTTTAAAATTCCTAATAAGATACATTTAAATTATTTAAGCATAATTTAAAGTTAAAATTCATTTTAATTATTTAAACATAATTCAAACTAATAAAATATGTAAAACTTCTCAAAGATTAAAAGAATATGATTTATATTTAAAAATGGATACAAGGGACTTCTGATTACATAAATGTAATACCAGTTCTTGAAATGTCCCCATGTTTCTGGGCTGTTTATTATTTATCCCTTTGCTCTAGTAAACCCTGAGGTACCTAGTAGGTGTCCATGGACTTATCTGTTATATTTGTTGGTTATTTTGATAATTGAGTCTAAAGAAGATGACATGGGATCTTAGGAAAACTGATGAGAAAACCCAGGTTTCTGAATGAGACATGTTTAATTGTAGGCACCTAATAGGTATTTTGGAAATGTACAAAGGGACTATTGATCCCAAACCCCTTGAACCTTTATAACTACTGTGGATATTAAGAGATTGACTCTCCATTATTATTTTAGATAATGTAATTCTTGTCTCTCTTTAGGCAAATGTAATGTATCTTTAGCTATGTGAGATGAATTGCAACTCTGGTTGGCATCGTTTTTAAAGTATCACTTTAGGAACTATATCTCAGATCCTGGTGGATGATATCTCAGAATGTATTTACATATTACAGTGCAATATGTCTTTTAAAATTATATATATGTGAAATCATATATATAGATGAAACAAAAACATATAAGCTATAATAAAAATTTATTATAAAACTATGAAAATTACATTTTTTTATTTTTATTATTGCTGATATGCTTAGCTGATAAACCCAGAGTTTATAAATGTAAAAATAAAATCTCACAGCATCCACAGGGCAACTGTTAGTTTGAGAAACTGCATAAAATGAGTACTTTTCTCAATCAAAATTATCTACTTAAAAATGTTTTAGAACTTTAGACACTATATTCTGAGGTTGAATTGACTTTGATAATACTGTGAGGTCACATTTTCCCTTTGCTATTATTAGTGTACCAAAGTGGGGATTTAACATTTTCTTACTTAATGGTAAGAGACTCGAGTTCAGCATTCTATATCTTTCTTCCTGCCAGTATCTTTAAATGACATTTGTTCAGATTGAAAACAGAATTTCTTATTTGTCATCAAATTCCCCTTGATATTAAAATGGTTTCAGGAATCTCAATTTTACTTCATTTAGGTTTGATATTATTCCCTAAATTTCTTTTTTTTTTAAATTGATTCCAGAGAGGAAAGAATAGGGAGAGAGAGACAGAAACATCAATGATGAGAGAATCATTTATTAGCTGCTTCCTGCAAGCACCCCACTGGGGATCAAGCCCAAAAATTAAGCGTATGCCCTGCCTGAGAATTGAACCATGACGTCCCGGTTCATAGGCCAACACTGAACCACTGAGCCAAACTGGCCAGGCTGTTCCCTAAATTTATGTTAAACACAATTTCTAATGCCTTCTCTTTGATCTGCATTCAATCACTATTTTGAGCAAAGACTCAAAATTGGATTCAAACCTTTTTGATTTATTTTCAACAAAGTTATCTACAAATTTTTCTGCCATTAATCAAGTAAATTTAAATCTAACTACAATTTAAATGTAGCTACTATTAAATAGATTTCTCTTTCACTCTTTGGGGAAAAAAAAGAAAAGGATGAAATGGATCTCTGGTGTACTATTCCAAATTTCTAATCCAGACTAAAAAATGCTGTGTTTTTACTTAGCAGTGTGATAATCGCCAGTTTTCAATTTGCTCAGATTGGATTTTAGTTATGAGAAATCTAGACCCATAGAAAAAGTGCTTATTAATCCTTTCTTGAAATCAGTATAGCAAGAAAGCAATATATAGGGGATAAATGATGTTGAAAAACACTTTGTAGAGAAATATCATGAAGTATTCTAGCTCATTTCATATTTAAGTAAAATATTTTATCATTTACACAAAATTATTCTATTTAGGAAACTCATTGCTGGTGCAGCTTTTAGTAAATAACCACTATTCTCAATTTAGATATTCAATATACTCTACTTTAGATCAATATTTTCCAAACTCTGTCCTTAATTTACCTCTTTCATTACTTTGGCTATATCCTAATGTATATTTTGTTTTTTTAGCTTGATTTTAAATATCATAATTTACCAGAGTTTTAAACTATGATACACATTAAATATATACTCAGCTATACACTTAACATATAAATTTATGTATAGAGCACCTATAAATATGTTTTCTAGTGATACAGGTATCTCAATTTAAGAAAAGCTTTGGTTGTTTTATATGATCTTTAATAAGATGGATATTTGGCAGACTGGTTTTTTATTAACCTGGAGGTGATTTAAAAGAAATAGAGGTATGGAGATTCAGGCAGTCGGTTGAAAAGAGCATTTCACTGAGAATTAGATAAAATAGATCTATCTTCCAATTGCTTTTATATCTCTTTCATCCAACATAGTTTTGGGTACATTATTTTCTGAGGCCAAACTAGTTGCTTCATCTTCACATCAAACTTATGGACTCACTAAGATCCCTTTTAGTTTTTAACTCCCTATGAGTGTCAAAAAATGCTTTAAATCATTCTTACATAATGATTCATTTTTGCCAGTGAATCTTCTAAATTTTATTACTATTACTTTTTTGTGAGTTTTTTTTATTACTGATAAGAGTAATATCTTTTGTTTAAATGTGCCATGTGAGTTATTGAAGCCTTAATAGAGTTTACTGTCTGGCTTGGCATTCCACATGTATTTAGGTTTCTTATTTGACAACATGTTCAATGTAGGAAGTAAAGTGCTCTTGCTTTTTCAGGAATGCAAATTATTTTCCCCTTCAATTATTTATATTTGTTTTTTACAGATACATATTTTTTTTATTTTTTACAGTATTACAGATATCTCCCATTTCTCCTCCTTTACTCCCCTCCACCCAGCCCCTACCCACCACCCCACCCACAAAGGAATGTTACTTCTTTGGTTAGCTGAGATTTCTCACTAGCAGGAGGCAATCATGAGACCTTGTGTTTAGTGGGGAAAGGTTGACTTTGATATTCCCTGTAACATTAGAGAAGCTAAGCAAAAACCCTGGTCTTCCATGTTGTCACCTATAACAAAGTTACACATATTAGACCTGCTATGGGAGTATGGGTTAGGGGATAACTGATCATTCAATGGCGTGGTCAGGACATTCTGACACCCCAGTATTAATCACATTTGACATTCAACTGGAGCAATGGCAGGGATTGATAGCAATGGTTGGTTTTTCAGGATGTCTTACAGAGAATAAAAAATGATAATATACACCTCTGTTATGTTCAAATGGGCATTATGAATAGACTACTGACTAAATAAAATGAAACTAAAAAAATGTTTTCACTTTTCTTATTTAAACTTACTAATTGTTCTTTAGCCCTCTATATTGAGGTTCTAACTTACTCATCTCAGCAAATTTTGAGTATATCTGAGTTTTAAGTGGACTGTACCCTTACAAACAGTGCATATTTCTGGAGAATGTGAATGTTTTTACATATGCTTATGCAATACTTGACTTCTTGAAATCATCTTCTGCTTTGCTTTGTCCTGACATAAATTACTTGGTGCTCTAAATATATACATTAGCAGCAAGAAATCTGCTCCTCTAACAGCAAGTTCTGTTACCATGGGAGAGAGACCCAGTGATCTCCGATAGGATTTTTCTTCCCACTTATTTATGATAGTGAATCACTCATCTTGGAAAAATCTGTCTTTTTTTTTATGGAGTGGTTTATTTTAGGTGAATTTTGGTACTTCCCAGAATATTTTTCTCTATCCTCACTATGTGAACTCAGAGTTGGTTTCACTTTACTGAATGCTTAGGTTAAAGATTGGCAAACTGAGAGATCACTTGTCCTTCTAAGCTAATTCTGTATGCATCCACAGAATTGTGTTCATGGTTCTGCACAATTGTGCTTTATATAAGAAAATACTGAGGTTCAAAATCACTGAATTTGACATTTCCATGAAATATAATTTCTTCAAAAATAGGAAAAGTTACAAAATGCTGCAAGTAAGAATCATAATGGGTACTGTATGGGTCTTTTTTTTCTTTTCAGTATTAAAAAATAAATTAAACAATCTTCCCTAACATATTTTTAATTGTTGATTTGATTTACAAATTTGCATGATCTTTGAACAAGGTACTTGTCCATTTTTTTTTACATCATTTTAAGTTTTATTCACTAAGATTACTACTTAAACACTTGCTAAGTGCAATCTCCAGGTCTTGATGTCTACAAGAGGTTACAATAAAAGAAATGTGTGGCCTGCATTCATGGTACTATGAATTTTTTAAACTCACCAAAATTTACTAAAAACAGATCCTGTTTTTTGGCCTTTTCTTATTTCAATCTGCATTCCTTGCCTGAATAACTATAATAAAATAGGACAGAACAAATTTTGATGAGCAATTACCTCACAGACCATCTGTTCAATTATGCCATGCTGCAAGAACCTAGGGCTTATCTGTCCTGCTGTTTGTAGGTCTGCCTTCCTATAGTGTAGAGAATCCAAATAACAAGGTATTTCATTTACTGATGTTTTTAACTGATTGTATTCATCTACTCTTTCCCACCCTTCACAGTGGAGCTTAAGCAACAATCAGGTAACAAGTGATACAGAGGTGAGAGAATTCAAATGGGAGTTGGAACAGACCAAGTATCCTATTCAAGGTGGTCCTGATGACAGATCAGTAATAGAACTAGTCTAAACTATAATCCACGAGAGAGAGCTGAGATGCAAATACTAGCGAGACCAACTCTGTACTCCAAGTTCAAACAACAGAAGGATAATTAAAGTGGGTATTCAGAGCCAATACTGAGCAGGTGGGCAGAGCACATGAGCTGGTAATAATCCAACAAAAACTATTGCTGTCTGGAGCCATGATGCTACTATTTACCAACTAGAGGGTTCCTAAGATTAAAAAAATCATCAAAAGGTTGACCACTACCTCAGTATTTGAGGACTAATCTAGGCAACTGTGAGACTTAGGGCCTTCTCTACTTTCCTGGTAAAATTCCTCAAGTCTTCTGCTTCATTTGAAAGACTTTATTAAGGAAGATAATCTGGTTGTAAGACATGGGTCACTTGTTCTTTCTCCAAGATGGCCTTGCACAATTTATTATATTTTATTTGAATGTAAACACAATTACTGAGTAGTAAATAATGATTTTCCTTACCCATTGATTACTTAGTGCATGTTGATGCTAGAGATGTATTGATTTGTTCAAACTCAGCTTAAAATGGAGCAGATGGATATGTAAAAGTTTACTCAAAATCAATGTGAATTAGATTTCTACTCCCTAGCAAAATGAATTATAAGTTAGAATTGCTATTTTCTTAAACATAATGTGATACAGTGCTGTCTAAGGCACCTGTTAAGGTGGAATGATGGAAAATGTAGCCCTTAATCTAAAAAATAAGCATTGCCAAAGAAACTTATCATTTAATGAGCAGAGACATAACTATAATATGAAAGGACGCAGATTGTGTCTCTGAATATGTAGTTAATGAATTTTTGCAAATCTCTGACAAAATGCTTAGCAATAAATCTTGTAGGAAAGAAAGATGATTGTGTCCTTTCCAGTTATACAGCATTCCATTGACTGCTTTTCTTCCTACATTGGGTGTTTGCAAATATTCACATATACATATGTTATAATAGTTTAATCATCCCACTGCTCTGAATGTGCAAGTGGTGATTGGATGGCTTCAGTTAAAGTGAAATCATTAACATTTATGTCCTTGTCACTGCTGTTGCTTACAATGTACAGAAAATGTTAATCCATATACAGTGTATTGGCTCTCTATTCAGGCTTATTCTTTCCTATCACACAAAAAAATGTTCTAACAGTTCACATCCTAGAATATTAAGGGATTAGGCAATTCTTTGTCCAACTCCTTTCCTACCTACATTATGTGGTTTAGAAAGTCCGGGGAGAAAAGGAAGGTGCCAGAAAAGATATGACAGACTGGGTTTTCTCCTATTATAGAGTGCCTCTTTGGCAGGACGTTTTTACTAATGGATTTGCTCATCTGATAGATTGTACTTACCATCTAATGTTTAATTGTAGAGTGATAGATTTGCAACAGTGTACCAAGGTGTGCATAGATGTTCCAAAAAGATGTTCCAAGAGTCTGTTCTCATAAATGAAACTACTTAATAAACCTTGGAGTGTGTATTTTGTAGGAAGTAATATATTGTGCACTAGGGATATGAAAAAAACACGAAGCAGAGCTCATGCTTTCAAGGATCTCACATTTTGTGTGGGACCCTGATAACTATCAGGCAATATAAATTCTGTGCAAGCTTGGTGAGTACAGTGCTCCAAGAACTGAGAGGAGGGAGTGTGAGATTAATCTGACCAAAAAGGGTTGGCATTAAAGTTGGGCTATGAAGGTAAGTCACGCTTTGGATTTTGGGGATGGCAGGGTGGAGAACAGATTGAAGAAAATGCTGGGGAATTTTTTTTAAGTAAATGAAATAGAAATACAATGCATAATTTGGGTTGTATCACGTAATTAGAACATGGAGTGATTGATAGGGACAAAACTAAAAATTCAAAGAAACATTTTATTTATTTTTATCTAATTATTTAATTTGAAAAAGAATTAATTGAGCAGAATGTGATCAACAATGCTGGGTATAACAAAGAATGATAGATCAATAAATTTAACGATATGTTTATATATATATTGTATATGCATATATAGTGTAAAAATTCCTTTCAAGGTTGGTGTGCAAATAACCTAAATTAGATTGTAGTTCCAATTCTGACTCTAATTAAATTACTTTATTAACTAACCATTCTGGAATTTAACTGGATGGTCTCTAATATTTCTTTCAACTATAACATTCTTTTGAGGGACCATATAATATTTTGTTCTAAAGCAGAATATTTGGAGATAGGCTATCTTGAGTTCTAATTCTAACTCTACTGCTTACCAGCCATGTAAAATATTTTTTTGCTATAATATGGAGTATTCTTATCCTCATCTCCTTCTTGTATAAAATTGGATTTAAAATAGTGTCTATATCACAGGATTGCCTTCAGGTTAAATGTAAGGTACTTTTTCTGTCATAGTAAGTGTCATAGTAAGTTCTTAACAAATCCCACCAATTATTATAATAAAATAATAATGCTCACTCAATTCCTTAGCTTTTGAATGTAGAAAACAAGTCTTTTCATTAACATTATTCACCTTAGCCTTGGGCAGTGACTTCTCATACTTCAATTTTAGTTCTTGCTTTCTTAAACCTTTATAACTTAGTTTCTGGTATTCCCTTAAGATCGGATATACAGTAATTTTAGAAAACTAATTAGTCCTTTTTTTTTAAGGTAATTCTCCCCTTACTGACAACTTTGCTCTAGTTTGTTCACAGTTCTGAGTAAGATGTGCCAGCACTAAGCCCAGTCACATGGACTTGACACTAACTGAGCTATCACTTTAGAAATAGAAAACAAGGAGTAAAATGGGAGTGAGAATATGTAAAGAATTGTGTGACCATACAGAAAGGTAGCACCTGATATTTTCACAGAAACATAGGCAGTGAGAATTGGAATGATTCCAAAGTTCCCACCCTAACAAACATCATAGAAGAGCACAAAAAATGACCACAAAACTAGTGAGTCTAGTTTTCACCTTTTGAATCTGGATTGACCTCATAGTTGCTTTTGTGGCATAAGTTACATAGAGTAGGTTCTGAGTCTAAGATTAAATAAACTCATTCCTATACTTCATCTCCCCGTCTTGGGGAAGAGAATGACAAATCTAGCCTATTGGAGGGTGAGAACCCATGTAGAGAGGTTCCATTTTATCCTAATTATCAGCCAAAGTCACCATAAACTAGCCAGCCCCTACTAACTAAGAGCTCTTGGCAAATGCAAGAGGAAACTTGAACCAAAAAAAAAAAAAAAGAAAGAAAGAAAAGAAAAGAAAAGATAAAGAAAAACCCAGCTGAACCCAAGCAGATTGCTGACTTGTAGAACTATAAGCTTAATAACTGGCTATTAGTTGGCAGTTTGGCAGTTGGGAGTGGCTCTTTCTATAGTTAAAAATAACTGCCTATGAGTATGAAATGTCCTCGACATGTGGCCAACTAGCTTTTGCATTAAAGAAGTTATTCCATATTTCATCCTTCTTTATCCCCATATTCATCTTCATGACTGAGGAGATTAGATAGATTTAATAATTAGTTTAGGTCAACCTTTGAAGCCCTTTAAAATACTAAATTCATGAACTGAGGTCTCACTATAACATATTTAAATCACAAATATATTTGTGGCCTGTTTTTTTAAGGTAACACATTCCTTGACACAGCTTTTAAAGCATCATTGTGCCTTATCCGTTTCTCTGGACTGTCAGCACATGGGCCGGTGGTCTAACCATTGAACAACTCAGCCAGGGCTCATTTTCATTTTTTATTTATGTTAGCCCAGTAATATTTTCTAGGCTTAAATGCATTCAAAGTTCCCCCCGCAACCTTTTTTCACCCAATAATATTGATCTCTGGGATTTGCTAAACTTTTCTGAATCCAGTTTTTTATAACTCATTCTAGCATTGTAATAGCTTAATCTTGAGAAAAGCCCAGAAGGCTTGTTAAGCCAGTTATGTGCCTGTCCAACCAGCTCACCCCAATTTGAATCACTGCTTTTTTATAATCCCTGTCTTCCATTATGGCTTACATGTTCTCAAACTTTGACTTGCCTCCAGCCTTTTCAGAGCAGCATTCTGAAGTATGTCCATGGCATTTGTTTTATCTTCTTTGGATGAATGTCTTGATAATTTATTCTATGGATTTCTGTGATGAACCTAGTGAGGATTCTGCCTCCATAGTTACCACTATCAATCCAATAGTTAATTGCATCACCTTTTCTTTTAAAATGCAGTTTTATTTCAATCACTGTTCTGTTCATTCTGATCCATCATAATAATGAAAGAAAATTAAAACACACTCCAAAATAGGAAAAAAGGCAAGGAGCTGGATCATGAAATGAAATGATTATGTCTATAGTTTGAAATCTAAATGTGGACAAATTCTTTGTCTGTAGGGAGTTTTTATGTGATCTCTTTTAGAATAAATATAAAAGATAAAGACTGGAGTTAAATAGAAGTGTTGAATTGACTCCCAGCCCTGTGCCTTCTACATCATGTTTATGCAATTGTGTTTTTAAGTCAATGTCTTTATTCATCTGAAAATATCACCCAAGTGTTTTATCCCATTTAAAAAGGAATCACATTCAAACACTGATCAGTGGGTTGGCATGAGTCTTAATCCCTTTATAGCTATCAGATAAAATTAACTGGGGAAGTCTAAAAAGCAAAATAGTCTCAATCATTTACCTTTCAATAATTTTTTTTATATAAAGAGCGTCTGAAATCTATCCTTGAGCTGCATAATACATAGGCTGAAAATCACACAGGTTATATGTTGAATAGAATACAATAAAAAATTGTATATTGAGCAAGTGATGATCAGATACTATCATCTATCCTAACTTTAAAAGCACAAACATCTTCAATATTATTTCTCTTTGGGATGTCACAAAATTTAATAATTAAGGAGGAGTGTCCCTAATTATTCAAGGGAGAACATATCATTTTCAGTGAATTCCATTAAGACTGTGAGAATAGTATGCGAACAATAAGAAAGCACAGCAAATTAATAGAAAAATACTCTAAGCCCAATTAAATCAGATCTTACCTAAAATGCTGTGTTTTCTAACCCTGTGTTTAGAAATGAAATTTTAATTCATTTTTGTGACTATTAAATATTGTTATTCTACCCTTTTATGAGCATTTGTATTCTTATATTTTTCTGCAAATATATATCAGCCAGTTTAGTCCCTTCTAAACAATCTAACTTAACAAGAATACTTTACATATGCGAAATAGAATCCCATTTAGTTGAGGCGATTTTTTCATTCTGCTCTAGTGCTTTCTTTTTTTAAAAAAATGGGTAAAATCACTAACTTCATTGAGGTTCTATTTAGCCATTTACTCCATTCACTAAACACCTTTACCAAGTCTGTTGCTACATTAGGCTCTAGGTATACAAGAATAGACACATTCTTCCCTTAATCAATCAATTTAAAATATAAATGAGTAGCCTTAATACAAATTATTCCCAACAGAAACCTTCAATTTAAACAAACAAACAAACAAACAAACAAACCCCACAAGTATGCCATCATCAAAGAATAGAAAGAAAAATATAGTTCTGTTCATAAACTCCAGTATTTAAAATAAGAGTGAATAAAAATTTTTGAAATTATTTTTTAAATGCTTTCATTTATATGGCACAAATTTCCTTCAGTCTCATTTATGCACTTCAATTATTTATACCAAAATTCCTTGAAAGGGTAAGTTTTTCCAATAAAGTTACAATTCAGGTTGCAAAAAGCATATCTATTTTATAAAGTAATGTGGTTGTTATAACAAAATCATTCTATAAATGGACTGAGACTTGCCATGAAATCATGGAAACACCTCTCATAGGCCTGGGATTCCATTGCCTGCATTGTTTCCTGTTAGATGATTGATCAGTACAATTAGATTGATCGACTGACTGAACAGTCTTATTTACAGCATAGAAAGAGCCATCTCTATAAAAGGAAATCCCCCTCTGTAGCCAAATCTTCTGAAGGATGTCCTCAGTGTAAAGAGAAATAAGCATGTCCCTCCAGAGGAAAATGCACTAATCAGCAGAGTGAAGAGACCTAGCCCATGTCCATTAGTGAAAAGTCAATGCTGTTGACAATCATCAGCTGCTTTTATCTTTAGTGTACTTAAGAAATAAATATTGAAAAGGAAAGCTTGTTGATGTGTTCCTGTAATTAATCTTAATTACTAATACATAAATATTTTCCTGATTGTATATACATCATTTTACAGTGATTATGCCAAAACCATTACAGAGAACTTAGTGGCATATCATAGTCAAAGTTATTCTTCAGTTTTCTTACCTTTCAAAATTATCCCAGTTACTATATATAAATGACTCTGATCTTATTATTTAAAACAAAAGTAACATTCCTGCCTTTTGTGAAAAGAAAAAGTTTTTAATATTGTCTGTCTAAAATATATAGTTTAGAAAGTATATATACTTTAATTTGTATATATGAGTATGTGCATGTCTTCCTATGTATATGAACTGATATATTTCTCATAGTATATACTTTATATGACCGAAAAGAGAAAGATTATTTAATCCATCTGGCACCCATTTGTCAGCTCAGCAATGCTCCCACTGTGGGAGTGCACTGACCATCAGGGAACAGCTCCTGCATTGAGCATCTGCCCCTTGGTGGCCAGTGCGTGTCATAGCCTCTGGCCAGTTGTCTGGTCATTTAGGCTTTTATATAGATGCCACCCCAATAAATTTTCTTAAAAAGGTTAGATTTGTATGATTTTGCCAATTTCTCTATTGATAAAGCAAGAGTGGGAGGGTAGAGATAACTTTGAAATATTTTAAATGACAAACATGGAGAAAAAATTATCCAAAGAAGAATAATTATGGAACAAAAGCAGTTAAGGATGAAAAAATTTGCCATGGGGAATAGGAATACTGTGTGTGCATGAGAAGGATGTGATAGTAAGCTATGATATGTAGGATAAGAGATTATTGCAATCTTTTCTGAGATGTGATTGAATAAAAATGACTAGTGGTAGATTGAAAAGTGTCAATAAGCCAGTAATACAGATAGAAAAGACTAGTTTCAAGCAAAGAATGAATTTTGAAACATGGGCATTTTTCTTTCTCAGAATAAATTATTTGTATATGTACCCAATTAATTCACTTTGATAAAAAAATCCAATGTATAATACACTGGATAAAATACATAAAAAATTACTCAGGAAGAAAGGTAATCTCATAAATTTGCTATCACAACTTCATTATGAGAAACCCACATGAATTTTTTTTTTCCCTCTGATAGTCATACTATGAACTTGTCCCCATAGGATATTGGAAAATGCGAAGACCAGTATTGTTCAAAGCTGGTCACAAAATAGAAATTACTACCAGCATTGAAATAATAGCAAAGCCCCTTCTGGGAGAGGTAACTAATCTTTCTCTTAAAGAGCTATGAATGCCACTTCTGTGGGGTGACAGCAATTCTTCTATAGAGGATATTCAGTCTGATATCTTGCTAATAATATGTTGTATTTGATGAGTTAAAATCTACTGGGCTGTATATTTGGAGGAACTGGTCCACTATTAACAAAATGTTTGATTGAGTGGCCTAGTGTGGAGCTTAAGAGCCAGTGATTGGGGCCAGACTTGTCAAATTTTAATTCTGTTTCTGTCATTGCTTTCTTCTTGGATGGCTCAGAATTGATTTCTCTAAGCCTCAGTTTTCTCATTACAGAGCCTGGTACAGAAGAAATGCTCAATATATGTTGACTATTGCAATTTTACCTACTAACATTTCAGAAAATTCTTCAAAATTTTCTGTGGCTAGTAAAAGATTGCAAGGGGCAAGAAGATGCTACTGAGGTACCATTCTCTTCAACTTCCTTCAAAGGTCAGGTCTTGCTGGATATATACCATAGTTTGTTAAGTGGATGTCCTATTGTATTCTAGAATTGTAGGGTATCTGGTGAAAATTTTAAGGGGCCACTAAGTTTATTTTATTTTATTTTTTTGAGGATTGTATTTACTTATATAAGATAAAGTTTTATTTGGGGAGCCCTAAAAGCCTGGGACATATTTTTTTTTCCCAGTGTCATTATATCTGGTTGTATTTAAAAGGGACTTTGGAAGAGGCAACAATGAGAGAGCACAAGCTTTTTTTTTCTTCTCACCCCGCTCCCGCACACACACAGTCGAATTTGTTGGCACATAGTTATTAATAAAAGAGAGCATAAGCTTTTTAAACAGACTAGGCTAAATCCCTCTTACTTACATGGAACTTTGGTTAAGATTCATTTATATGAGTTTCAGTTTTCTTAAATGAAATGAAATCACAGTCCATATGTGCCTGAGTTTTGTGAAAATTTTTTAAGAAACACATTTACAATACTTATGGAAGCTTTTTATGCAGTCAGTGCCAGCTCTCAGGAAAGGAAAAGAATAAAAAAACTTGTATTTAAAAATTGCATGTTTGCCAATACTGTATCAATACCTCACGTGGCTCTTTCAAATTGCTTGTGTATTTCTCAGACCATGGAATTTGTCTTCTTTGCAGAAGTCTTTTTGGCTTTATTAAATTTTCTTATGAGTCCCAGATATTTATTTATTTAATAAGTACCTATTAAGCTACTAATATGTCCTAGGCAGTGTTCTGAATGCCAGAGGTATCACTGTAGATAGCAAATATGAGTTCCAGCTCTCTTAGGGTTTAAAGTGAGTGGAGAAAGTGGAAATTTATAAGTAGGAAAATAAGACAATTTCAAAGATGAACTGCTAAGAAGAAAATAAAACTGGGTAGGAGTAACTAGAAGAGATGACTGCGATCTGGAGACTATTCAAAGTAGAAGTCTAGTGCAAAACCATAAAATGAGGATTAACTTGATATTTTTGAGGAAAAGAAAGAAAGCCTGTTAGTCTTCTCATTTGGGCATAACAGAAACTGAAGACTGGGTGACTTAACTCCATACATTTATTTTCTAACAGTTCTGGAAGCAGCATAGTCCAAAATAAAGGTTTCAGCAGGATAGGTTCCATTCTGAGGCCTCTTCTCCTGATTTGTAGGCAGCTGCCATTTCCTTGTGTGCTCACATGACATTTTCTTTGTGGGTGTGCAGAATACCATCTCTCTCTTCGCTTTCCTCCCCTTTCTTTCTTCCTCTTCCCCCTCCCTCCCACTTCTTATAAAGCCACTAATCCTATTGGATTGGGGTGCACTCTATATCCTCATTTAGCATTAATTATATCTTGAAGGCCCTATCTTTGGATATAGTCACATTGGGTATTAGAGTTTCAACATATGAATTGGGGACCAGTGTACATCAGTCCATAATGGACAATAAGGCATAATTAGTGAGGACATGGATTAAAACAAGATATATATGAAAAGATAGAGGTTGATTAGGAGATATAGCATAATTTTATGGTTGGGGGGCACCACAATATGAGGAACTGTATTAAAGGGTCATGGCATTTAGAAAAGTTGAGAACCATTGTTCTAGATGATTCTAGTACTTTGATTTTATCCTAAATGATGAGAACTCATTAGAGGGCTTATAAAATATGACCTACAATTTTGAAAATTACTATTGTACATTTGTGGAATATTGAATGTAACTAGGAAAAAGTATATGCAAGAAAAACATTTTGAAGGGTCCTTCATTGTCAAAAGAGAACTGATGGTGTCTTTGATTAGGTCAGGAGTAAGAGGAATTGCATAAGTGATGTGCACTAGTATATGTCATAAAGGTAAAGTCAACAGGGTTTGCTAATAGATTCGATGGAGGGGAATGGTAGGAGAAATAGAAGTAAAAGTCAGATTTCAGTTATGAGCAAGTGAGTAGTTGGAGGTACCATTTGCTAAGGTGGAGAAGATTGGAAGAGCAGTTTCAGATTGGGTAGGGTGAAATTTTGATTTGGACTTGTTGAGGTGTTAAATAGCCAGTTGGATTTATAGATCTTGTGTTGTTATGATTAGTGTTAACATTTTGAGAGTCATCTGCATATAGGTAGTGTCCCTTGGACTAAGTGAGATTACCTCAAGAGAAAGTTTAGTTTAAAACAAAGAGCATCTCAAAATCTAATCTCAAGGCATAACATTTAAAAGGTCAGCAAAAGAGGAAGCACCTAAGAGAATCTAAGGTGGCTTTTGAGAAAGAAAGAAAACCAGAAAAGTAGTATCCTGGAATCTAAGATAAGATAAAATGGCAGGAAGGGAATTCCTGTGTGAGAATGCCACTGAGAAGGTAAGATGCATACAGAATGTGACTACTTAACATGGTAACTTGGGAGTGAATGGTGACTTTGCTTAGTGGAATTTCAATGGAGTGGTATTGATAGAAGCCACCTTAAGTATTGAAGAAAGAATGGGAGGTGTGGAATTGGAAACAGTATAAACCAGAGTTTTTCAACCCTGGATTCATCTGTGGAATTTTGGAAATCATCAATGCTTAATCCCAGACTAATATAACCACCAATCAATGAAATCAGAGCCTCTGAGAGGGAGGAGTTGAGAGAGGAGCTTAGAAATATTGTAGGAGCTTAGAAGTATTGTAGGAGCTTGGGATATTTTCAGGTCCCCAGGTAATTTAATATGCTGCCAGCATTGAGAATAACTTTTATCAACAAATGGTTCCAGAAGTTATTTTGTATGTGTGAAAAAGCAGAGAGGTGACCATGTGGCAAATATATCTATATATCTATATATCTATATAGATATATAGATATTTGTTGTTTTTATTATTATTGTAGTTATGACTCTATATATATATTTTATTGGAAACACTAGAGGATATTTACATGCTCATAAGAAGGAGTGAGTACAGAGGGAGAAGTTGAGGGTAAAGACATACAATAGCAAAAAGAAAGTCCTTGAGGAGGCCAGAGGGGACAGAAACTATGTAATGTTATGTATCTTACATTCTGTTAACAGGAGTAGACAGTCTTATTTTTCACCACTAGAAGAATTCATTTTGCCTGATATACAGTTGTGGTATAATTCTGAGTGGGGAAAATCTATAAAACAATTCCTTAGGGTTGTTTATTTTATTTATTTTTAAAAATGTATTTTCAAAACTAATTTTTAAAACTCTCCCTGATTTTTATATCTTTCTTAAATAATTAAAAAGAGACAGTTTGCATGCGTATTAATACTTTAGTTAAATCTTACTTTTCCATAGAAACATTAGTCTTTGGTCATTATTATTGAGAGCCTGAGCAAAAATGTAATATAAAAACTCACTTTTCTCATATTTTGTTAAATAGGGATGAACAGATTATTCTGTAGAGAGATTTCCAAAGTTTAAGAGCATAGCTTACTTAAGCACTTGTCCATGATCACAAATACAAAATAAACAAAATTGAAATTTGTTGCCTAAAACCATATTCAAAAAGTTATATAGCATATTAGAAAGGAAGTGATGCTTTAATCTAGGTTAAAGAATATAGAAAGCTACTTTTTGGTACATAGTTCAGACATCTTTGTGAAAATTCTAAAGCTTACTTGCTTTCTAAAACAACAATAAGCCTTTTTTTTACTTGGATTTACACACAATAGATGGTTTAATCCAGAACTTCCAAGAGTTATCAAACTGAGTGAAATTTGTGACATTTGCCTGAATTTTGTCCAGTTAGAGAGAAGGATAGAATTGTTCATGCTAATAATCCTAAAGGTTTTAAGATCTTAGGGTGTGGAAAAATTCATGATTCCCTCCTTTGCTGCTTTATTTTTATGGTTTTAAATGTACCCTATCAACTAGAGGCAATAGAAAAACAGATTTTTGATTCCAGGAGCCATATTAATAAAGTTATTTATAGGTTATAATAAATTTTTGCAAATACTTATGCATAAGTGCAGTTATCACATCATTTCTAATACTTTACAGGAATAACATCTGACAAGTAACAATAGGGGGTCAAATAACTAAATTATGGTATAATTATTAGATTATCATGAAACTATTCAAATATTTAAAAAGTGTTTTTTCATTAGCAAATTGCTTAAGAAACAGGTAAAATATAAAAAATAAAAATGCGAAATACAGTATGTTTTCAGCTAGATGAAAAAAACATAGTACATAAATATTGAAAAAAATATGATAAAAATGTTGCCGTTGCTTATTTCTGGGTAGTGGGATAGTATATTTGAAACTTTCCCCAGTGGCTATATCATTTTTCTGTGTTAAAAAAACAAATTAAAAAAAAACATATCATGCCTTTATTGTGAGTTCAAATAATAAAAATGTTATAAACTCCAGTTACTTTGCTTTGCTTTTTCTTTATTTTTTTAATTTTCAGGAATTTTTCTTTTCTTTTTTTTTCTTTTTTTTTTTTCCATTTTATTGTGTTACATGTATACATATCTCCCCATTGCCCCCACCCTCACAGGCATACCCCAATCCCCTAGTGTCTGTGTTCATTGGTTATGCTTATATGCATGCATACAAGTCCTTTGATTGATCTTATCTACCCTACTTCTCCTTAAACTTCCTATAGCAATTTGACAGTCTGTTTGATGCTTTACTGCTTCTGTGTCTATCCTTTTGTTCATCAGTTTATAATGTTCTTTATTATCCACAAATGAGTGAGATCATGTGGTGTTTCTCCTTCACTGACTGGCTTATTTCACTAAGCATAAGGCTCTCCAGTTCCAACCAGGTTGCTGCAAATGGTAAGAATTCCTTCTTTTTAATGGCAGCATAGAATTCCATTGTGTAGATATACCACAGTTTTCTGATCCACTTATCAGCTGATGGGCACCTAGGCTATTTCCAAATTGTAGCTATTGTGCTGCTATGAACATAGGGGTGCATAAATGCTTTCTGATTGGTGTTTGTAATTTCTTAGGATAAATTCCTAAGAGTGGTATTGCTGGATCAAATGGGAGTTCCATTTTTAGGTTTTTTGCGAAAACTCCATACTGTACTCCATAGTGGCTGCACCAGTCTGCATTCCCACCAAAAGTGCACAAGGGTTCCTTTTTCTCCAAATCCTCGCCAACATTTCTCATTTATTGATTTGTTGATGATTGCCATTCTGACAGGTGTAAGGTGGTATCGCATTGTCGTTTTGATTTGCATCTCTCAGATAATTAGTGACTTTGAACATGTTTTCATGTTTCTCTTGGACTTCCTTCTGTCGTCTTTTGAAAAGGTTCTATTTAGGTCCGTTGCCCATTTTTTTATTGCATCATTTATCTTCCTTTTATTAAGTTGTATAAGTTGGCTGTAGATGTTGGAGATGAAACCTTTATCAGTGATAACATTGTGGGAACCTCTTTGCACGTCCCGCGTGGTTCAGGGTTCCCGGGTCAGGGTTCGGGTTCTGAAGGAGGCCGCACGCAAACGAAATGAGAGACTAGAAAACATTATTTGGCGATATTGGGGGGCCAGGCAGGAGCCTTCCTCTAGTGGAAAGGACTGCCCCTTGCTCTGGCCTTTTTCTCCCTTTTATTAAGGCTTTGGGACACACCCCTAGCCTTTAGGCAGGAAATAACAAAAACAGAAATTAACAAGAAACAAACATAGAGGTTGCTTCAACCAATAATGTTTCAACTAAACAGTGAGTAATTAGCTCTGACCTTTCAGAACAATTAAGGTTGACCAGCCTTCTGGCTTCCTGTTTACATCCATTTGTTGAGAACAATATTTGGTTTCCGACATCTCCCCCGTTTTCTTTTCCTCTAAAAAATCTTGCACCTACAGACTAGAAATAAATATTAAGAACAAAAAATAAGACAAGCAACAATGGCTATGCTAAGAGGTGAATGAATAAGTCTATAGTATCTTTCTTTCTGGACCAACAGTCCTTTGAGTCCCAGTTTCAATGTCCAACAGTTTTTTGAATGTACGTATTAGCAATGATATTTCAGTTCTGGATGGTGGACAAATGGTGGCAATGCAGGTCCGACCCTCTCTGGTTTGGTCCTGGGCAACCTGCATCAATGCACAGCTGCTGAATGTTAGGATGGCAAGGTGTCATCAGCATCTTCCATCTCTGGACTGCTTCTTCTCTCGTCTTCATAGCTGGAGCATTCTCTGTTGTAGGAATTCACATGGTTTTGGAGCTGTTTTTCTGAAAATATATAAACATTCTCGACAAAAATTAGTAAAGGAGTTTTTTCTATAAATTTGACTTTGGATCCTTTTTATTTTTGCCCAAATGATTTTCCTTTGACTTATTTTAATACTATGTATATTTTTCATGGGTGTCTTGCTGTTAAGTAAAAAATTTTTTAGATGTAATTTGCTTACAGGATACTTTTTCCTTACATAATATTACTGTACTAACCCCCTTTTTTATGTAATTATGATGCTTTTGGAAAATTTTTTATAATGCAATTATGACTGCTTTATGTTTATTGCATGTTAAGTAATTTTACCATGCAATGAACTACCAATAGAAATTTAAGTTAATACTTTAGGAACAACTGTTTTCCAGTACAATTAAATTTTCTTGAATATTCACCTATTTCAATTAACCAATTAAATTAATTTGAAAATTTAACTACTATTTTATTATTAAATTTAATATTCTAACAACAATCTTAGTTTTATCCTGTAAATATTAGTGGAAAAGATTTATTTGCATTCTTGAGTAGGCCCTGAGCATCCCTGGTGTTAAGTTGGATTTAGAATATAGGGCAGCTGTCAGCCAAGTCTGTCTGTTGCTGGGTCCCGATCTGAGCTGCACCAAATCTTTGTCTGTCATTTGTGTCCCAAATGGAGCTAGGCCAAGTCTCTGTCTTGTCATCTGGATCCCGATGGGAGCTGGACGTGGGAAGTGAAGCAGCCATGGGGCAGGAGACCTCCCTCAGAGGCGAAGGTTGGGGGGTGAGGATCAACCTCTGTTGATCCCCAAGTTTTCTCCTGATGGCCCCTCTGCGACTGTGCCTGTCTTAGGTCAGGAACTACCATACGGTACCAACCCACCTTACCCGTCATTGGAAAGCAGGGCGGCATAAGGCCCAGTTCCTGGCTTAGGCGGTGGTCGGTGTAACGTATAAGTTCCAGTTGCCAGTCTCTGGCTAACCAGCCATCCTCCGGGGCCAAGCAGGTTGATGTGAGATTCAGTTCCGGTCCATCTCCTTGGACGCTGATGCCCTTGTGGCCTCCACGCCCAGTACCTGCCTTGGGATCCCCTCGCCTGCTGGCAGGGTCCCAGCACTGATCACATATCTTGGGGAACCCAGGTTTCTTCTCCAGGAAGGGCCCAGCTCACACCACTGGATGAGAGACAGATTCATGGTACCAGCCAACACTAGGCTTCAACCTCAGCATGAACAGAAAGCTCAGGTGACAGCTGTGGGAGGGTCCTTCTTGGCAAAAAGAGCAAGAAAAGCCCATATAGAATACTCAAGTGCCTTCTCACTGTCTTAATTTCTTTTATGTTATGTTATGTTATGTTATGTTATTTATTTATTTATTTATTTATTAAATTGCTACCAAATATTCAGAGAATTAGATTGTAAGTTTGTTTGGGATATTTGTCAAAAAAATAATGACATTGTAGAATAATATTATGTAAGGAAATTCTTTTGTTCTAAGCCATGGCAATTCAATTTTAAACTGGCTATCAATTTCTTTTTTGTATAGAGAAGGTCTTAGTTACTTTATTAGAATATTTAATCAAATTGCTTACAAAAATATTGGCTCTTTATTTAGCTGAAAACTTTTGATTTTTATTTAAAAAGCTAATTTATTAATTAAAGTAGGTATCTCAATTTAAAAAGCAAAGCAAATTTAGTAAATGGTTATGTCTGATTCACAAGCCACAAATGTTGCCCCGCCTCTAGCTTAAGAATACAGGTGGCTTTGAGCTTTTTGTCATTTTAAATTCTAATGTTGGAATTTTAAGAAATATTTACTTAATTTTGCCCTTCTTAGAGACTACAAGAAACAGGGGAATCAGTACACCTAACGGTTCTTACCTATGAAGGGTCAGGAATATAAGTCAAAAATACTTCCCCATGTGCCCCAGGAAATATTACTGTACAGCTGGTAACTGTTGGTATTGAAAGAAATACGTTCTTAGGTGTCTGTACCGTCCTCTTTACCATGCTCCTGGCAACATAGGACCCCAAATTCCTGTAGGAATAGCTTGCAGAGCAATATCAGGAGTCAAAGTGACTGTTATGGTAGTGCTGTTAAGATCCAGGCCTGCGCTTCCTGGAGTTGCTTGGATGAAGGAATCCACTGTGGGCCTTGCAGGGCAGGTTTCCGCTATTAATAACGGGGCTGGGGGGCACCCCTCTGGCCGTTTCCCGGCGGTTGACTATACCCTGTCTCTTGATTTAGAGGCTGCCCATTTCTATGAAATTTTGATTTACACTGTCTGGCCCAATGGTTACCTCTCTGACATCTAGGAGACCGAGAGCCTGGATCTCTCAGAGGCTGAATGTTTATGCCTCTCCCTAGAGTGCTACCTTGTGTCCTTCTTAGAGGCCAAAACCTTCACAACATTTAAAATATATTATTAATTCTCACTTGATAACGCTTTCCATGAAATTTCAAGTATATTAGATCGGTTAAATTTAAGAAGATGTCCTTTAAAAAGAGAGAACAAATTTCTTGTATTACTCTGGGCCCGTGGAGCTTTACAAGAATCATCTCTGTTAAAGCCTTAAAGTTTTAACATGGAAAAAAACCATCAAATATATATATTCATATATGATTTAAAGATTATAATATTTTTTATAATTATCTTAAGATATCAATTATATTTTTAAACTGTCAGTTGGGAATCACAGAATTAATCCTTTTTTATTAGACCAATCAACAATGTATTTTGAATTCCTAATTAGAGAAATTTTATTTTCTCCCAATTTAATTTGCATTTAGCTGAAAACCTTGATTAATAACACAAAATCATCTCCTTTTGGTTCCTTTACGCCATTTTTCTTAAAAAAATAAAGACCAGTTCTGGTTTTTCTTTTTCTGCAGCTTTTGCGGAGAGATTCCAGCTTAAAACCCTGTCTAATATGTCCAAAAAGGTGGACAATTACGCGCATTTCTTTTTAAGCCGGGCTTCTCTCTTCACGAGTACAGAAATTCCAGACACATCTCTAAATTTTTAAAACTTTTTCATGGTGAGAAAGGAGACTTTGGATTAGTACACTGGGAGAGTGGACTTTCATACTGGATTGCCACAGTGTCTCTCTTCCTCCACATCCTGCTTACTTCAGGGGAAAGCATCTGTAACAGATCTGGCCGAATTTCTTTTCATGCTTAAAAGATAAAGACAGATCTTAAATTTTTTCTTTCTTTTTCGATTTCCGAAGTAATAACTAGCACCTAATTTGGCCAAGATTAGCATTTCCCTGCGATTTCTCTTATAATTTTTAAGTGAAACCTTAAGTAATCTCATTGCAGGAGAGCAGAGAGCCTTGCCCTCTCTTGCCACCTTTGAATTTCTCCACACCAGAGGCGGTTTCAGCAGTGGAGTTTCACCTATTACAGATTTCAGATTCCAAATGCAAACTAAGATTTTAATTTGAACAAGAAACCACATTATTTAAGCATGCAAACCAAAAGTCTATAATAAAGTTTACTTTATATTTATAACCTAATTCTTCCCCATTAGCCTGGCTGCAAAAGACGTTCCCACCCTACTTACAGATCGAGACTCTGCAGTTAATCCGTGGGCTTTGCGTACGTTGAATTCCCCTCACCTTTTCCTAGGTGAACCTTCCCTCATGATTTTCCTTGGTGAATTTTCCTTCCTTCGCTCTTAGGCGAATAATACCTTCTCCTCCAGACGTCCCGCGGTCAGGCGCCAGATGTGAGCACCTTTTTCCGCAGTCCCTGATGGGCGCCAGATGTGGGAACCTCTTTCCACGTCCCGCGTGGTTCAGGGTTCCCGGGTCAGGGTTCGGGTTCTGAAGGAGGCCGCACGCAAACGAAATGAGAGACTAGAAAACATTATTTGGCGATATTGGGGGGCCAGGCGGGAGCCTTCCTCTAGTGGAAAGGACTGCCCCTTGCTCTGGCCTTTTTCTCCCTTTTATTAAGGCTTTGGGACACACCCCTAGCCTTTAGGCAGGAAATAACAAAAACAGAAATTAACATGAAACAAACAGATAGAGGTTGCTTCAACCAATAATGTTTCAACTAAACAGTGAGTAATTAGCTCTGACCTTTCAGAGCAATTAAGGTTGACTAGCCTTCTGGCTTCCTGTTTACATCCATTTAGTGAGAACAATATTTGGTTTCCGACAAACATTTGCAAATATGTTCTCCCATACAGTGGTCTTTCTTGTTGTTTTGTTGATGGTTTCTTTTGCTGTGCAAAAGCTTTTTATTTTGATGTAGTCCCATTTGTTTATTTTTTCTTTAGATTACATTGCCTTTGGAGCAGTATGAGTGAAGGCATATGTCTGACATTGTGCTTCCTCTGGATTCCTCTAGTATTTTTACGGTTTCCCATCTAATGTTTAAGTTCTGTATCCATTTTGAGTTTATTTTTGTATTTGGTGTAAGTTCGTGGTCCAGTTTCATTTTTTTACATGTATCTGTCCAATTTTCCCAAAATTTATTGAAGAGGCTATCTTGGCTCCATTGTATGTTCATGCCTCCTTTGTGAAATATTAATTGAGCATAATGGTTTGGGTGGATATCTGGGTTCTCTATTCTATTCCATTGGTCTATATGTCTGTTCTTGTGCCAGTACCAGGCTGTTTTGAAAACAGTTGCTTTACAATATAGGTTGAAATCTGGTATTGAGATCCCCACCTGCTTTACTCTTCTTTCTCAGAATTGCTGAGGCTATTTGCTGTCTTTTTTTGTTCTAGATGAATCTTTGAAGAATTTTTCTAGGTCTGTGAAATACATAATTGGTATTTTAATGGGCAGTGCATTGAATCTATAGATTGCTTTGGGTAGTATAGACATTTTAATGACGTTGATTCTCCAAATCCATGAGCATGGTATGCTCTTCCATCTAATTACATCTTCCTGTATCTCTTTTTTCAGTGTCCTGTAGTTTTCTACATATAGGCATATAGGTCTTTTACCTCCTTAGTTCAGTTTATTCCTAAGTATCTTTATTTTTTTGGTGCGATGGTAAATGGGATTGCTTTTTTAGTCTCTCTTTCTGTAATTTCACTATTAGTGTATAGAAATGCCACAGATTTCTTGGCATTAATTTTGTATCCTGCTACATGGCCAAATTCATTTATTAAGTCTATTAGTTTTGGGATGGAGTCCTTCAAGTTTTTTATGTACAGTATCATGTCATCTGCAAATAAGGACAGCTTTACTTCTTCTTTTTTATTTGGATGCCTTTTATTTCTTCTTCTTATCTAATTGCAATGGTTAATACTTCCAGTATTATGTCCAACAGGAGAGGTGAGAGTGAACATCCCTGTCTTATTCCTGTTCTTAGGGGAAATGGCTTTAGTTTCTGCCCATTGAGTATGATGTTAGCTGTGGGTTTATCATATATGGCTTTTATGATGTTGAGGCATGATCCTTCTATTCCCACTTTGCTGAGAGTTTTTATCAAGAAAGGATGTTGGATTTTGTCAAATGCTTTTTCTGCATCAATTGATATAACTATGTGATTTTTATCTCTCAATTTGTTTGTGTGATGTATCACGTTTATTGATTTGTGGATATTGTACCATCCCTGCATTCCTGGAATGAATCCTGCTTGGTCATGGTGTATAATCTTTCTGATGTACTGCTGGATCCAGTTTGCTAGAATTTTGTAGAGGATTTTGGCATCTTTGTTCATGAGAGATATTGGCCTATAATTCTCTTTCATTGTGTTGTCTTTATCTGATTTTGGTATTAGGGTAATGCTGGCTTCATGGGTGTTTGGAAGTATTCATTCTTCTTGAATGTTTTTGAATAGTCTGAGGAGGATAGGTCTTAATTCTTCCTTGAATGTTTGGTAAAACTCTCCTGTGTAGCCATCTGGACCTGGGCTTTTATTTGCTGGAAGCTTTTTGATGACTGCTTCAATTTCTTCCATAGTTATTAGACTATTGAGATGTTTGGTTTCCTCCTCATTGAGTTTTGGGAGGTTATATTTTTCTAGGAAAATGTCCATTTCTTGCAGGTTGTCCAATTTGGTGGAATAGGGTTGTTCATAGTATTTTTTAACAATCCTTTGTATTTCGGCGGGGTCTGTTGTTATTTCTCCTCTTTCATTTCTGATTTTGTTTATTTGGATCTTCTCTCTTTGCTTCTTGGTGAGCCTGGCTAGAGGTCCATCAATCTTGTTTATCCTTTCAAAGAACCAGCTCTTGGTTTTGTTGATCTTTTGAATTGTTTCTTTGGTCTCCATGTTGTTTATCTCCTCTCTGATCTTTACTATTTCCTTCCTTCTGCTTACACTGGGCTTTTCTTGTTGCTCTCTTTCTAGCTCTTTGAGTTGTAGGTTTAGGTAATTTATTACCATTGTTTCCTGTTTTTTGCAGTAGGCTTATTGGGCTATGAACCTCCCTCTCAAGACTGCTTTCACTGTGTCCCATAAATTTTGTATTGTTGTGTTGTCATTGTCATTTGTTGCCATGATGTTTTTTATTTCTTCCTTGAACTCTTTGGTTTCCCAGTCGTTGTTTAATAGCAAGCTGTTTAGTCTCCATGTGTTTGCTTTATTTATGTTGTTTTTATTATAGTTGATTTGCAGTTTCATGCCACTGTGGTCTGAGAAAATGCTTGATATGATTTCTATCTTCTTGAATTTGAAGAGACTTTTCTTATGACCCAACATATGTTCTATCTTTGAAAATGACCCATGTGCACTGGAGAAGAATGTATATTCTGTGGCTTTGGGGTGAAATGTTCTGAAGATATCAATTAATTTCATCTGGTCTAGTGAGTCATTTAGGATTGATGTTTCTTTGCTGATTTTTTGTTTAGAGGATTTGTCCAGTGATGACAGTAGAGTATTAAAGTCTCCTACTATGATTGTATTAATATCAATCTCTCCCTTAATATTCTCCAGGAGTTTTTTTATGTATTTAGGTGCTCCTATATTTGGTGCGTATATGTTTACCAGAATTATTTCTTCTTGTTGGATTTTTCCCTTTAGTACTATGAAGTGGCCATCTTTATCTCTTGTCATGTCCTTCACTTTGAGATCTAATTTGTCAGATATAAGTATTGCAACCCCAACTTTTTTTTTTATTTCCATTTGCCTAAAATACCATCTTCCATCCCTTCACCCTCAATCTGTGTGCATCTCTTTTCCTAAGGTGGGTTTCTTGTAGACAGCAGATATATGGATCATGTTTCCTTATCCAATTGGTTACCTTATGTCTTTTGATTGGAGCATTTAATCCATTTACATTTAAAGTTATTATTATAGGTACTTATCTGTCGCCATTTTTAGTCTTTACCCCAGAGTTCCTTCTTCGCTTCCTATTTCTTTTTATTACAGCAGACCCTTTAACATTTCTTGCATTGCTAGTTTGGTGGTAATATATTCCCTTAGTCCTTTTTTGTCTGTGAAGCTTCTGATTTCACCTTCAATTTTGATTGAAAGCCTTGCAGGGTACAGTATTCTTGGATTCAGACTCTTCCTTTGCATGACTTTGTATATTTCATTCCATTCCCTTCTGGCCTGATGAGTTTCTGTTGAGAAATTAGTTGCTAGTCTTATGGGAGTTCCTTTGTAGGTAACTTTCTGTTTCTCTCTGGCCACTTTTAAGATTCTTACTTTGTCGTCGGTGTTTGCCAATTTAATTATAATGTGCCTTGGTGTTGGTTTTTGGGGTTCATTTGCTTGGGACTCTATGAGCTTCTTGGATTTGTGTGGGTTTTTTCTGTTCTATATTAGGAAAATTTTCTGTCATTATTTCTTCAAAAAGGTTTTTTATTCCTTGCTCAGTTTCCGCTCTTTCTGGAACCCCAATTATGCAGATGTTGTTTTGTTTCATGTTATCCCAAAATTCCCTTAGGCTCTGCTCTTGCTTTTTAATTTTTTTTTCTAGAAGCTGCTATACTTGAGTATATTTTCCTAACTTGTCTTTTAGCTCACTGATGCAGTCCTCTGCTTCTTCTAGTCTACTTTTGATGCTTTCTTTTGAGTTTTTTATAGCAGTGATGTCATTTCTCATTTCTTCTTTCATTTCTTCTTCCTTCTTCTTCATTTCCTCTTGCTCTTACTCACATTGTTGATTTTGTCTTTCATGCTTTTTATTGACCTTATGATCATTTCTCTGAACTCTTTCTCAGGCAGGCTTATTTCTGCTTCTATTTTGTTTACTTCCTTTTCTGGTGATACTTGCCTTTCTGTCATATGCAGGCTGTTTCTTCATTTGTTGATGGTCTTTCTTCTCTGGGTGTCTGGTTATGTAGTTCTCTCTCCTACATTGATTCAAAGGCACAAACTACAACACGACCAGGTACAACACACAAGGCACTGAACAGAAATGTATTAACAATGTTAATAACGACAGATAAGGTGACCACCAATAAAAGACAAATTAGGCGTAAGTAGAGAAAGAAGAAGAAGAAAATGAGGAAAAAAGTAAGGAAAGAAGTGCCAAAGTCAAATTAAGGAAGGGAGAAAAAAATAATAATAAATAAATAAATAAAAAGGAGAAGAAGAAGAAAAGAGAAAGAGAAAAAAAGTCAGAGAGAAAAGAAAGAAGATAAGAGAGAAAAGGGGAACAAAATATAAATTTGAGGAGAAACTCCAATAGAACAGCCACCAATCCCAACAAATGCAGGCAACCAGTATCTGGAGATTAATACAAACTACAAATAACAACTAATATCAAGTGAGGTGAGGGAAAAGAGAGGTAAAAAATAAACCAAAACAAAGCAAACAACAAGCAAAATAAAACAAGTAGAATAAGGTGAAACAATCTTACCAGAAAAGTACAAAAAATCAATATAATCCCCATTCAGGCAAACAGCAACAAAAGGACATAGAGAAAAACAACTTTTTGGATAGTGAAGACAAGAAGAGAGAGGTTTGTATGGACTTGGAGTAGGGGATTTGAAATTAGCTATGTAAGTGGGGTGAAATTTTAACCAGGTAAAGAGAAAGAATAGGGATAATCCAAAGTTGGAAAAGTGAGAGAAACAAGACAACAAAATGGGGAAAGTTAAGAGGAAAGTGTTGGCATAAAGGTAGAGTTGAGATGGAGTAAAATTATGCTAAAGGAAAGATGAAAATCAAATGTAGAACTCTAATCTCGAAGTAAAATAATGAGAAAACAAAATGAAACTTGTTTTTTTTTCCAAAAAGATAAAATAGTAGTAGTAATAATACTAGTTGAAAACAAAAATGTGATAATTAAAAAGGTAAAATCAATTGAGGAGGAAGGAAAAAAATAGTTTTTAAATTAAAATATGTAAAAATGAAAAATAAATAAAATAAAATAAATAAAAAATTTTAAAAAAGAAAAAAAAGAAGAAAAAATAGAATGGTCATTCACTTCCACTATTGTTCTGTTTGGCACTCCTGTTTCCCAGTAGGGAGGGTATTGCAGTTCCCTGTGTTCCACTGCATAGATGTGTTTTAATCTCTTTATTCTTTTGTGGTTCTGAGAGAGTCAATTTGTGCATCATCCACTGGGTGGCAGTGTTTCAGAATTGACCTCTGAGACTAAGCACAGAACCTCTCTAGGCTCTGCTTAGATCCTGCTACTCTGCAGTTCTCATTAATGGTTTGTGGGGATTTGAGCAGCCAAGATACTGTAATAACTCCCAGGTTGTACTGCCTCAGATCAAAATGAGTTGTTTTATAGAGCTCCGCTCTGTCCACAGCTCTGAGAGTTATCCTCCACACTTAGGAATCACGCCCTGCCCCACCTCCGCGGGCCTCTCCAGAAGCAGCTTTCCCACAGCCCGGTTCCCACAGTGTGCGCGTCTCTGTTCTGCAGGACAGGAAACCTCACCTTATCCCAGGCGAAATCTGACCTTTCGCGTGCCCTGTGGAGCTCCTCTGAGTCCGTATGTCTGCGCTGATTGGAGAGTGGTATTCTGGGTACCCCGGCTGTTTGGTGGGTTCTGCCACTGCCACTTTCAGACCACTGCAGACATCCACCTCCCACTGCAAGATGGCGCGGTCTCTGCGTTTGCACTGGTGGCTCTGGCAGACAAAAACCCCGTGGCAGTGGAGCTGCCTGGTCAGTGGAGCCCCGTCCAGCAGTCCCCCACCTTCTCCTGGAGGATAACTAACTCTTAACTTGCCAACAAATACTCCCAGTGCGACTCTCAGCTGCTCTCTCTCCCTCTGCCCAGCGACAAGGCTCCAGGTGCGTCCGTCTATTCCACTGCCATTTTTTCTCCCCAATTTTGAACTTCTTTGCTTTTTCAATATGATATGTTAAAATAAGTTTTAAAATGAACTTGGTTTTTCATGTAATCAATATATGTTGGACATTTTTTTAAAACATTTTTTTAGAGGAAACAATTTCTAGGAACTAAGACAACCTAAAATTGAATTTTGGTTTTACTAATTATTTTAATGCCAAACTCAATTAGAGCCAAGATAACATGAAAAATGAATATCATGCAAAAGAAAAGCCTCAGTTTATAATAAAGCTTCAGCATTTGTAATTTATTGCCAGTTGCTGATGTTGAGATGAAGACATCTGGCATAATATATAAGGAAACACTAATTAAAAAGGAAAATATATGAACTTAGCTGTTTGGGTAAAAATAAATACAGGAATAATATGACAAGATTGAAGTTATATTATTATGTTTGTCCTCACAATTTCAATTGAGACTTGAATCTGAATGACCCCAGGATTTTTCTCTTCTTTTCTCTTTTGAGTCTGCTTGCCCATGTCTCTATAATTCAAAACTTGAAGGTAATTGAAAGCTCCCTATTTTATAAATAAGAAAAGTGGTATCCAAAAAAGAATACTCCTTGTTGAAGAACATAAATGCAATAGAACAAAGTACAGTACCATCAGTGGACCACTCCAACCCCCTCCAAAATCTTCTGTAAAAACCATACCTGCTTTTAAAATAAATGAGCATTTCATGTTTTAATTTTTTAAATTTAATTTTTAAAACATTGTTTTGTATTGCAAAATAGCTAGGTCAAATTTTAAAAAACTATTTTTGATCAAAGAATGGTAACAAATGTTTTTCCATCTTGGGCACAAATTTTAGTCTTGTAAGAGTAGTTTGCACACCAATCAGAAAGGATTTATGCACCCCTATGTTCATAGCAGCACAATTTACAATAGCTACAATTTGGAAACAGCCTAGGTGCCCGTCAGCAGATGAGTGGATCAGAAAACTGTGGTACATCTACACAATGGAATTCTATGCTGCCATTAAAAAGAAGGAATTCTTACCATTTGCAGCAACCTGGTTGGAACTGGAGAGCCTTATGCTTAGTGAAATAAGCCAGTCAATGAAGGAGAAGCATCACATGATCGCACTCATTGGGGGATAATAAAGAACATTATAAACTGATGAACAAAAGGATAGATACAGAGACAGTAAAGCTTCAAACAGACTGTGAAATTACAGCAGGAAGATTAAAGTTAGGTGAGGTAGATAAGAGATCAATCAAAGGACTTGTATCCATACATATAAGCATAACCAATGAACATAGACACTGGGGGTTTGGGGTATGCCTGGGAGGGAGGGGGGGAATGGGGAGATATATATAAAAAATTAATAAAATAAAAAAAAGAGTAGTTTGCAAATTTGAAAAAGTACTGTGTTAAGGACTTTTTTAAAGTATGGATAATAACAAAGATACTCAAAGCTCTGTATGTTTTATAGTGTATAGGCATACCTCGTAGATATTGTGGGTTTGGTTCCAGACAGCCTCAATAAAAAATCTTTTTCCGATGTGAAGTCTTGATTTCAACTTATAAAAAGCACACAATATCTGTGAAGCACATAAAGCAAGATACAATAAAACAAGGGGTGCCTGTACTTTGTTTAAGGTAGACCTTATGTATCTGAGTGCCATTTTTTCTCCTAAGTTGGGAGGCTAAAGTTGTGTTCAAATATGCTATAACTCCTGAGAGCCTTTTATGAGAGATCCTTCTTCAGACACGTCAACTAAGAAGTACATCAGCTACAACTGTGTGTTATCCTCCAACCTCCTTTCCTTTCCTGCTTTCTACTTTCTTGAATCATGTGTGGTATAGAAATTGGGGCTCTGACTGCAAGATGATGCTGTCCGTTTTGCAAATTGGAATGCTATTTAATTGCATTGCTATAAACCCTTTAGAAGGTAGTGAATTTCCAGTAGTCAGTAAACAAGACCAAAGTGTTTTATCCACATCTCTGCCTGTTGAACAAAGAACATTTACATGCTATTAGCCTAGAGAACTTTTTGAGGTTGTTGTTTTTTAAGTTTAATTAAGTAGATTGCCTTTTGATTCTTTAAAAGCATATGGGAGATGGTTTAATGAGTTTTCAATGAAACCTGAGCTGATGACTCTTGCTTAGCACAAGACAAACTGATGAGCATTTAGAACAGTTAGGAGCTGTTTCTAAAGATAAGGCTCTAATTTACAGCTTAACTATAAACTTCAAAACTGAGTAACAAAAGGAGAATGGGGGAACCATTACCTAATTGTGATGAAATTCAGTAAAAAGTAGATAGCTTTGACTTCAAGTACCCAGTTACTCTTGCAGAAGTTGCCCTTGTATACAATTGCTTCATTAATTCGACTTGTAAGCACATGAAAAAACACTATTCAATTGCCTCCTTTAGAACTAAAAAAAAAAAAAAAAATGTGGATTTCCTGCCAAACTCTTAATTCCATGTTGAGGTATGAATTGACAAAATGACTCTGCTTACACTGTATATTGAATTGCTCCAAACCCAATTTTATTATCTTTTAAAGAGACAATGAGCTAAATAATCAATCTAAGAGATTAATAGTGATTTAATTCGAATAGTGATTAATTCTGATCAGTTATTTAGAATGCAATTCATTCATTCCCTGGACAATCTAGTGGAAGAACAATCTATGGATATTCTCAGAGGTGATACTCAGGACTCTGGTGAGAAAGCAGAGGTGACAAGCCTAAGAGAGGAAGAGAAGGCCATACGCAGGGACAAAGAGAAATAGAACCAGGCCTGTAAGGGAGCCTCAGCCCTCAGGAGAATTCCTTGGCCACTTTCCTTTGCTCATCCCAGGAAATGCTAATCAGAATGTCCTTGCTTCTCATCTGGGGATTGCTCCAATAGGTCTGTAATGTAAGGAAACATGTAACTGCTGGCCTAAGGAATTTTTCACTGAGAAAGGGCAATGAGAGCATGGACACTAATGCAGGAAGACAAATCAACTGCAGCCACCAAGAGCCTGGCTTCAGGAATCAATTCATTTATTTATGCTTCCCTTTCTCATTCACCCCATGGGGATCCAAACAACTAGACTTTCAAAATGCAATTTTCAAACTGCTTACAAAGCAGGTAAATTGTGGTCTTTGCGATATGCTTTTAGGAGAGCCAGTGGTTCTTTTGTTTGTTTATTTCTCTCCCCCTATTTCCATCTATCCTTTCATCAGGAATAACAAATCAGACCACATGTGTTTGAAACAGTTTGAATGTTAAAAGGGAAAGGCTTCCATCTACTGGATTCTTCGAGTAATAAAATGTATGAGAGTGCACTTGAGATTTTCTCTTGGTGTTGCAGTGCATAACCTGTTCCGTCCACAAAGGTTTCATAATTCCTTTAAATTGCATTTTTTATATCAAGTATCTAGTCATTAATGAACACATTTAGATTTTTTAAAATGTAAACCCCACTTTCTATCACACAAGGAGTAAAGAGGAATCTTTAATTTGTCTTTCTTTTCTCTTAAGGTAAGTGATATGAAGCAGTTAAATACCCAACAAAAAGGTTCTATGTAAAGAAAGTCCATAATAAAAATAATATTGCCTAGAATATGAATACCATTGAAAGAAATGGGGTGTTTTATTTAATTATGTACATGCTACTTTTTATTTTCTAAAAATGTCTTTTCATAAGCAAATCTCCTCTCTTTTAGAGTGTCCCTATTTTGTTCATTTAATGCTACCTAATGACATTTCATTCTGCTTTTATGTTACATTACACAGTTAGATAATGGCAAGAGTCTTTTGAGGAACATACTTTGACATACACTAGAGGGTATATATACAGTTTGAGTTTTTTATGTAATAAAATTATTTCCTATGATATTTTACTGAGTCAGTATAAAGAGGTACAAAACTCTTTTTTTATCCCAAAAGAGTTGGATTTCTAAAAAGAATGTAAGAATTTAAAGGATTTTTTTAATTCAGCATAGTAACTATTGCTAATAATACTGTATTGTATATTTGAAAGTTGCTAAGAGAGTAAATCTTAAAAGTTCTTATCACAAGAAAAAATTGTAACTATGTATGATGATGAATGTTTACTAGACTTACTGCGGTGATCATTTTTGCAATATATACAAATATTGAACCATGGTGGTATACACCTGAAACTAATATGTTATATATGTCAATTATACCACAATAAAAAAAAGGAAACCAACATTTTTAAGAGTAGGGATTATAGCACTGGGAGGGAAAATCAGACAATCAAGCAGTGAGTTATCTATGTAAGGCTTTCTAAGGGTAACATAATGGGTTGTGAAGCTAGCAATGGATGACTTTTAAATGAATGATTAAGCAATCAATAGTTTAATGCTAGGTACTTAAATTACAACCTAAAAAGCTACTTGTCAGGCACTTAGACTATAGTTTGACACTGTCCCTCAAAGAGATTAACAGTAGTGCCAATTTCTGATTTCTTCCACGACTTCTTTGTTAATCCATTCATTGTTTTGTCTTTACTTTTATATGGATTTGCCTTCCCTGCCTGTACTACTTGTTCTAGTGACATTAATAAGAGGGATTTCAGACTCCTTTCCCAACATGGGATCTCACATACCATCATTTTGGACCAAAAGAACCACTTCACACAGAAGGAGGTTTGCTAATGAGACCCATTGATGGTATCAATAACTGTTTTACCCCAGAAGTTATCAGCCTTAACAGAATATTGGAATGGCCTCTGGGAGGCTCAACTAAGGCACCAGCTGGAACATCCCATGGGTTTGGGTACTCTCTTACAAGATGTGGTATACTTTGAACCAATAGTAATTATATGGTAATGTAGCCCAGTAGCAAGAACACATACTCCAGAAATCAAAGAGTAGAAGATTGACACCTATCATCAGGAATTCAATTTGGAATTTTGTGCATCTGTTCCTACAATTTTCAGGACTATTGTATTTGAAGTCATGGCCCCCAGAGATGGAATGCTTCCACCAGGTAAAATGATAAAGGTTCCACATAACCCAAAGTGACAATTATAGCCTAGTTAGTTTGGACACACATGTGAATAGACCAGCAGCAAAGATAACATTTACTCTCCTGGTGTGAATAACTGATCTTGGCTAACATGAAAAGCTAGAGATGTTGATACATACAGGAAAAAGGAAGAGTTTGTCTGGAACTCAGGAGGTATATTAGAGTACTTTTTAGTGTTTTTTTGCCTGCTGATAGTAGAAGCAGTCAGAGCCTGACACAGGAGCAAGGTAACCAGGAGCTGGGATCCCTCAGCTGTCAAGGTCTTGGTCGCACTGGAAAAGCCAACTTAGATGAGCAGAAAAGTCAGTGATGGTGAGAAGCATCCAACAGGTGAGAGAATTGAAAACAAAAATAAATTCAATTCATAAAATGAAAATGTACATGCAACATAACTGTTAGCTGTGTGTCATACTAAACTCCTGAATATGTAATCCCAATTTATGTCAAAATTATACATAATATATTTGACACCAAATGAGAACAAACAAGAAATGACAGGCTAGAGTCCATTTATAACTGTGGACATTTTCTGGCAAATAGGATAAAATTTTAAAATTATGACAATTGATAGATGGACGTGTCCCAAGCCTGTCCCTGAGCAGACAGAACAGCTGAGGGTTGCACTGGGAGTGTTTGTTGGTGAGTTAAGGGACAACTATACTCCAGGAGAAGGTAGGGGACTGCTGGACTGGGAAGCCCCCATTGCTGCTGTTTTTTCTTTCTCCCGGAGCCACCAGCTTGGATGTAGAGATCATGCTATCTTGAAGGAGAAAGTGGATGATTATAGAAGCCTGAAAGTCTACAGATATGGCACCCAGTGAACAGCTGCAAGCTCCAGAACACCCGTCCCAAATTGGAACAAACACTTGGATTCAGAGGAGCTCTACAGGCCACAAGGAAAGGTCAGATTTCACCTGGAATAAGGAGAGAGAGAACTATATAACCAGACACATGGAGAAGACAGACCATGAGAGACAAAGAAAAGCTGCATATGAAAGTAAAGAAGGCATCACCAGAAAAGGAAGTAAACGAAATTGAAGCAAGCAACATGCCAGAGAAAGAATTCAGAGAAATAGTCATAAGGAAGCTGAAAAGAATGGAAGACAAATTCGTCAGTATGAGTAAGAACCAAAAGGAAATGAAGAAGAAACAAGAAGAAATGAAGAAGAAACAAGAAAAAAATGAAAAATGATATCGCTGCAATAAGACCTCAATAGAAAGCATCAAGAGTTGACTAGAAGAAGTAGATGAATGCATTAGTGAGTTAGAAGACAAGGTAAGAAAAAATACCCAAGTAGAGCAGCTTATAGAAAAAAAATTAAAAAGCAAGAGAAGAGCCTAACAGAACTTTGGGACAACATGAAACAAAACAACATTTGCATAATAGGGGTCCCAGAAGGAGAGGAAACTGAGCAAGGAATAGAAAACCTGTTTGTGCTGAAACCGATTTGGCTCAGTGGATGGAACATCGGCCTGCGGACTGAAAGGTCTCAGGTTCAATTCTGGCCAAGGGCACATACATTGGTTGCAGGCACAACCCCAGTAAGGGGCATGCAGGAGGTGACTGATCGATGTCTCTCTCTCATTGATGTTTCTAACTTTCTATCCCTCTCTCTTCCTTTCTGTGAAAAAAAAAACAATAAAATATATATTTTAAAAAAGGAAAGAAAACCTGTTTGAAGAAATAATGAAAGAAAAGTTCCAAGATATAGGGAAAAAACACCACACAAATCCAAGAAGCTCAGAGTCCCAAGCAAAATGAACCCCAAAAGAATGACACCAAGGCACATTATAATTAAATTGACAAACACCAAAGACAAAGTAAGAATCTTAAAAGCAGCCAGAGAGAGATAGAAAGTTCCCTACAAAGGAACCCCCATCAAACTAGTGACTGATTTTTCAACAGAAACTCATTAGGCCAGAAGGAAATGGAATAAAATATACAAAGTCATGCAAAGGAAGGGTCTGAATCCAAGAATACTGTACCCAGCAAGGCTATTAATCAAAATTGAAGGTGAAATCAGGAGCTTCACAGACAAAAAAGGTATAAGGGAATTTATTATCACCAAACCAGCAATGCATGAAATGCTAAAAAGTCTGCTGGAAAGAAAGAAGGAAAGAAAGAAAGAAAGAAAGAAAGAAAGAAAGAAAGAAAGAAAGAAAAGAAAACAAAAGAAAAAAGAAAAGAAAAGAAAAGAAAAGAAAAGAAAAGAAAAGAAAAGAAAAGAAAAAAGAAAAGGAAGGGAAGGGAAGGGAAGGGAAGGAAAGGGAAGGGAAGGGAGGAAGGAAGGAAGGAAGGAAGGAAGGAAGGAAGGAAGGAAGGGAGAGAGGAGCAAAGAAGGAACACAGGGATAAAGAATAAAAACTTTAAGTATAATTGGATTAAATGCTCCAATCAAAAGACATAGGGTAACAGATTGGATAAGAAAACATAACCCATATATCTACTGTCTAAAAGAAATCCACCTCAGAAAAAAAGATGCACACAGACTGAAGGTGAAGGAATGGAAAAAGGCTTTTCAGGCAAATGGAAATGAAAAAAAAGCTGAGGTAGCAATACTTATATCTGACAAATTAGATCTCAACGTGAAAGATATAACAAAACATAAGGAAGACCATTTCATAATACTAAAGGGAGCAATCCAACAAGAATAAGTAACTCTGGTAAACATATACATACCCAATACAGGAGCACCCAAATACATAAAAAAAAAAACTCCTGGAGGACATCAAGGGACAGATTGACAGCAATAAAATCATAGTAGGAGACTTTATTTTTTTTTCAATTTTTTTAATTAATGTATTACATATATACATATCTTCCGATTGTTCTCCCCTCCTAGGCATACCTTAACCCCCCAATGTCTTGTGTTCATTGGTTATGCTTATATGCATGCATACAAGTCCCTTGGTTAATATCTTATTTACCCCACCTCTCCCTAATTTCCTCTTATAATTTGACAGTCTCTTTAATGCTTTACTGCCTCTGTATCTATTTTTATGTTCATAAGTTTAAAATGTTCTTTATTATCCACAAATGAGTGAGATCATGTGGTCTTTCTCCTCCACTGACTGGTTTATTTCACTTAGCATAATACTCTCCAGTTCCATCCAGGTTGTGGCAAATAGTAAGAATTCCTTCTTTTTTATTGCAGCATAGAATTCCATTGTGTAGATGTACCATAGTTTTCTGATACACTCATTGCTGACGGGCACCTAGGCTGTTTCCAAATTGTAGCTATTGTAAATTGTGCTGCTATGAACATAGGTGTGCATAAATCCTTTCTGATTGGTGTTTGTAATTTCTTAGAATATATTCCTAAGAGTAGGATTACTGGGTCAAATGAGAGTTCCATTTTTAGTTTTTTGAGGAAACTCTGTACTGTTCTCCACAGTGTCTGTACCAGTTTGCATTCCCACCAGCAGTGCATGAGGGTTTTTGTTTTCTCCACATCCTCGCCAACACTTGTTGTGTGTTGATTTGTTAATGATTGCAATTCTGAAAGGTGTGAGGTATTGTTGTATAGTAGGAGACTTTAATACCTGACTATCACCGTTGGACAAATCCTCTAAAGAAAAAAACAGAAAATAAATATCAATCCTAAATGAATCACTAGACCAGATGGATCTAATTGACATCTTCAGAACATTTCACCCCAAAGGTGCAGAATATACATTCTTCTCAAGTACACATGGGTCATTTTCAAAGATAGACCATATATTGGCCCATAGGCAAAGTCTCTTCAAATTCAAGAAGATAGAAATCATATCAAGCATCTTCTCAGATCACCATGACACAAAACTGGAAATCAACTACAATAAAAATAATGCAAAGAAATCAAATACATGGAGACTAAACAACATGCTATTAAACAATGACTGGGTAACTTGAGAGATCAAGAAAGAAATAAAACATCATGGCAACAAATGACAATGAAAACACAATGACCCAAAATCTTTGGAACACAATGAAAGTCTTGAGAAGGAAGTTCATAGGTCTACAAGCCTAATGCAAAAAACAAGGAACAACAGTAACAAATTACCTAATCCTACAACTCAAAGAGCTAGAAAGAGAGTAACAAGAAAAGCCCAATGTAAGCAGAAGAAAGGAAATAGTAAAGATTGGAGTGGAGATAGACCCAGAGACAAAATAATCAACAAAACCAAGAGCTGGTTCTTTGAAAGGATAAACATGATTGATGAACCTCTAGCTAGGCTCTCTAAGAAGCATAGAGAGAACATCTGAATAAAATCAGAAATGAAAGAGGTGAAATAACAACAGACACCACAGAAATACAAAGCATTTTTTAAAACTACTATGAACAACTCTATTCCAACAAACTGCACAACCTGGAGGAAATGGAAATATTCTTGAAAAATATAATGTTCCAACTCAATCAGGATGTATCTAAACATCTCAATAGGCCAATAACTATGGAAGATATTGAAGCAGTATTCAAAAAGCTCCTAGCAAACAAAATCCTGGGGCCAGATGGCTTCACAGGGGAGTTTTACCAAACATTCAAGGAAGAACTAAGACCTATTCTCCTCAGTCTATTCCAAAAAATTCAAGAAGGAACACTTTTACACTTGTTCTTTGAAGCTAGCATCACCCTAATACAAAAAAACAGATAAAGACAACACAAAGAGAATTACAGGCCAATATCCTTCAGGAACATAGATGCCAAAATCCTCAACAAAATTCTAGCAAATCGGATCCAGCAGTACATCAGAAAGATCATACACCATGACCAAGTGGGATTTATCCCGGGAATGAAAGGATGGTATAATATCAGCAAATCAATAAACGTGATACATCATATAAACAAATTGAGAGATAAAAATCACATGGTCATATCAATTGATGCAGAAAAAGCATTTGACAAAATCCAACATCCTTTCTTGATAAAAACTCTCAGCAAAGTGGGAATAGAAGGATCATACCTCAACATCATAAAAGCCATATGTGATAAACCCACAGCTAACATCATACTCAATGGGCAAAATCTAAAACTATTTCCCCTAAGAACAAGAACAAGACAGGTATGCCCACTCTCACCCCTCCTGTTTCACATAGTACTAAAGTATTAGCTATTGCAATTAGACAAGAAGAAGAAATCAAAGGCATCCCAATTGGAAAAGAAGAAATAAAGCTGTCTTTATTTGCAGATGATATGATACTGTACATAAAAAACCTGAAAGACTCCATCCCAAAACAAATAGACTTAATAAATGAATTTGGCAAGGTAGCAGGATACAAAATTAATGCCAAGAAATTGGGGTATTTCTATATACTTTGTGCCAAGTTACTTTGTAAGCTTCATCTAATTTATTTCCTCACAATAATGCTATAAAGTAGTTACAGCTCTTATTTGTTGTGCCTTTTATGAGTGAAGTACTTAATCCAAGATCATGTTGCTAGTATATAGTGGATCTGGAATTCATAATCAGATAGATCATTTACATACTAGAGGCCTGGTGCATGAAATTCATGCATGGGTATGTGTGTCCCACAGCCCAGCCTGCACCCTCTCCAATCGGGGACCCCTTGAGGGACATCCCTCCCACAGTACAGGACTGCTGGCTCCCAACCGCTTGCTTGCCTGCCTGATTACCCCTAACTGCTTCTGCTTGCCAGCCTGATCACCCCCTAATCATTCTTCTGCCAGCCTGATTGATGCGTAACTGCTCCCCAGCCAGCCCAATTGCCCCTAACTGCCCTTGCCTACCAGCCAGATTGCCCCTAACTGCCCTCCCCTGCGGTCCTGGTTGCCCCAAAATGTCCTCCCTTGTAAGCCTGGTCATCCCCAAATGCCCTCCCCTGCAGGTCTGGGTCCCCCCCAAATTGCCCTTCTCTGCTGGCCTGTACTGCCCACCTGTCCTCCCCTGCAGGCCTAGTCTCCCTCAATTGCCCTCCTCTGCCAGCCTAGTCACTCCTAACTGCCCTCCCCTGCAGGCCTGATTGCTCACAACTGCCCTCCCTTAGAGGCCTAGTTCCCTCCCCAACTGCCCTCCCCTGTAGGCTTGGTCCCCGTCAACTGCCCTCCCCTGCTGGCCATCTTGTGGTGGACATCTTGTATCCACATGGGACAGTTATCTTTGACCACGTGGGGGTGGCCATCTTGTGTGTTGGAGTGATATCAATTTGCATATTGCTTTTTTATTAGTTTGTGATGGTCAATTTGCATATTACTCTTTTATTAGATAGGATAAAATACTGAAATCAGTCATCTAAATATTCATTTCTCCGCAGTTTTCAGCTTACTGTTTTTAAGATTCTACTATTACATTTTAGGGTGAAAAAGTGGTAGAACATCTTTATGAATTCTTAAATGGTTATGTGTTAATATTTCCAGATACTTAACTTTTTTATAAGATAGTAAAAGATTTAGTGCTATTTGAATCAAAAAGAAGATATTTCAGCTACAGTCTGAAATAACACAAAGGAGCAATATAGGGAGGAGCAAAAGTAAGTTGTACAGAAAATAAAATAATAATTATAAATAATACAAGAATACACTCTTTTGTGGGCTCACAACTATAGACCTACTTTTGCCTCAGCCTATATATTATTTACTGATGTATATTAAAAAAAAAGCAAACTCAAAACATAGTCACTTAAGCCACATATCTATTTTCTCAAAATTCCTGATGATCAGGAGTCCAGTCATGGTCTATTGGGTCTTCGGCTTCAGAGTCTCTGACATGGCTGCACTCAGCCTGTGGACCAGGGCTGTAGTCTCATCTTAAGGCCTGACTGGGGAAGGATCTGCTTCAAGTTCACAATGGTCAAAACTGAGTTTCTCTCAGATTGTCAAACTGAGAGCTTCAGTTTCTTCCTGGCTGTTAGCCAGCAATTCTTTGCCAGGTGGGTCTTTCCATAGAAAAGCTTGTAAGATGGCAGCTTAATTTACAAAAATAAGTAGAGAGATTCAGTAGAGAATCTGCTAGCAAGATGCATGTTACAATCTTTTTTTTAAAATATATTTTATTGATTTTTTACAGAGAGGAAGGGAGATGGATAGAGAGTTAGAAATATCCATGAGAGAGAGACATGGATCAGCTGCCTCCTACATGCTCCCTACTGGAGTTGTTCCCACAACCTAGGTATGTGCCCTTGACCAGAATCGAACCTGGGACCCTTCAGTCTGTAGGCCGACGCTCTATCCACTGAGCCAAACCGGTCTTGGCAGTATGTTACAATCTTAATGTCACATTTTCATGGCAGTGATATTTCTTCACCTTTGTCACATTCTTTTGGTAAGAAACAAGTCACAGGTTCCAGCAAAACTTAAAGAAAAGGAACCACACAAGGGCATGAAAATCAAAAAATAGGGATCATTAGGGCCATCCTGTAATATGTCTGCCACAGAAAATAATGCAGAAAGAGAGAAGTGAATAATTTAATAATAGCCTAAGAAAAGCAACTTATTATCAATACTAGAGGCTGAGTGCAGGAAAATCGTGCACAGGTAGTGTCCCTAGGACTGGCTGGCAATCATGGCCAATTGGGGCCTTCCTTTCCCCAGCTGCCAACTGCCAGCTGGGGCCTTTCTTTATTCCATGCTGCCCTGTGGTGGTCAGCACGTGTCATAATGATTGATTGAACTCCTGGTTCCTGCTTGAACTCCCAAGGGGACACTTTGCATATTAGCCTTTTATATATATAGATGCTCATAAATCAGTTAGCATTTCCTACAAAATCCATACAATTCACTCTCCACTTCACCTCACCCACTTTGAATATGTTTTCAGCTCAGTGTTCACTTTCTTAGAGAGCTTTTACACATCTGCTCCTACCTAACCAGTAATGAGTCAGTTGCCTATTCTATCCTTTTAGACCTTGAACATCTGCCCAATACATTTGTAAATTTACATTTGGTGATTTTCATTTATGTTGCTTATTTGATTACTGATTAAGCTGTCAGGGAAGACACTCTGTGTGGTTTTTGTTCAACTTTTTGTCTCTACCACCCATTCAAGTATAATGTGGGAAGAGAAACAATGACAATATGCTGAATAAAGGAACAGATGGTAAGAGCACTGACCTGGAAGTCAAGAGACCTAGATTCCAAGGCAGGCTCTTTCACCAATCAGCTGTGCTACTTCACACAGGGCCAGTCAGCTTTCTGAATTTTAAAGGTTTTTATGTGTGAAAAGTCAATTTTTGCTCATTTACAATTTTGATGCTATTTTATGATTTTACACACTTGTTAATCAGTAAATTTTTACTGCACTGAAAGTAACTACCTCCTTTATATTTTAACCAACGATATTGCTGCGTTAAACATTTCCAATAAGCAAGGTCGGAGGACAGGAGAAATAATGTAAGAAGCTTAAATTCATACTTGCAAGAATAGAAACACTCTTGATATTCTTCAGAGTTCATACATTTGAATTCCACAGCTATGTTGTGATTTGAAATACTTTCCTTTTCCCTAGACAAATTAAACCCTCACTAGAAAACAAAACAAAACAAAAAACAATACTGCATTACACTCATACTATTCCTTTCAAGATGTTGACATTCAGTGGCCCAATTCCCTCTGTGGACCCAGTGGGTTTGTGGAATTATATTGTAGCATACCTTTAGATCAATGACCTGCTGAGAAAAACACAAAGCTCTAAAAAAAAAAAAAAAAGACGGGCATGTTAGAATTCTTTATGTAATAGATATCGAGACTATTATATAGAAGGATATTTTAGCATCCCAATAGTACAGCTGTCACACTTGGCCTGCTTTCCTGATGTCTGCATGTTGCCCTCATTTAGGAACTGCTGAGAAGTTCTCATACCATGGAGTGTTAAGGCTGGTTTGTGAACTGTAACCTATGTTTGCAATAAATAAACTTGGCTTTGTTTTCACTATCAAGTCTTTGACATGACTAGTGCCAAAAGAAGATAAATGCTGCATGGAAAACCCAGCAGCAATATGTTCTTCTACCATTCCCAAAAATCATAAGTCAAACTCTTGCTTATTGAAATTTTTGTCATTGGTTGTTTCATAGTGACAGTGTGCAATGTCCCAAGGGTGACTAATGGCTCTGCTATAGCCTTTCCAAGCTCCCTCATTTATAACTGTTCAGGACAGGGGCCAAATTGTTTGACAATGGAGATTGAGAATATTTTTAACATTTTTTCTTTCAAAATGGAAATCAATGTGTTCTCTTAGAACAGGGATTTCTTTCTTTTTTTAATATATTTTTATTGATTTTTTTTTTTTTACAAAGAGGAAGGGAACAGGATAGAGAGTTAGAAACATCGATGAGAGAGAGACATTGATCAGCTGCCTCTTGCACGCCCCTTACTGGGGATGTGCCCGCAACCAAGGTACATGCCCTTGACCAAAATCAAACCTGGGACCTTTCAGTTCGCAGACCGATGCTCTATCCACTGAGCCAAACCAGTTTGGCGGAACAGTGATTTCTTGTTGTTGTTGTTTTAATCTGAATTTCTTTTTTTCATAGTATTGTATCATCTTACCTGAAAGACCATGATTATGGAATTTGTGTTTTCTTGTGTTGTATATGTGTCAAAATCACCACTGTGCACAAATGTGGAGAGGGAAAATAGCAGGTGCAGAGATGTGTGGAATTTCACCTTCATTTTGTTGTACTTTGGGTTCAGAAAAATGCTTCTGTTGAGACTTTAAATGATACCTGTAGGGATGAAGTTACAAAATCTTGAACGTGATATATGGCATGCATCTCACTGAAAGAGCATGTGGGGCAAAGTTAAGTTATTAATTTCCTACTCCATTCATCTGGTATACAACAGAAGTGAACATGCTCAGAATATAACTAGCCCACCCTACTGTAAAGGGATGACGTGCTTCTTGAGGTCCATATCCATGCTAAAACAACAACAAACGTAATAGGTAACTTTCAGTGAGGATTTACTATGTAATCTGCGTTTTAACTCACTTAATAATCACAGTAACAGTTTGAGGATGGAGCTGTTATTAATAGAAGAAAAGAACTGAGGCCTTTTGAGGTTACATAAATTGCCCTATATCACACATTCACTACATGACAGAGCAGAATTCAAATCCAAAGAGTTGAAACTAGTAGTTCCTAAGAGAACTGGCATATTCTTAATATCCTCTAATCATATCTACATGCATTCAGAATTCTTTCCTGCTGCATAAATAGATTTTTAAAATTATATAGAATTTGTTTCTTTTGAAAGAAGTTATATTCCCTAGGTTTATGTTTAGTTAGCCTAGAAAATCAAGAATTGAATATGCATACTTAATATTTCTTCTATTTGAGTTAATGTGTCCCATAATGTAATCTCAGATATTAGTTAAATTAATAAGATGCAACAACCAATTCTTACCATCTTGGATCATATTAGTTTTTTTTATATCCTAATAACTCATAATTCAAAAACATAATTAGATTTTCTTATTGGCTTTGCAGCAAGAATGCTGATTAAATACAGACTAGGAAAATGCACTTTAATAAATATTAAAAATTTTTGTTAATGATGTTCTTTCTCAGTGAAGTCAAGTAACACTTTGGAACCAAAGTTTGCATAAACTTTCTCTTTTCTTTCTCTCTCTATCACACACACACACACACACACACACACACACACACACACTAGTGATCCAGTGCACAAAATTAGTGCACATGAAAAGGGGATTAATTAGAGGAAATAATTTAATATTGCTATTTGCCCTTTTCTCTATAATAGAAATGTCAGAGATAAAAAAGAATTAGTAAAATGTACATGAAAACCTTCCTTCTGTCAGAGTCTGGGGCTCACCACAGGACCCAGAGTCAAGTCCCTCCTACCCACCCATATGCACCTCAAAATCATGTGAGACCCAGACCCATACGGCCCCCCCAAAATGGGCTAGATCCAATCCTGGACAGTCTGACCCTCTTCAAGCCCCGCTGGGTCAGGTCCCCTGGCCCAGCTCTAGAGTGGGGAGCATGGCCTGAGGTCCCCCAGCCCAGACTGGGGTAGGGGGCATGCCTTGAGGTCCTCTATAAACCCCACCAGGTGGAAGTCATGGCCTAAGATCCCCTGTCAAGCTGCGCTGGGTAGGGGGCATAGCCTGAGTTACCCCATCAAGCCCCACCAGGTGAGGGGGGTGCAGCCTCAGGTCCCCTAACCCAGCACTGGGAGGGGAACACAGCCTCAGGTCCCCTGTCAAGCCTCACTGGGCAGGGCTGTGACCTGAGTTCCCCTGACCCAGCACTGGGGGTACATCTTGAGGTCCCCTGTCAAGCCTTTATGGGTTAAGGCACAGCCTGAGGTCCCCTCCCTGTCAAGCCCAGCCAAGCAGCGGGGCACAGCCTCAGGTCCCCTAGCCCAGTGCGGTCTGAGGTCCCCCGGGCTGGTGTTGGGGTGGAAGTCATGGCCTGAAGTCCCACCTGGTGGGGGGCATGGCCTTAGGTCCCCTGGCCTGGGACTCGGGCAGAGGGTGCAGCGTGAGGTCCCCAACCTGAAGCCAGGGTGGGGGTGCAACCTGAAGTCCCCTCTCAAGCCTCAGGAGGGTGGAGGAAGGCATATCCTCAGGTCCCTGCTGATTGCTCATAAGGCTCCTTTAGGGAACTTGGCCTCAGCTGTGGGTGCAGCCACCTTTGTGATGGAGTGATAGTCAATTAGCATATTTCATCTTTATTAGATAAATATATATATACACACACACTGACTGACTGGCCAGATTATTATGATCTCTGAATGCATACTAATCTGGCCACTCAATATATATCCTATATAATAAAAGGCTAATATGCAAATTGTCCCCTCAACCAGGAAGTTCAACCAGCAGGCAGGCTGGCCGACTGCCCATGTCTCCTTACCCTGGCCAGGCTGGCCAGACTCCACCCATGCACAAATTCATGCACCATGCCTCTAATACACACACATACACACACACATACATGCACACACACACAGACCCAGAGTCAAGTCCCTTCCCACCCATCCACATGCACCCACATGTACACACATACACTGAGTGGCCAGATTATTATGCATCCAGAGATCGTAATAATCTGGCCACTCGGTGTATATGGATATATATATATATATATCCATTCTTGATATATAAATGTCTAAAATACTTTTAGTAATTTACTATAAAGTAGTAATTCTAAGCCATGAAATCAAATATATAGAATATATTTTATATATATATGTGTGTGTTTAAGTGAGAGAAAGAATAAGAGGAAAGAAGAAAGAGCATATATCAGAGAAGAGTATAACTAATCCTATCTAATAAAAGGCTAATATGCAAATTGTCCCCTAGACTAGGAATTTGACCAGGGGATGGGGCCAGCTGGACAACTACCTGCTGCACCTCCCCCTGGCTAGCCATGCACAAATTTGTGCACAGGCCTCCAGTATTTAAATAATTTCTATTGACATATACTTTTTTAGGAACTGAAGAGAAATACACCTGTTAACAAATATATATATTTGAATTTACTATCACTGTCTTGGTTTAATTAATATCTTGCAATGGATACTTGCTAATAAAAATTTAAAAGCATACTGATTTTTTCCCCCACAAAGGATTTTCTCTAATGGGATTAATTTATATCCTATCCCTAATTAATAGTTTTGCAATATAGCTGTATTTTTCAGTGATTTTAATGGAGGGTTGTTTCAAATTTTTGGAGAAAGATAAATAAATTTGGGAAATACTACCTACTTTCCATATTCAAAATACACTTTAACTTAGTAAAAGTTCTGAGGAGTCCTATAGTAAAGAATGTGTTTAACTTATTGTTTCTCTTAAAATATGACTAGGTACTAAATGTTTAAGCACTTTTTCCTCCACTTTAAGCTACCACCAACTTAAAGGTCACCATTTTATTATATACCTGAAAGAAAAAGTTTTCAATCTATAATAATATATAATAATAAAAGTGTTATACACTAATTAGACTGGATATCCTTCCAGATGAAGCTGGGGCTATGAGGGAAACCCAGGTCCTGGGTGCCTTCCAGCAGCTAGAAAGAAGTCCAGGTCCCAGGAGCCAGAGGGAAGCCTGTGCCAGCAGCCAGAGGAGGAAGGCCTACCCTTACACAAATTTTTATGCATTGAGCCTTTAGTTAAACTATAATGTAAGACTCCTTTTCATTGAGAATTATTTTGTTCCTATCAACCAAAGGTCACTGTTACCAACAGGAGTCCCTAATTTGGGGTGTGGTAGAGGAGGACAGAGATTTTATTCAGTGCAAGCAACCCAATTGTAAAACAGCATGCTGTGAAGCAGCACAGCTAAGAGGTGGTCCCAGTAAGGTAGCCCTACTGTTATGGCTTTGGTGTTACAGATTTGGTGTTAAAGCTCAGTTCTATAAAGACAGCTCCATTCTGGTGTTACAGAGCCAGCAGATGTTATAGTTCCATCCAGGTAAACACAGTCTTCAATTATTGAAAGTAAAAATGCTCTTTGAGAGTCAGGGCAGCTGCCTTAAACAGTGAGAAGTTTCCATCCCTGATCCCTGATTGGTCAGCCCTCATACAAATGCAGGCTCCAAATCCTCACAATTTGATTGGTCAAAAAGGGGTTGTCCTGATTGGTTGGAATGGAGCCACTCTGATTGGTCAGTGAAGATGCTAATGAGGATGTAGTTGTGCAGTTCCAACTAGATGGGAAAGCTTTCAATCCTATTGATTGAAATACAATTTCAGGAATTCCTTTATAAGGGTTCAGTTGAAGGCAAGACTACAGTGCAAATAGATAGTACAGTGTTGAAAGCAGGCAGTTTAATAGGAGGCTTCTCCATGAGGTGCAGCTTGTGTGAGATGCCCCAGTTTATCAATGGTTGCTGCTCTGTTTATATATATGAGCCAAATTAGTCCTTCTCAGCAGGTATATTCATTCTTGAGGTTAACATATTAAGCAACTGTTTTAGATATAAACTAAGTCAGATACAACTTTTTTATCTTATCTCATTCTTATGCATACATATAGTTTTTTCAAAACAATCAATAAATTGATCAAGTAATTTCACATTTTGAGGCTGACTTTTTGAATCACTTTTCATTGCAGCTTTACTAGTTTGTCTGTGTTTTCCATCCACTGTCATTCTCAATGCCCTCAAGATGATTGATGATATAGACTTTCTTAAAACATTATGATTTCTTCCAAGTCCCTGAAACCATTCAGCAGTTTAATCTTGTTACTTTCTTGATTTTACCAGAAGTATTAAAAGTTTTCAGACAATAATCAGTATTTAAATGCCCATTGGTTTAAAGATCAACTAATTACTAAAACTACAATTGACTAATTCATTCCACAAATAAAAAAAAACAACTTTGCATATGTTCAAAAGAAGTCAATTGGTATATAGCTGTCTTCTCCCCAGAAGCAACTGTAAGATGTCATTGATTGTAAAATATATTACTATTTCAGAGATGTATAATAACATAATATTGTCATAGCACTGAAGCAATGGTTCTATCTAGCATCCTGAAGAACTAGTGATTGATTAGGCACAATTTTTGAAATACTATATGGACATATTTTTCTCAATCTGTTGCACCCTAGAGTCTTCTGGATTATATTTAATTATCACATCAATAGAATAAATCCCAATTGTGTCATTGCTGATTACTTATTTCCATGAATTCAAGTTTGTCCAGAACCTTGGATCACATCTATTTTTTTCAGGGAGAATTTGCCAAATGGATTATATTTTTCATGGGATGATAATTATCATGTTTTGTAATATATCTTTATATCTGTTTTTCAAAGTTTTTTTCTTCTAATTATAGTAGAATGGGCATGATCATGGACCTTGATATTAGATGAATGTGAGTGACTTCTTAATCCTCCTCCTGCTACTTTCTAAGTAAGCTTGAGCAAGTTAACCATTTAATGTCTTAGTTTTTTCATCCTTAAAATAAATAAAACAATAATAATAGATAGGGATAATAGAGAGTTTTAATGAGAGAGTATATACAAATGTATTTATTGTGGAATTAAGAATATGAATTTCCTTAAATAGTGCTATATCTGTTGTTTCAATACTTCTTGGCCCTAACCATACCATACCAAACCATGTCATGATGAATAAATGCTTGTCCTATTCCAAAAATGGTTTGAGATGTTTCTATTTAATTCTAAGTTTATATGATGCACTGCCTAGAAAATAGAGGGATATCTTATCAGCTATAAAGTTAGCAGTATTTGTAAGATAAAAATGAATCAATTTGCTATGGGAAAACAGCTTTTCTTATTTCTGAATTCATAAAATAATTATTGCTGAGACTTCCTATTAAAAACAAAACAAAGCAAGACTATGTAATGAAATACTCAAGGACCTGAGCATATTCACACTGTTGGTACAATACGTTTTGAATAGCTACATTTTTTTACCCTCAATGAAGATGAATATCAAAATGCGGATACTCATTTAGATTTCACAGGGGTTAAAATAATGGAATCTAAATATAAAGTTATATATTAAACTAAACTGATCCTAGATAAAATGTATACTATAAAAATGTACAGCATATACGTTTTTCCAGCAATAAAGATAAATTAGAGTTGGCTAGGGTCCTTAATTAAAGCAAACAAACAAAATCAAGTGAATTATTTCAAAAATATATGGTATATGTGCAAAGAAACAAAAACAATAAAATCCAAAAAGGAACATTGTTGGAGATATACTAAAATAAATTTCATATGATTAATGAGTTAAATGAAAAAATATATAAAGTGAAAAATTTTAAAGAAGTAAGATTATATAGCTAGACTTTAAAAAATATGTTAAGATAATGAAAGCCAAATATCATATGAAGGGCACAAAGCAAAGAATTTTTAACATTTTTGTATTGCCAAATTAAGTACCAAAAATTAAATATTTTCAACATCTATCCCCAATATTGTTTTTTTTTAATATATTTTATTGATTTTTCTACAGAGAGAAAGGGAGAGAGATAAAGAGTTAAAAACATCCATGAGACATCGATCAGCTGCCTCCTGCACGCCCCCTACTGGGGATGTGCCGCAATCAGGATACATGCCTTTGACTGGAATTGAACTTGGGACTTATCCACTGAGCCAAATCGGTTTCGGCCCCAATATTGTTTTATCAAGAGTGCTTATACATCAAAAAGTGAACATGTCAATGAAAAACTTGGAAAGAAAAAGAATAGGCTGTTTATAAAAGAAGAAATGGCAAAGCCAATTGGAGAAGGATTGTCATCACTAATAATCAACTTTAAATAATATTGAGGTATCATTTATCTCCACATAACAAAAAGTGGTAAATTAAAGAATACATTAAAACAGTCAGTGTTCTGAAAGGGAAATTAGGTTCTTATCACTGTTACAGGGTATGTAAATTTGATATATCTTTCCGGGGAGCAGGTTAGCAATAAGTATTTTTTTTAAGTCTTGAAATCAGCACATAATTTCTCAAAATGCATTACTTCAAGCAATTATTTTAATGAAATAACAGCATAATAAAAAAGATATAAAGATGTTCATTGATTTTGTAGTCTAAAATCAGAAACAACTTGAATGTCTAAGGGAACTGATTAAGTAAGTTATTACCAACATGTAAAATAGAATGCCACAGTGGCATTAGAAAAAAAGCTAAAGAAGATTTCAACTGACCTGAAAAGGGTTCATGGCCTACTGTTTTAGGAATAAAACAAGTTATTAGTGCACAATGCAGTATAATTAAATCTTTGAAAGAAAAATCATTACCATCATGCAAATAAGCTGTATTACAGATGACTTTTTTTTTTAAATTATTGATTGATTTAGAGAAAGAGAATGGGAGAAACATCAATTTGTTGTTCCACTTATTTGTACATTCATTGGTTGATCCGTGTATGTGTCCTGACTGGGGATTGAACTCAAAACCTTGGTGTATAGGGATGACTCTAACAAACTGAACTTCTTAGCCAAGGCATAGATGAGTTTTATATTACTTTTTGTATTTACCTGTTTTAAAAATTAATCTGCAATGAGTATATAATTCTCAAATAACCATTAAAATTTTGTAAAAGATAAACATATAAATTGTATGCAATTTTTTCTTAATATGAGGGGTATAAAACAAAACAAAAGACAAAATGCACAAGGTATATCAGTGGTGGTTCATTGGCTCAGTATCTCTCTTGCATTTTCTATAACATATGTGAGTAAGGGAGTAGGTGATGGTATATACTCTGACTGCTGTAGCTTATAAAGGGTGTTAAACATTGCCTTGAAGGTTCTTACTTGGATTTTTTTTCCAAGAGATTGTGGATTTTATAGTTGATTTGCTTCAACTGATATCAAATTGACCTTTATTTTAAAAGGCAATTGCAACAGTTCGCTTTTCTTGTTTCCCATATTCTTATTCATCTAAAACCAAGTAGTTCAATATAAGATTTTTTATTGTCAAATTGAACTGAAGTTTGAGACAATTGAAAAATTTAGCCTCAAGCCCTGCCCAAACTTGACTATGGAGACTTAAATCAATTGGGAAGTTGTTTGATCTTTGCTTCTTCTGTGTGATATAGCTATGATCTTTGTACAAGTTATTACCTCATTTTTATCCCAACATAAAATTGCAATCATAATAGTTAATGCTAAATTCAACAAACAATCACTATGTATTTTAGCTGGCATGGGCCATCAGCCTTTAATGTGGTTCTATCCATTGATTTCTTAATGAGAAAGTATGTGTTTGGGTGACTTGTACATATCAAGAATAGGTAAAAATGGAAATGCTGAGTTAAAAGAGGAGTTTTGTTGTTGTTGTTGTTTTGAATAATACAAAAGTATCCCAAGTAATTTGCTAAACCTCTGACACAATCTAGTATTTATATACTCTAAAACACAATAATCTCTAGTTGGCTTAAAAATGATTTATGTTTTCATTATTATTATTACTTTTGGGGAGAAAGGAATGTAGATCCTTATTCATAAAACTCCCGGTGACAAGTATTCAAAATAAAGGGCATATTTTTCTGTTATAGGGAACTTTGAAGACATCTCAAAAAAATTCTTAGCTGAGACTATGGATATTGGTCCACTGAAATATACAAGTATATTGCTAATATGTTTTTATGTATAAAAACTTTATGATTAGCTACATAGTTTTAATTGTGCTTAGGGAAAAATAAGTATATTAACTTCTTGTTCTTTTTTTTTAGTAGATAGCAAAGGGAATGTGCTATTTTTCTTCTCATTTTTTTATTGTTGTTTTATGTATTTTCATTATACTTTGTTATAATAACAGTATAATAAAATTTGTTTCATCAACATTTTTATATTCTTATACAGTTATAATTTCAATACATGAATTCTATTTTGTCAATTAGATAAATATATCATTGATTTACTTATTCATTTCTTGTTGAAGGAATATCATTTCCCCTTTTCTTTAAGCTCACAGCAGTATATATTCATATATATCAAACTCTAAGCTTTAGCCTTCAGGCTATTCTATTATCAGGTGTTCTGATTATAAGGGAACCAGAACTATTAGGCTTATTAGGCATCTACTAGGGAAAAACTTAAATAAGTTCATTATGATCTTTAATCTATTGAAAAATTTAAATCTTGGATATCCTACATATCTAAACGTAATACTATCATGAAGTAGATTTTAAAATGATGAATAAAGGACAGGTTACTTAATAATAACAACGAATAAGTGTTATCATTTGCTTCTTAATCAAACCTGTATACCTGTAGTTAATTAAAATGCTCTTTTTTATAATTCATAATGCATCTTTATCTTATTGTCAAAGCCTTTCCAGAATTATGCTAATCCCATTGAAATATTTACCTTTACAACTTTCAACTCTTTAAGTTGCCTTTGAAAAAAAAAATTTTTTTTAAATGCATCCAATTCTTGAATTGCAACCTTTCTCTCTCACCCTAGTCTGTTTATTTGTCTTCCTCCACTAGAATGTAAACTCCATAGAGGAAGATACTTTTATTTTCACTAATGGATCCCAAGTGCCTAGAAAATGCACCTGGTATGTAGTTGGAATAAAATAAATATGCTTCTGCTGACTTAATCTTGGCTTGGCCTCTGCTCCCGCACGCTCGCGCCCTCTCTCTCTCTCTCTCTTTCTCTCTCTCTCTCTCTCTCTCCCCCCCCCCCTTTCTCTCTCTCTATCTCTATTAGTTTTATTCTGCACTGGCCTCACTATCTTAAGAGTTCTCTCTATAATGGCCCCAGAAACTCCAGGCTTAAAGCATCCACATACAGATCAATTCCACAGGAATTAGAGTGTCAACTTCGACTAGCAAATTCTCAGAACACATTTATTAGGCTGGCTTGTTCACATATCTAATCCTGAGCCAATCATTATGATGGGTTGGGTGTAAGGTTGAAATGGGTTGCTCTAGTTATCTTAAAGGTTACTCAGAACTTGGCCCAAGTAATGCATGGAAAGCATCCCTTGGAAACTATTAGATAGGCAGGCTTTTGGGCCTCACTTAAAACTAACAAAATTAAATTCTGCAATTTAACAAGATTCTCTGGTGACATGCCTTTAGCATGTACCCGCAGTTGAAGCTGGAAAGGTGGGTAGGGAAATGGAATCACCAAAACATCATATTGAAATTGGGGAAGGGATGCTCTTAGCAGAATGCAGAATGGGTATTAGCATGGGAAACAACAGATATCCTGTACAATTTACAAAATGTATTCAGCAATTATTATATACCAGGCACTATGTTATGTCTTTTTCAGGCATTATTTAGTTTTTACAACATCTAATAAGATGTTATCAGATAGGAAATCTAAGGCTTCAAGAGATTAAATAATTTATTCAAAGTTTTTTTTTTAATGTGAGACAATGGGAAGATTAATCTATAATATAATATCAAGTGGTAAGAAGTATCCTGGAGAAAAATGAGGCAGGAAAGAGGAATAGATTCTGACTCAGGATGATGACATGGTGGGATCAATTTAGATAGGAAGGCCAAGGTGAATATGAGGAAGTGAAGTTTGAGCAGAAACTTGTATGAAGTGAAGGACAGCTCCTGAAAGTTCCAGGGTAAGCAGAGAACCAAGATGGTGACATAGGTAAAATACCTGTATTTGCTGTCTCTCATAACCACATCAAACTTACAACTAAAAGACGGAACAACTATTATCTAGAAATGTGGGAAAACTGGCTGAGTGGAGGGGCTACAACTAGAGGTAAAGAACATAGTGCATTGAGACTGGTAGGAGGTGCAGAGGCGTGGAATCAACTGGAACCCGGTGTGCTGCTTTTTTTAATTGGGAGGGAGATACAAGTTCCTGCTTGCTCTGAACTCCATTTCCGGCAAGAATCTGAGGGACCCAGACATATATAGGGAGAAACTGAACTGCCTAGCATCAAAAAGGCGTCTTTTTTTCAGACAGAAGTGCATGCAGCAGTCATTGTTCCTGCATGGTGGAACCTCTTTGGGGCAGGGCTAACTGACAGCCATTGCTGTTTGCTCCACCCTGGTTAATCCCTGAGACCACTCCACCCAATTTACAACTCCACCCAAGCTGTGTGCAGTGGCTTTTGCATATGAATGCCCTATTCTTTTTCAGCCTAAAACCTGTCTAACAGGCAGCATCTGGGTCAGGGAGCCTGGAAGCTATCAAAGGAGGCCTTGCTTCACAGCTGGGCCTTGTCTGGGCACTTCCAAACCTGATACAAAGAGGAGGAATGTGCAGATCTCTTTGTAGCTCCTGTTGGGTGGCCCCAGTCAATGGCTGACTTTGTACCTCCTTGGAGATTCAAGAGCCAGTATACTCAGTGATAAGAGTGAGACCATACCAGATTACAACTTTTCATATCCATAAGTGACACACTCAAGGGGCAGATTTATTGAGCACCAAAGTCCCACTGAAGCAAGTCCTGCCTCATAAAGATGACTCCTACACAACAGCTCTCCCTCTGAAGTCCAAGCTAGTCCCTAAACCAATTGGCCTGAAAGTCAATTTCTCCCAGTGATACCAACAGCTATCAAGGTTCAAGTACTACAAGACTGTACACACAGCCCACAAAGTGATACACCAAGAGTGACTGGGGAGGCTGAGCCACTGGGCCCTGTAGGACACCTACAAGGCACTCTTATCAACTCAAGGAGACTTAACAGCTACCCAATATATAGAAACAAACACAGGGAAGCAGCTAAAATGCAGAGAAAAAGAAACATGGCACAAATGAAAGAAATGGATGAAAGCAAAATACTGGATATAGAGTTTAAAACCACAGTTATAAGGTTACTTAGGAATCTTCTAGAAACCTCCAAGGAACTTAGTGAGATCTTCAAGGATCTAAGTGAGAATGCCAAAAAAAAAAAAGGAAAAGGACCAGTCAGAAATGAAGCATACACTGACTGAAATAAAGAATAAAATACAGGTATTCAACAAAAGACTAGAGGATCCCAAGAATCAAGTCAAAGATTTGAAATATGAGAAAGCAAAAAACACCCAACTGGAAGAGCAAAAAGAAAAAAGAATCCAAAAATATGAAGATAGTGTAAGGAGCCTCTCAGACAACTTCAAGTATACCAACATCCAAATTATGGGGGTGCCAGAAGAAGAGAGAGAACAAGATATTGAAAACCTATTTGAAGAAATAATGACAGAAAACTTCCCCTACCTGGTGAAAGAAAAAGACTTATGAGTCCAAGAATCACAGAGAACTCCAAACAAAAGGAATCCAAAGAGGACCCTACCAAGACACATAATAATTAAAATGTCAAAGGCAAAAGACAAAGAGAGAACCTTAAAAGCAGCAAGAGAAAAACAGTTAGTTACCTACAAGGGAGCACCCATACAACTGTCAGCTAATTTTCCTCAACAGAAACTATGCAGGCCAGAAGGGAATGGCAAGAAATTTTCAACGTGATGAATAGCAAGAACCTACAACCAAGATTCTCTACCCAGCAAAGCTATCATTTAGAATTGAAGGTCAGATAAAAAGCTTCACAGACAATAAAAAGCTAAAGGAGTTCATCACCACCAAACCAGTATTATATGAAATGCTGAAGAAGAAAAAGGTAAAGATAAAGTATGAACAACAAAGTGACAACAAATACATATCAACAAGTGAATCTAAAAATCAAATGAATAAAAAATCTTACAAACAGAATAAACTGGTGAATGAAATAGAATCAGAGGCATGGAAAGGGAGTGGACTGACAATTCTCAGGGGGAGGGGTATGGGGGATACAAGTAGAGATTGGACAAAGATCTTATACCAATGGACAAGGACATTAGGGGGAGGGGGGAACAAAGGCTTAGGGTAGGGTGGGAACCGGATGGAGGGGAACTATGAGGAGGGGGGCAGGAGAGGAACATCTGTAATAATCTGAACAATAAAGATTCAAAAAATAATAAAAGCAAAAACAATAAATAAAACTTTTTAAAAAATTAAATAAAAAAGGAAGTTCCAGGGTAATACTATTCCAGACCGGAAAAAGAATGAGTACAAAGCCATGAAGTGGGAATGACCTTAGCATGTAAAAAATAAAGGGGAGGGGGATGGGCAAAGTAAACAACAAAAATCCAATATGGCTATAATAAAGTGACTATCAATGATTAATTCAGAGATAGCCAAAAGTCAGTTCATGAGCATATTAAGCAATGTTTAGACATTGTCAGTTGTTCTTAGCACAGTGGAACATCATTTGAAGCTTTAGAACAGGGGATAGACATGATTTTATTTAAATTCAAAATGTACTGTCTAGGGAGCAGGCAACAATGAATAAGGGATAGATGGAGAAATTAAAGATGTCAGAGGTACTAATTAGGAGGCTGTTGCAATGCTAGTCTAGGCAAAAGATGAGAGAGGGTGGGACCAGCATGGTAGAGGGGAAGGTGGGAGGGGGCAGCAGGGCTGGGGATATATTGTAAATACAGAGCCAACAGAAATCACTAATAAATTGAATATGTATGTGTGAGGTAAAAGAATTACTCCTCTGTTTTGCCCTGAGCAAATTGGTGGATATTTGTGCTCATTACTGAAATGGAGAACCTTAGAGAAGGAACAAGATGGAAAATCAAGAAGACTGTTTTAGATTTGTCAAATTTGAGATGCCTCTTAGAGATCCCAGTAAAATTCTTGGGCAAACAATTGGATAAACTTTGTAGAGGTTTAGAGCTAAGAGTTTGGGGGGAAAGGCAGATGGCATTTTAAACCGTGGATCTAAATAATCTAATTCAGGCTCTATTTCATAGTCACTCATCTCTTTATATGATTTTGAAGAATATCATATAGGTGATTTCAGTTGCCAAAGCACTTAATACACAGAGAGAGACTTTTAGTGATTCATTTTGTAAATGTTTTCAAGCCTTTTTTTTTTAAGGTTAAACTCTAGAATGGTAGTTCTAGATAAAATTATTTTGATAGCAAATATTTATCCGTTTAAAATGCCCAAAGAACTGGTTGTTTTCTATCTAAACACCAGCTAGAAAGTCAATATTTTCTTAGAAGGGAATGATTTGGCCTGTAAATATGAGCAGAATGCTTTCTAAGAACATTAAGGTACTTTTCATAAAACAAAAAATCTGGACAGCAGAGGAAGGGTCAAGCTAGCAGGTGATGGGCTCCAAGAGTGTTGCTGCTCTTGAGGATAAAAAAAACAAATAATGGTATTAGTTACAGACATTTAGGTTGTCTAAACAAATGTTTCTTATTTTGTAGAATGATTGATGGGCTTTGCTGCTTGGTTGGAATAGAGTATAGTAAATAGAGGGCCATTTATTCTATCCTAATGTCTAGTTACTACTTGTCTTAAAGAAACCTATTAAATAGACACCTTTCCAAAGTAATCTAGAAATAATTGCAATCTCATCACAATTATTTAGTCATTTGGTCAAAAGTCACCACATATTTTTATACAAAAGTTAGTGGTGTTATCATATTTATTTTTCAACTAGAAGGCATTCTCTTATGATATTCAATGTAAATATTAATTTTACATATTCTGTTTTGATATGAAGTAAAGTTAAGCAATTTTAATATATATTAATAAACATTTAATAGTTTCTATATACTTATTTAGTCACTACCTTATCCAAGGATTTCAAGTAGCTTATATTAACTCATGAAATAAGAAAAAAAATCAATAAAGAAAAAATCAGGTCTATGAGAAGCTAGATAGGATAAACATTCAAGGAGAAGAAGGGAAAATTAGAAAATGTAAGTGTTGTATACTGTTGAGCATCATGTTCATATGGTAAATTTCTCATGAAATCTGCAGATGGTAAATAAATGACACTGTAGGGAAAATATGAACATTCACAAAGGCATTGGAGCTATTAAATTTTTTATGAAAGAAAAAGCACCTCAGTTAAACTTTGATTATAAGATGCTAAATTAATAGCAATTTACACTTAGTTGATTAATTATTCAATCTAAGAAGTACGAGTAGTTGGTGATAAATATTTGCATTTAAAAAGTCATAACCAATGGGAAAAGTATTTCTATGTCAATTTAATATACTAATTGGATGTTAGTAAGAAAATCAGTGCAATAGCAGCTGCATATGCAATTGAATTTGATGGAATTATAATTACAGAGAAAAGACTGATCAAAATTAAACAGAGTGAAACTGTGCTAAAACAAAAATAGCACAAACTGATTTGTGTTTTTCTGAAAAATTCCAGGTGTTGTCAAAGTGGATTATGGAGATGTGTCAGTCAGAAAAACACTGAGAGAAAATCTGAAGTGTAAGCCCTTTTCTTGGTACCTTGAAAACATCTATCCGGACTCCCAGATCCCAAGACGTTATTACTCACTTGGTGAGGTATGAATTATTTATTTTGGTTGAGTTATAAATATATTTTGAAAATAGAGCATATCTGCCCAGACTGGTTTGGCTCAGTGGATGGAGCGTCGACTTTCGGACTGGAAGGTCCCGGGTTCGATTCCGGTTGGGGGCATGTACCTTGCTTGCGGGCACGTCTCCACTGTGGGGCGTGCACGAGGCAGCTGATCGATGTCTCTCTCTCATCGATGTTTCTGACTTTCTCTCTCCCTTCCTCTCTGTAAAAAATCAATAAAATATATTTTAAAAAAATAGAGCATATCTAAGGAGCTCAATCTTTTTTATGTTATGAACAAAATGCTTTAATGGTATTTAAATAGATGTTTTAAATGACTTATATATTACCAGAACCATAAAAAATCTTTACTATTGGGATTTGGAGAAGTAGGGGATAGTTTAAGACTGACTAAATAATATTTTCTTGTTTCTTTATCAATGGATCCAAAACTTTTTGGTCCTATGGATCTTACATTCTTTTAAAAAAATTTTAATTTAATTTTTAAATTTAATTTATTGGGTTGACACTAGCTAATATGAGTACATAGATTTCAAAGGTATCTTACACCCTTAAAAATTTATGGTAAACTGCAAAGGGCTTTTGTTGATGTGGGTTATAACAATATTTACTGTATTGAAACTAAAACTGATAATCTTAAGACCTATTTATTAACTCACTAAAAATTTGTTATATATTAATATATATATGTAACATTTTTCAAAATAATATATTTTCCAAAGTAAAAGTTAAATGGTAAGAAGATTAATGTTATATATAGTTTTATATGTTGCATTAATACCTGGCCTGATAGAAGTTATCTTTCATCTCTGTTTCACTATTCAACCTACTGTAATATCACACAACATGTAGTCTCGGGAAGACTCCTTATGCATTCTGAGAAGTGACAGTGAAAACTGCGAGTAATACCTTAGTATTATTAAAATTGTATTGACTTTGTGGGTCCTCTGAGAACCACTCTTTTTCAAAATATATATTATCTTTGCAAATACACAATTGCCTTTATCATAACTATACAAACACATATTCATAATATATATTCAATTGTTCAAAGTAAGAATTATTCCTTTTTGAATTATATCTTTCTTATTGGTAATTTCCACCTATGGGCATTAGATTTGGGAATAAAAACTAATTTAAAATTGGTTGTAACTGAAGCATTTCAACAGTATCATGTAATGCATTTTGGGAAAGAATTATTAATTTTGTTCTTCATTTGAAATTGTCACTTTTATAGGTCATAATAGGCTATCTGAAAATTTGTAGAATTTGAGCTAATACTTTTTTGATTCATTGGCAAAAAAAAAGTCTGTAACTTTATCCACACTGTCACTTTAGTAGACACATATAATTTACTTATGATTAACTAGAAAATAATTAAAGAAAAAAGAAGAGTCAAATTGAATGATCTTTAGCTGAATTGTACTGCAAGACTATTTTGCTGTGCTAGAACCATGCACTGTGTGACAAATCGTCACTTCCTCATTAGCCATGTAAATATATCTCTATTGAATCATTCAGTTTACAGATACTTAATCTTACTCTGAATAATGTAGTGCAAAGATTTACATGTAATAACACTGAATGTACCACTTTAGTCATTTATTAGGCCTGTGCCTCAAAGTTTTATTCACTTATTTTGCTTGTTTTTATGGGAGGGGGTTGTTGTTGCTATTGTTTTCAAATCCTACAAAATAAAAGTATACTATGCTAGGTGTCCTACTGATCCGTCAACCTTTTGGTTGACTGGTCAACCAGTTGCTATGATGTACACTGAGCATCAGGGGGAAGACACTCTGACCAATAGGGTAGCTTGCCAATGAATTCATGCACCGGGCCTCTAGTATGTAATAAATCCCATGTTAGCACTAATGTCACAGCATTTATATTCAGTACATGACATATATGACAGTACTTGTTAAACCTGAACAGTGTTTTCATGATAGTTATAATAGTCTAGTTTACTGGAGATCCCCAAGAAAATAGTTAATACTCTCATTTCTTTACTGAAAGGTTTGCTTGAACAATCATAACCCTGCCTGTACCCTTAGAACAAGTGAGTTTTTTATTCATTTTTTTAAATATCTTTATTGATTAAGGTGTTACATATGTATTCTTATCCCCCCTTAGACTCCATAACCCCCACTCATACACTCACCCCCCTGTTGTCTTTGTCCATTGGTTAGGCCCATATGCATGCATACAAGTCCCTTGGTTGATCTCTCCCCCTTACCACCATACCCCCTACCTTCCCTCCGAGGTTTGATGGTATGATTGATGTTTCTCTGTCTCTCGAACTGTTTTTGTTCATCAGTTTATGTTGTTCATTATATTCCATAAATGAGTGAGATTATGTGATACTTATCTATGACTGGCTTATGTCACTTTTCATAATTCTCTCCAGTTTTATATGTTTTTACAAATGGTAGGAATTCCTTCTTTTTTAGCACAGTGTAGTATTTCATTGTGTAGATGTACCACAGGTTTTTAATCCACTCATCTCCTAATGGACACTTAGGCTGTTTCCAAATCTTAGCTACGGTGAATTGTGCTGTTATGAACATAGGGGTGCATAAATCCTTTCTGATTGATGTTTCTATCTTCTTGGGATATATTCTGAGAAGTGGTATTACTGGGTCAAATGGCAGTTTAATTGTTAGTTTTTTGAGGAAACTCCATACTGCTCTCCACAGTGCCTGCACCAATCTGCACCAGCAGTACACTAAAGTTTCTTTTTCTCCACACCCTCACCAACATTTGTCATTTATTGATTTGTTGATGATAGTCATTCTGACAGGTGTGAGATGGTATCACATTGTAGTTTTGATGTGCACCTTTTGGATAAGTGTCTTTGAGCATGTTTTCATATGTCTTTGGCCTTCCTTCTGTCTTCTTTCAAAAAGTCTCTATTTAGGTGCATTGCCCATTTCTTGATCCGATTGTTTATCTTCCTTTTGTTTAGTTGTATGAGTTCCCTGTAAATGTTAAAGATTAAATGCTTATCAATGATAACATTGACAAATATGTTCTCCCATGTAGTGGTCTTTCTTGTTGTTTTGTTGATGGTTTCTCTTGATGTGCAAAAGCTTTTTATTTTTATACAGGCCCATTTGTTTATTTTCTCTGTAGCTTCTATTGCCCTAGGAGCAGTATCAGTGCAAAAGTTCCTTTGACATATGTCTGAGATTTTAGTGCCTATGGATTCCTCTAGTATTTTTATGGTTTCCCATTTTATGTTTAAGTCCTTTATCCATTTTGAGTTTATTTTTGTGTATGGTGTAAGTTGGTCTAGTTTCATTTTTTGTATGTATCTGTCCAGTTTTCCCAGCACCATTTATTGAAGAGACTGTCTTGACTCCATTTTATGTTCATGCCTCCTTTGTCAAATATTAATTAGACATAGTCAATTTTTGGGTTCTCTATTCTATTCCATTGATCTATATGTCTGTTCTTGTGCCAGTACCAGGCTGTTTTGAGAACAGTGGCTTTGTAATACAGCTTGAAAGCTGGTATTGAAATCCCACCTAATTTGTTATTCTTTCTCAGGATTGCTGCATCTATCTATTCAGGGTATTTTTTTATTCTAGATGAATTTTTGGAAAGTTGGTTCTAGGTCTGTGAAATATGTTGTTGATATTTTAATGGGTAGTGCATTGAATCTGTAGATTGCTTTGGGTAGAATGGACATTTTGATGATGTTCATTCTACCAATCATGAATACGATATGTTCTTCCATCTGTTTATGTCTACTTCTATCTCTTTTTTCAGTGTCCTCTAGTTTTTTGCATATAGTTCTTTTACCTCTTTACTTAAGTTTATTTCTAGGTATCTTAATTTTTTTTGGTACGATGGTAAATGGGATTGCTTTTTTAGTTTCTCTTTCTGTAAGTTCACTATTGGTGTACAGAAATGCCATAGATTTCTTGGCATTCATTTTGTATCCTGCTTCATTTCCAAATTCATTTATTAAGTATATTAGTTTTTATGGAGTCTTTAGGGTTTCTATGTACTGTATCATGATACAGTACATAGAAACCCTAAGGACAGTTTTACTTCTTCTTTTCCAATTTGGATGCCTTTTATTTCTTCTTCTTGTCTAATAGCAATGCCTAGTACTTCCAGTACTATGTCGAACAGGAGTGATAAGAGAGGGCATCCCTGTCTTCTTCCTGTTCTTATGGGAAATGGTTTTAGTTTTTGCCCATTAAGTGTGATATTGACTGTGGGATTATCGTATATGGCTTTTATGATGTTGAGTTATGATCCTTCTATTCCTACCTTGCTGAGAGTTTTTATCAAGAAAGAGTGTTGGATTTTGTCAAATGCTTTTTCTCCATCACTTGAAATGACTATGGTTTTTTTCCCCTCAATTTGTTTATGTGATGTATCATGTTTATTGATTTGCAGATATTGTACCATCCTTGCATTCCTGTGATAAATCCTGCTTGGTCATGGTGGATGATCTTTCTCATGTACTGCTGGATCTGATTTGCTAAGATTTTGTTGAGGATTTTGGCATCTATGTTCATGAGAGATATTGGCCTGGAATTCTCTTTCATTGTGTTGTCTTTATCTGCTTTTGGTATTAGGGTGATGCTGGCTTCATAGAAGGTGTTTGGAAGTGTTTCTTCTTCTTGAGTTTTTTGGAATAGTCTGAAGAGGATAGGTTTTAATTCTCTTGCGTGTATGGTATAACTCTCCTGTGTAGCCATGGCATCCTGGGCTTTTGTTTGCTATAAGCCTTTTGATGACTGCTTCAATTTCTTCCATAGTTATTGTCCTATTGAGATGTTTAGATCCTTCCTGATTTAGTTTTGGAAGGTTATATTTTTCTAGGAATATGTCTATTTGGTCCAGATTGTCCAGTTTGTTGGAATAGACTTGTTCATAGTATTTTTGAACAATCCTTTGTATTTCGGTGAGGTCTATTATTATTTCTCCCCTTTCATTTCTGATTTTGTTTATTTGGGTCTTCTCTCTTTGCTTCTTGGTGAGCCTATCTAAGGTCCATCAGTCTTGTTTAGCCTTTCAAAAAACCAGCTCTTGGTTTTGTTGATTTTTTGTATAGTTTCTTTGGTCTCTGTATCATTTATCTCCACTCTGATCTTTACTATTTTTTTCCTTTTGCTTACACTGGGCTTTTCTTGTTGCTCTCTTTCTAGCTCTTTGAGTTGTAGGGTTATGTAATTTTTTACCATTTTTCTTGTTTTTTGTAGTAGGCTTGTAGAGCTATGAACTTCCCTCTCAAGACTGCTTTCATTGTGTCCCATAGATTTTGGATCATTGTGTTTTCATTGTCATTTGTTGCCATGATGTTTTTTATTTCTTCCTTGATCTCTCTGGTAACCCATTCATTGTTTAATAGCATGCTATTTAGTTTCCATGTGTTTGATTTCTTTGGATTGTTTTTATTGTAGTTGATTTCCAGTTTTATGCCACTGTGATCAGAGAAGATGCTTGATATGATTTCTATCTTCTTGAATTTGAAGAGACTTTGCCTGTGACATAACATATGGTTATCTTTGAATATGACCTATGTGCACTTGAGAAGAATGTATATTCTGTGGCTTTGGGGTGAAATGTTCTGAAGATGTCAATTAATTTTATCTGGTCTAGTCAGTCATTTAGGATTGATATTTCTTTGCTGTTTTTTTGTTTAGAGTATTTGTCCAATGGTGATAGTGGGGTATTAAAGTCTCCTACTATAATTGTATTGCTGTCAATCTCTCCCTTAATATCTTCCAGGAGTTTATTTTTTTAATTCATTTGGGTACTCCTGTATTGGGTGCATATATGTTTACTGGAGTTATTTCTTCTTGTTGGATTGTTCGCTTTAGTATTAGAAAGTGGTGTTACTTACCTCTTATTATGTCCTTCACTTTGAGATCTACTTTTCAGATATAAGTATTGCAACCCCAGCCCTTTTTTTTTTTCATTTCCATTTGCCTGAAAAACCGTTTTATACTCCTTAACCCTGCCTGTGTGAGTCTCTTTTTCTGAGGTGGGTTTCTTGTAGACAGCAGATATATGGGTCATGTTTTCTTATCTAATCTTTTACCCTATGTCTTTTGATTGGAGCATTTAGTCCATTTATATCTGAAGTTATTATTGAGAGGTACTTATTCTTTACTCCTGTGTATCTTCTTCGCTTCCTAATTCTTTGTTTTTTTGTTTGTTTGTTTGTTTGTTTTTGTTTTGTTTTGTGTTGTTTTGTTTTATTATTTTACAGCAGACTCTTGGCATTTCTTGCATTGCTGGTTTGGTTGTAATAAATTCCCTTAATCCTTTTTTGTCTGTGAGGCTCCTGATTTCATCTTCAATTTTGATTGATACCCTTGCTGGGTACAGTATTCTTGGATTCAGAACCTTCCTTTGCATGACTTTGTATATTTAATTTCATTCCCTTCTGGCTTGATGAGTTTCTGTTGGGAAATCAGTTGCTAGTCTGATGGGGGTTCCTTTGTAGGTAACTTTCTGTGTCTCTCTGGCCGCTTTTAAAATTCTTACTTTGTACTTGGTGTTTGCCAATTTAATAATAATGTGCCTTGGCATCAGTCTTTTGGGGTTCATTTTGCTTGGGACTCTGTGAGCTTCTTGGATTTGTATGGGTTTTTTCTTCTCTATATCAGGGAAGGTTTCTGTCATTATTTCTTCAAACAGGTTTCCTATTCCTTGCTAAGTTTGCACACTTTCCCTATTATGCAGATGTTGTTTTGTTTTGTGTTATCCCAAAGTTCCCTTAGGTCAGTGGTTCTCAACCTTCCTAATGCCACAACCCTTTAAGACAGCTCCTCATGTGGTGGTGACCCCCAACCATAAAATTATTTCCATTGCTACTTCATAACTTTAATTTTGCTACTGTTATGAACTGTAATGTAAATATCTGATATGCAGGATATATTTTCATTGTTACAAATTGAACATAATTAAAGCATAGTGATTAATCCCAAAAAACAATATGTAATTATATATTGTGAAATATTTATTTCTAATTACAAATAAATGAAATTTTGTCTTGAATCGTGGTGTAGCATGGGTAACAGTCTTAATATGACAACAGTAAACTACATTGCTACATTTTGCTACACCGAGGAGCGGTGTGTTGGTTCCTAAGACCATGGGAAATAGGTGTTTTCCAATAGTCTTAGGTGACCCCTGTGAAAGGTTGAGAACTGCTGCCTTAGGTTCTTCTCTTGCTTTTTAATTTTTTTCTAGAAGCTGCTGTACTTGGGTATTTTTTCCTACCTTGTCTTCTAGCTCACTGATGTGGTCCTCTGCTTCTTCTAGTCTACTTTTGATGCTTTCTATTGAATTCTTTACAGCAGCAATGTCATTTTTCATTTCTTCTTGGTTCTTCTTCATTTCCTCTTGGTTCTTACTCATATTGTCAAATTTGTCTTCCATTCTTTTCAGCCACCTTATGACAATTTCTCTGAATTCTTTCTTTGGGAGTTTGCTTGCCTCCATTTTATTTACTTCCTTTTCTAATGATGCCTGCTTTTCTTTCATATGTGGGCTGTTTCTTTGTCTGCTCATGGTCTCTCTTCTCCAGGTGTCTGGTTATGTAGTTCTCTCTCTCCTGTATTGATTTAAAGACACAAACCACAACCAGGTATAATGCACAAGGCACTGAACAGAAATATATTCACAGTATTAATAGCCACAAATAAAGGTGAGAGACACCAGAGTGAGACAAATTGGAGTATAGGAGACAAATAAGAAGAGAGGAAAGAAGAAGGAAAAGAAAAGAAGAGAAGAGAAGAGAAGAGAAAAGAAAAGAAAAAAGAAATGCCAAAATGAAATTGGGAGAAGGGAGAAAAAAAAGAAAAATATATAAGAGAGAAAAGAAAGAGAGTAAGAAAGAGAAGGGGAACAAATTATATATGGGGGGTGGGGAACTACAATGAACAGCACTAATCCCAACAAATGCCAGATACAAGTACCTGGAAATTAATGCCAAATACAAACAACAACTAATATTGAGGTAGGGGGATTGAAAATGGACATAAAAAAAACAAACAAAATCAAAGCAAACAAAAACAAAACAAGAGTAAGCAAAACAATCTCACAAAAATATGTAAAAAATCAATATACTCAATAATCAAGCAAACAACAACAAAATGTCAGAGAGGAAAACAATTATTTGTATATTGAAGACAGAGAAGAGAAAGGTGTCAAAGGGCTTGGAGCAGGTGATTGTAAATTAGATGTATAAGTGGGGTGAAATTTTAATTGGGTAAAAAGAAAGAATAAGAAAATTCTAATATAGGAAAAGTGCAAGAGAAACAGGACAGCAATAGGGGGAAAGTTAGGAAGAGAATAAAGGCATAAAGGTAGAGTTGAAATAGAATAAAATGATGCTAAAAGAAAGATGAAATTAGAGTGTAGAACTCTAAAACCAATATAATAAAGAGAAAATAAAATGACACTTTTACCCTAACTGGTTTGGCTCAGTGAATAGAGCATCAGCCTGCAGACTCAAAGGTCCCAGGTTCAATTCTGGTCAAGGGCATGTACTTTGGTTGCGGGCACATACCCATTAGGGGGTGTGCAGGAGGCAGCTGATCAATGTTTCTCTCTCATTGATGTTTCTAACTTTCTATTCATTTCCCTTCCTCTCTGTAAAAAAATCAATAAAATATATATTAAAAAAATGACACTTTTTTTTCTAAAAGGTAAAATAATAGTAGTAACAATACTGATTGAAAATAAAATGTAATAATCAAAAAGATAAAATCAAGTGAGAAAAAAAGAAAAAAATTAGTTTCTTAAGTAATAGATGAAAAATTCAGAACTTAAAGAAAAAAAGAAAAAATTTAAAAAATAGAGTGTGTAGTAGTAAAGGTCATTCACTTCCTCTACTGCTCTGTTTGGCACTCCGGTTTCCTAGTCGGGACAATATTGCAGTTGCCTGTGTTCTACTAGTTTTTAAGCTGATGGATGTGTCTTAATCACTTTATTCTTTTGTGATTAGACAAGAGTCAATTTGTGAGTCATCCCCTGGGTGGCAGTATTTCAGAATTGACCTGTGAGACTATAGGTCCTCTCTAGCCTGTGCTTAGATTCTGCTTTCCCTTAATGCACTCAATAGCAGTTTGTGGAAGTGTGCTACCCAGAGCTTGTTCTCTGCTCTGATCCCCAGGCTCCCAAAAAAACAACTTTCCCCTGCAGTCTCCCAGGCTGTTCCCAACTGGGTGATCCTTTGTATTGGGCTTAGGAATCAGAAGCAAGGATCTGAAGAGGAAGGTGCTCCCATCTGCATAATCCCCTTTCTGTGTTCCTGGCCAAGCAGCCAACACACTTTAATTACTTCCAGGCTGTCCTTCTGCATCAAATCAAGATGGTTTGCTTTCTAGAGATCCCCTCTGTTAACAGCTCTGAAAGACCCCTTCCACAATCAGGGATTGCGCTCTATTCAGTAGCCACAGATTTCTGTAGGTACAGATTTCTCCCCATCCCCAGCTCCCAGTGTGTGCACCTTTCTGTTCTGTGCAACCAGAGACTCACCTTCTCCCAGGCAAAATCTGATCTTTCCATGTGGCCTGTGGAGTTCCTCTGAATCCAAGTGTTTGTGCCACCGATTGGGGAACGGTGTTCTGGGGCTTGGAGCTGTTTGGTGAGTGCTGCAGCTGTAGATTTTCAGGCTGCTGTAAACATCCAATTTCCGCTTCAAGATGGCGTGGTCTCTGCCCATAGGTTTGATTGTTTTTATTGTCATTAGTTTCCAGAATGTTTTTAATTTCTTCTTTGATCTCATTGGTAACCCAATCAATATTTAATAACATGCTATTCAGCTTCTATGTGTTTCAGTGTTTTGTATTGTTTTTATTGTAGTTTATTTCTAATATTATGCCATTGTTGTCTGAAAAGATCTTGGTATGATTTTGATCTTCTTGAATTTGGGTAGACTTTGTGACCCAGTATATGGTCTATTTTTAAAAACATCTCATGTGGCCAAAACCAGTTTGGCTCAGTGTATAGAGCATCAGCCTGCAGACTGAAGGGTCCCAGGTTCAATTCCAGTCAAAAGCATGTACCTTGATTGCGGGCACATCCCCAGTAAGGGGCATGCAGGAGGCAGCTGACTGATGTCTCTCTCTCTCTCATCGATGTTTCTAATTCTCTATCCCTCTCCTTTCCTCTCTGTAAAAAAATTAATAAAAAATATATTTAAAAATATCTCATGTGAACTTGAGAAGAAAATATATTATGCAGCTTTGGGATGAAATGTTCTGAAGATGTCAATTAAGTCCATCTGATCTAGTGAGTCATTTAAGATTGTTGTTTCTTTTCTGACTTTTTGCCTAGTGGATTTAGCCAGTGATGTCAGTAGTGTATTAAATTTCCCTACTATGATTGTGTTGTTGCCTATCTCTCTCTTGACATCTTCCAAGAGAATTGTTATGTATTTCTGTGCTCCTGCATTGGGTGCATATATGTTTACTAGAATTATATCCTCTTGTTATATCAATCCCTTTAGTATTATGAAGTGGCCTTCTTTAACTCTTGTTATGGCCTTTACTTTGAGCTCTATTTTGACAGATATAAGCATTACTACCCCAGCTTTTTTTCATTTCCATTTGCCTGAAAGATATTTTTCCATCCCTTCACTTTCAGTTTGTATGAGTCCTTTATTCTGAGGAGGGTCTCTTGTAGACAGCATATATATGGGTCATGTTTTTTTATCCATTCAGCCATATCATGTCTTTTGATTGGAGCATTTAGTCCATTTACGTTTAAAGTTATTATTGAAAGGTACTTGTTTGTAGCCATTTTTATTTCTTGAGGCTGTGTTCCTTCTTATTTTTCTGTTTCTTCTTTTTCTGGCATTCCCTTTAACATTTCTTGCATTGCTGGTTTGGTAGTGATAAACTCCCTTAGTCTTTTTTTTTGTCTGTGAAGCTCCTGATTTCTCCAAGTTTGATTGATAGTCTTGCTGGATAGAGTATTCTTGGATTGAGTCCCTTGCTTAGCATCACTTTGTATATCTCCTTTTATTCCCTTCTAGCTTGATGTGTTTTTGTTGAGAAATCATTAGATAATCTGACGGGGCATCCTTTGTAGGTAACTCTCTTTCTCTTTCTTGTAGCTTTTAAGATTCTCTCTTTGTCAATAACATTTGCCATTGTAATTATGGTGTGTCGTGGCATGGGTCTTTTGGATTTCATCTTGCTTGGGACTCTTCGTACTTGAGTAACTTTCCCATCCAACACCCCCCCCCAAAAAAAAAAAATCAGGGAAGTTTTCTGTCATTTCTTCAAATAAATTTTCTAATCCTTGCTGCTCTTTTTGTCCTCTGGCATCCCTATTATATGTATGTTATTTCATTTTGCATTGTCCCAAAGCTCCCTTAGGCTTTCCTCCTTTCCTCCTGCTTTTTAATTTTTTTCTCTAGTTGCTGTTCAGATTGGGCTTTTTTCTATACCTGATCTTCTAACTCACTGATTCGCTCCTCTGTTTCTTCTAGTCTATTGTTGAAGCCTTCTATGGTGTTTTTAATTGTAGCTATATCATTTTTCATTTCTTCCTGATTTTTGCATAGGTTGTTGATATTCTCCTCCATGCAGTGTATGAACTGTATGACCATTACTCTGAATTATTTTTCTGTCATGTTGCATGCTTCTGTTTTACTTGTTTTCTTTGTTGGCAATTCCTCCTTTTCTTTCCTCTGGGGATTGCTTCATTGTCTCCCCATTCTGACTATCACCAGAAGGTTCAGATGTCAAGTTGTGGGGGTCTGGACTGTGTGCAGTGGGAGTTTTCCATCCCCCAGGTGTCACTGCAGAGTTCTGATACCAAGATGTGCAGTTGCTGTGGGTTATTGGGAACCATGCTCATCCTGGGTCAGAGTAACCAGTGCTTAGTGTGGCCTGCACCTAAAATCAGGGAAGCTGCCCATGCCACGTTGAAACAGAGAACCCATTGGCATGTGCCAAATATCAAAGTCCCCTATTGTGTGTCAGGAGTCAGAGGCTCCCTGTGTCCATGCCAAGAATTGAGTATCAGAGTCTCTGTTTCTTGGTGCTACCTCACACTGAGAATCATGTCCCTATGTGCACATGCACCAAGATTTGGAGTCATTGGATCTTAGTGTGAATGTACTGGGAATCAGGGATCTCAGGCGCATATAATGAGGAATGGAGTCTAGTCACTAGTGGTCAATGCTGCCTCTTGTGTGGAGATTCAGAGTATCTAATCTGACCAGGAGATGAAGATGCTCAGTTGCACTGTGTTGACAGGAGGTCCACTTCTGCACTGTAGTAAACAGCTTTCTGTATGCACTTTCCCTGAATCAAAGTCATGTGGCACTGCCCCTCAGTGTGGGTGTGGGGAGTGGTCACATGGGTGTGTAAGAAATCTGCGGCCAGGTGCCTGGAGTCCTGGTGTCTCTGGGTCTGCAGCTGTGGTGGCAGGACTTCTACCAGAGCGCCTGTAGGGTCCTGGTTTGCTTCCAAGACCAGAGTGGGTGGTGGCAAGGGTAGGATCCTAGTCTCAAGCAGTTCTGTTCTTTAAGATGGCATGGTCTCTGTGCCACCCTTGTCCTTCCCAGAGCATTTGTGGCAGCTGCAGGGTTTTGCCCTCTAAGCTCGCTCTCTCTTTCTCTCTCTTTCTCTCTCTTTCTCTCTCTCTCTCTCTCTCTCTCTCTCTCTCTCTCACACACACACACACACACACACACACACACACACACACACACACACGTCTACACATACCTCTATCACTCTCTCACTCTCTCACACATTCTCCCTCCCTACCTTCCTGCTGGTCCCATCTTCCAGTTTTTTTTTATTCTTGTGGTAAGAGTATTTTTCCTGTTGTTGTCAGTGGACCCAGGTGACCAGTAAATGTTGATTACTTTTCCTAAAAGGTGATATAACCAGAGCATATAACATGATCAGTGTGACTAAAGAAGACTTTTTGGAAATTCTCTAAGGCCACCAGGTAACTCCTGAGAAAGACTCAGTATTCTAAAATGAGACCTTGATGTTTAATTCCAAGTTAAACATCCAATTTTATGCTTTCCTGCACTCCATCAAGGAAACCTAATTAATTGACTTCCTGAAAAAGTAAAAAATAGAGTATGGGCAAATTTCTTTGTACAACCTACTGATTTTGAATTAGCTATCTTCTGTAATGGATCAGGTGGCCACATTTTAATTTCTAGAAATAGTTTGAAAAGCTTTGAAAGAGAGATATTGTGCCTTTCTGGATTTTTGAAACATATCCAGAAGATGCAGTATATCGTGTTGAAAAAATTCCGGGCCTTGGAATCAAGCAGAAGAGGGTTTAAATTAGTACCCCACAGTTTACAATTTGAGTGGCACTAGGTATCCTCTCTGGTACCTGTCAGCAGCATGAAGATAATCATACAGGGTTATAGTGATGATTGAAGATACAAGAAATTTAGGACTGTGCCTGGAAAGAAGTTGTAGCAGCACCAATACAGTTATTGTAATTATTATCAATACCATTTATTGATTTCTTACTATGTCAAACATTATTCTAGATGCTTTATTTCAATTATATCATTTAAAAATCACAACTCATGACTTGGGTTTTATTATCTTCCATTTAATATGGAAACTGACATAGAAAAAGCATATGATTGACCTATGAATCATAGAACTAGCTAGCTATTGAACTCAGATTCAAATACATGATTTTAGTATGACACTAAAGCTCACATTCCTTATAATTAGAATGAGAAAATAGATTATATTATTATATTTTATGTGTTCAAAATGCTTTTATTAAATAAGGGTTTAAGCTGGAACCAGTATTATATAATAAGAATGAAAAGTCATATAAGGAAATAGCTTTATTCTTAAGCTATTCTACTGGGTGAAGTCTCGCAAGAGAGAACCAAAAAACTCAGTAGAAATCAAAGGTGTCCTACATCAGGTATATAGGCATACTATGAAGTGCTGTTTCAAGAACCTGGCACATTTAAAAGTCTGTATGATATAAGTTTTGAACTTTCTGGGATATTAATGTACTATAGTTTTCCACTTTAAAACCAGCAATCCAGCAACTGTTTCCATGGAAACAAAGGACAAATTTACTGAGCACTACTTCTCAATTCAGTTTTGTGTAGTCAAGTATACACAATTAAAATGGACATTTTGATAATGATTTTGAGATGATGATCTTTAATGGACAAGTAATTTACTTAAAGCTTTGTATTTCTATTATTAAAAGAATGTAAAAGCTATTTTCCTTATTTATGGAGGTACTATCTATCAAATAGTTAGAGCCTCAAAGATATATCACATATCTAAGCTACTTATCAAAACAACAAAATTATGTTATAGTATATTCATATCTACTCAATTTCAAGTGAAATTAAGATTTAACAATTTACAGTTTTCTTAAGTTTCAGTATTTCTCAAAGCCTATATATAAAGACAGTATTTATTAAAATACATTTCATTTTCAAAATTGAGCTATCAGCTGATAAATGTGTATACATTTTTGGGGACACCCTGTATTTAATGTTGCAGTATACTGGTGAATATAACATTTTCATGTAGGTTTTTTTTTAACTTTTCTAACTATACTGGAAGATAGAGACAAATATGGTATTCAATTTTTCATTATGATTTACATCAAAATAATCATCAGTAGAATTACTGAGGTCAGACGGTTATATCTTAATTTCTTATGTTTTTATTTTACTCAGGTAATTGAAATATTACTTCACCCAGCTCATGAATTTCACGCAATTTTGAATGAGAAGTTAAAAGCTGTGCAATTGCTTTGAACTAAAAACTTTAAGTAGCTTAATGAAGCATGTGCCTTTTAGATTCAGTAAGGAGATCATAATGGGATAAGGAAGTCAAGCTCTTTGCAGCATTACATTCTCTCTTTAGTAGTCCTTTAGCTTATGTGGATTCAGCATGCCACATCATGATCTTGCACATATGAAGGGTAATTTAAGTTTAACATTGAAAAATGGCATTCTAACACAGTAATCTCTCACCCAAATTTTTGGTCTATGACAGGCTACCATTTGGAGGAAGAGGGAAGTATTGTGAGCTATATGGAACACAAGTGTGCCAGAGGGAAAAATAAAGTGAAGGGGATTTCTGGAGCCAAGTGACTTAATGCCTGGGACTTAAAATTTGCAGTTGTGTCTTTGCTTTGAGGATGTTTAGATATCTGTCTCTGCATTTTATATTACCTACTTGACCTCAGCATATCTTTTCTCTCTTATATCTTTTAACTATAACCACTAGTTAAAGCATTGGCACATATTGGTACTATATCCTTAAATATCATTAAAGAGCAAATTTAAGTTACTAAAAATAGAGATCTATGAAGCTGCTTGGCTACAGGGATTTAGGCTATAATCAGTTACTGCCAAATGCAGAAGCAAAAGCACTTAGAGTTTTATCCTCTCTGTTGGTAATCAGGAGATCAATCTATTTATAGATTCACAGTCTTCTTGACCTTTTAACAGGATAACCAGTAAGAAAGCCTTATTGTAAATGAGTTACAGAAATGGGGGCATTTTCTCTGCTCATGATTATATTTCTGTAACTCTTTGGTACCAAAATAACTAATTTTAATGCCAGGGTAACCGAATATGCATATGAACAGACAGGGTAAATATGTTATTCTTCATTAAAGATTGACTTTAAAGAATGTTGAGCTGATTGACTCACCTGTGGGGGGAAAAATGATTTTATTACCTGAAAAAATATTTTTTAATATATTTTTATTAATTTTGGAGAGAAGGAAGAGAAAGATAGAAACATCAATGATGAGAGAGAATCATTGATCTGCTGCCTCCTGCAAACCCCCCATTAGCGATGGAGCCTGCAACCCAGGTATGTGCCCTGACCAAGAATTGAACCATGACCTCATAGTTCATAGGTTGATGCTCAACCACTGGCCACAAAATACTTTTAATTCACATTGCTGATAATTAGGCTGGAACAAATTTTAATTTTATTACTCAAATATATATTGACACAAACCAACTACAACAAACTATATATGTAAGTTAGACTTACACTGAATTCTCCCAGGATTTGTGTTGTTTTTGCTATTTACTAAAATAAATAAAATTGTTTCATTTTTTATGTTCTTTTTTTGATGTAATGGGGTTATCACATATTCAGAATTTTAACATTTCACAGTCATTAATCAGGGCATTCTAAATCAAAGTCAGGTTGGATTTGTTAAGCATATAGGTTTTGCACATATCCCTCTGATTTATTCACAATTTAGTAAAGAGAAAATATACTTAAATGCCTCTTTTTAGAACTGGAGTTCTCATTGTTGCTTCTTATTAAGATCCACCAGAGGGAGCAAAAGCTGCTGAATAGAAACATTTTTGAAAAAGGCTTGCTAACATAAAAAATGAATCCAAAGAATCTTCCAGATTTCAGAACTATGAGTGTGCTATACTTTATGCTGATACAAATCATAGAACAAACTCTGTAAGGAGTTTCTAAGAGATAGAGTTCTTCAGTGGTTGGTTGCCTAGATTTTTCTTAATGGCATGATCAAGCCATTGGTATTGTCAAGATCAGAATCTTTCCAGAAATTTCACTTTTTTGCTATTATACAACATTCTTTGACTAAGGTCCCAGGATGTTCTTAGAAAGGTTTTGATTTAAAATATCACACAAAATTACCCTAAATCTGATTATCCTTTGCATCTCAAAAGATGAGATGCAGGATTTGAACTTTCTGGCATGCCAATATCTTATTAATTATATAAAGATTTTCTTTTTAAGGATTGCCAGTACCCATTAGTGACCATTTTTATATTTTGAAGAAAAATGTAGAAAATCCCCTTAGTGTTGGGCTTAAGTAATTTGGAAACAATCTGATATAAACCAACTTGCCTTCTCCATGTGCATGGAATTTTTTAAAAATCTGGATATCACAGGCCCAGTGGCATAAACTTTTCAAATATCTGTACCCCTAAGATGTGTTCCTCCTATTTTTTTTAAGATGGGTATTGATACCCTTGTTCCCTGATACTCTGTGCCCCATCCTGGCCTTTGTCTGTATCTAATGTCATCCTGGCCATTGCCAGAAATTATTTATGTGACCTCAGCCAAGCAGTGTGGCACTCAACATAAAAGAAAACCTTATTTTTAGTCTTCTGAACACGGTTCTTGATCTGAACCTTGCCAGTTTTCATACATCTTGTTCTATGGGCCTTAACCATTGTCTAGATTACCTGTTGTTACCTTTATTTCTGCTCAATTGGAACTCAATCCTCCCTTGCTCCTCCCTGGCCTCCTTTCTAGTGAATTCTGCCTGCCTCTCAGGATGTCAGGGTTGGGCAGCTCCCAAACTCATAACTTTCAATTCCTTATTTGGGTAAGTTTCTTAACTTCACTGTTTCTTAATGCTTTTATTTGTCATGTGGAGGTAATAGGTTGGTTATAAATTTTATATTAGCTATTATACAGAAGTGCTTAGAACAGCACATGACACATGCAATTACATAATTGCTAATTACTATTGCCGATGGATGGTATTGGTGGTGGTTGTGGTAGCCATCTCTCCTGTCTCGTTCTGACAGTTGCCCTAAGCCACTGACTATTCCTAGTCTCCTAGATCCCATGTCCAGCTGGCCTCAGCAGACTTGAGTCAAGTTCCTATATTGTATTATCTTAGCATCTGCTACATTCTTAGGGACAATATTACTTGTCCAGAAATGAACAAACCACTCTGAGAAAAGTTAGAACATGTCAAAATTGTAACAGGCTTCTTTTCTTGCAGTCTCCAAATGAGTCTGTTCTGGAATTCTGAAAACATAGTGGCAGCAGTGACATAGTATATGAATGTCCTTAATTCTCCCATGAAAATAGAAGGAGCATAGAGGAGAGCAAAATCAAAAATTGATGATAATGTTGACAACAAAATTAGGTGGCAAGGTATTCTCACAAATCCCAAAATATGAGCTGTCAATTTTATGACCATATCATATTATAATCTTTACAGAAGGAAGCAAAGGGAAGTGGTGGGATGTCTGATGGAAATGAGACCAGGATAACACCCACATTACTAATACTCGTGAGAATTTGACTCAGGGCAATCAGATAATAGTTAAAACTGGAAAAACTGTTTTTATACAATCCATTTATGTCAGTGAAAAGTCTCCTTTCTAATGTTAAAAGGGTCTGAACACTCTACTGTGAATTCTTAAAACTTATTAGTTGAAGGCTCTTCTCAGAATAAATTTGAGGAACTAAAGCCAGTGTGTTTTTTGTGTCAATAATTTTTAACACTGAGTGCTAGTGGAAAGTAAAGGAGGTTTTCATAACAAAGCCAATTCCTTTCCTATCCAGCAGGGATGTTTAAGGTAAATGTTCCAGCTGTCCTTGAAAGGAACTGTTTACACAGAAGACATTTCTAATTTGACCAGTCTCCATCTCCTGTTCCTGTACTTTTTTGAAGAGTTGGGAAAAAAAAAACTGACACTTATTTTTTGAGATCTCATAACTATGTTTATCTTTTCTATTTTTATCTGGACCTTCCATTTCCTTTGTTCCTATTGTCCCCACCTCATCAATGTGGACATAATTTTCTTCTTGGAGCTTATATCCTTTCCCTCTAATATCCACATTGTGTTCTGTGCTTTTTAATGGGTTGCTGCTCAGATTTCTTGATGAAAGCATCCATAATCCTGCTCAAAATCTCAACCCATTCGAACAGGATTTGACCACTGTGCTCAGTTTTTTCTACCCCTTACCAAGTGTGAATTCCAGTCCCCAAGTGTGAATTCTCAGCTGTCACTTGGGGCTCTAATGCATATCATCTCATTTTTCTCAATTCCAGGAACAATTACTTGATCATGGAGTTCTGTGCCATACAGAAAAGCAAAATGTGTAAACATAATCCATCTTCTTATTCATTTGCCAAAATGAATAAACATGTACCTAAGCCATACATCACTAAGGAGACATATCTAAGTGATTTATGAGTGAACAGTAAAATATGCATGTCGTATAAGAGTCAGAGATAAGCAGAGTGGACAAGTATAACAAATACGTACTAAAGGTTGAGACTAAGGAAAAAATTGAAATCATTCCAGATATTAGACAGGATTTTCTTCTTCCTTGCACTCATTTGTACATGATTTAGTAATTTTAGCATTTTTAAACTTAATGAATATATTTTATATTTATATTTGGCTCAAATATATATTAATTTTATATTAATTATGGGGCTAATGCAGTGTTTGATTGTAAACCAAGAATCTTATGTTTGTAGTTAACAATTTAATCTTGCTTTTGAGGAATTTTTAATGTGAAATCACCATTTAGCTTTCTAATAGATTTTCTTAGGGTCAACTGCTTTCCATCAAGTTTGGCATTCGGAATAAAAAAAAAAGATGTATGAATATGTTTTAGTTACAGAAATCTCCATTAATATATAAAATGAAGCATCTAGTAATACTGGAAGCAATCTATAAAAGCATATACTTGAATATTTAACCAACTTGTTTATATTTATTTGCATATGGTACTATAGACAGTTCAAGAATAGACTACCAGTATAGTGGAGTTTGGACACTGTTCTAATTTTAAAAGAATTTGTAGAATTCCTAATTTGTAGTGAGTAGATGCTCCCTTCTTCTTTGATACTATACTGTAAACAAGTAACTCCTCTTGAGTAGATGCTAATGACAATGCCAGTGTCATTATTTCAGTAGAGGTTCAGAAACTTACATGGATCTGAAAATGGAAACAGAAAATGGAAAATACATAATTTAAAGCAATGTGTTCTTCTTGGATTTCCTTACACATATGTGTACTTATACTTCTGTTATCAATATACACTTTGATATCAGAAAGATTTTCGAACTTATCGCTATCTGACTGAATGCTTTTGTGTGTATGTTCTTTAGATAAGAAATGTTGAGACTAATCAATGTTTAGACAACATGGGCCGAAAGGAAAATGAAAAAGTGGGCATATTCAACTGTCATGGTATGGGAGGAAATCAGGTAAGTTCTCCTTTTTTATCAGCTTCATATTTGAGGGGGCAGGAGGGACATATTATTGTGAAAACTATCACACTAGACCATGGTTTACAACTCAATTACAATAAAGACTTAACTTAGCAAATCAATGAGCAGTCAAATTAAGAACTAAGTACACTCTTCTATTATCCCAAGTTTCTTAAGAAAGTACTACAGAATTTAATTAAAAGGGCAAAACTTTCAACTAGTCTGCAGTAATGAGAACAGCCCAATATTTCACACTCATCTCATTTTACCCTATATGAGCAAATGAAGACAAAAAATATAATGTCAAAACCTCAGGAATTCATAAGTAAAATGTACAAAAGCTAAAATCCTATACCCACAGATATTCTAATGTCTCTATATCATGAATTTAGTGACAAGATAGAAATTAAAACCAGTATTTTTTCACCTTTATGACTATTTGTTCATGTCATAAATATATGTATAAGAATATAGAGATACCATGGAACCTTTTTTATTATAACAACATAGTGAAAACAATTAAATATTTACTAAGAGGGAAATATTTAATTCAATCATGATGTATTCATAGTATAGAATACTACATAGCCAGCAAAATATATATTGTTATCAAAATTGAAAAGAGAGTAATAAAATCAGTACAATTTATTTTGAATGATCTCATTTACAAAAGAAAAAAAGTGTGAACATTTTTCTCAATGTAGTATCTATAATATTTATATCTATATGGATCAGTATCTACTCTATTAGATATGTATAGGAATCTATCTGGAATATAGATTACGACTGGTGAAAAGATTGAATTGGAATAGGAAATTTTACTTTTTACTCCACATATTTTATATATATGTATTACTTTCATAATTAAATAAAAATGAAGAAAGATGAACTATTGATAATAGAAGAACATTTTTTTATGGCCAACCTAAATTATTTATTTAAGCCATATCCTGCCATAAGCAAAGAGATGGAAGATCAGTAGATTCTAAAGTCATCATTTTACATTAGGAAAGAAGTCAGCTTACGGTCTCATATGCCTTTCTGGTCCGTGTGCTGAGAATAGTCCAAGTTAGTGCTGTGGTCCCCCCTGAGTAGTGGTCCAGGTTCTTTTTATTCATCTTCATAGCCGGTTGGCAGCGGATTCAGATGAGGATTATGGAATAGAGTATGGTTACCAACTCCCCAGGCAAAGGGCTTGATCCTGTTGCTCAAATGGGAGCAGGCGATGAACTCGGGTCTCTCATGCTCTCCTAGGTACGACTTCAGAAAGACTTTCAGCATGCTCACTCCCACCCCGGGAAGTGCCACGGAATAGGGGAGGGCCTTCCACAAGTGGGCCCTCACCCACTTCATGGCCGCCACCGACCCAGCAGCCCAAAAACCTGAGACACAGTGGTATCCACCATTTTTTTTACCAAGACCAAAAGAACATCATTTTATAGCATTAGTATAGCCTACGTAATTTATGATGTTACATAATATTTTTAAATATATCTTTATTCTTGAAAGTATTGTAGATGTCCCCTTTATTTTCCTTACTGACCCCCTCTACCCTGGACCCGCCCTCCCCCATACCTTCACTGCACATTGTCTGTGTCCATGGTTATGTATAAATGCATATAAGTTCTTTGGTTAATCTCTTTATCTATAAAGTGTATAAAAGATTTTCCCCATGGTTTTCTCTAAAGATTAGTAAAATCGATAAAACAACTAACACTAGCCTGGCATATACTAGACATTTAGTACTTATTGCCATTAATTAATATATTTACTTATTATTTTATTTATGTCCTTAATTATTTCTCTTTATACTTCTATAAGAAAAAAAGTAAAATGTTCATTTAGTGACTAATGCCAGAGGCAAGATAAATACACAACACTTCCTCTGATATTGTTAAGCTAATAAAATAAATTGCCTCTCCTGTAGTTCTAACAAATATATATTATGAAAAAATTAACCCATTATATAAAACCCTGTTGTGGTTAATACTTTGAAAGGACTAAATATTTTTAAGATCATTAATAATCGGAACATGTTTAAATTTTAGACTTACTTGAAAAAAGAACAGATTTTAGGATTTTGTTCTCAGAGCTACCTTCCCTGTTTGTTTGTTTTTTTATTTCTATCCTTTTGTTACCATGGAAGCAGCATCTATTTTTATGGTTATTTCATTTTGAATTCTTAAAAGTAGCCTCAATCCATAAAAATATTCAAATTTCTCTCTCCTGCTTTTATACAAAAGTCATTAACAAATGTTAACCCTGATTTTTAAGTATTTCCACTCAGTTACATTTCTAAAAGAAGGTTCTTCATGTCTGTTGTCAATTATACCTTAAACATTTCTCTTTGCACAGGAGTTCTGGTATTTCTTTTCTTTTTTAAAACTCTGGAGATATTACTAAGAAACTAACCTTCAGTAGTTTTTCTTAAACATTCATATATCCAGCACATTCTCCTCTCTTTATTTCTTAAACATTCATATATCCAGCACATTCTCCTCTCTTTATTTCAAGACTTGGAGGATACCTAAAAAAAATCCCAAATAAATAGATGAAAAAATGCATGGAAGTTTTTATAGCAGGAATACTGGAAAAACAAGATAGCAGGTGGCACTTGATCATCTTGAGGTGCTCTTTTAAAAATCCTAATAATAAAAGTCTTCTACCTCAAATAACAATGACAAAATTAGCCACTCCATTCCTATCTGTTCTTGAAATGCTCTTTTACTAGCAAGTAATATTATGATGATCATTACACATTTTCAAAAGGATGAAAATAAAAAGGAATTTGATTAAAACTTGAACCTATATTTTTACATGTGAAATAAAAAATTTATAATTTACTGGTAGGACGTGTTTTACTAGAAGTTATGGGATAGTGTTCTCTATACTTCTGAAAAGATAATGTACCTGGTAGATTTCCAGAAGCATTTCTATGTTTCCTACAATACTAATAACTCAGATTTTATATCTTCCTCATCAGCCTTTCCTGAGCTCTAGAATATATTGCCAATTAATTATTAAAATCATAACTATTTTCAGATGTACTCATTTTCCCTTTTACACAATCATCCAAAATTGAACCCCAACATAGACATTTCACTTTTGAATTTTAATTGGTCACCAAATCCTGATATTTCTATGAAAGAAATCCCTTGACTCCTAACCTTAAGTCCTTTTACAATGAGGGGCCCTATATTAATCCCTAGCCTATATCTTTTTTAACCTGCATAATCAAAACATCTCATTATTTCCATACATCCTATAGAATTTCATTCATATACCTCATACATGCTACATTAAAATTAAAATTTTAGTAACATTTCCAATAATTCTCTCTGTTCAAAGAATAAAGTAGAAATTTATTAGTTGTGATATACAAAGCTCATTATAATTGTATTCCCATCTGGCTTTCCAGCATAGTCTTTCTAGTAATTCCTATATTTTAAACATATGTCTTATAATTTTCCATTCCCTGAATACTCTGTGCATTTTTGTATCTCTACAGTTCAATAACTGTTCTCTCTAATTGCACTATTGGCTGCATACTGCTCCACTCACAAACTTAAAACAGAGTCACTGTTTAAAACCTAAGTAAATTTGTTTTTGTTTTTTTAACTACCTATTGGCTAGTAACTTCTTAACCTAAACAGAATGCATTATTGATGGGCAAATTGTAATTTATTTAATCAGTCCATTATTGTTTAACACAAAGTATTATTTGTGAACTTTCATTGTTATAGAAAAGGCTCATCAATACCCTTGTAGCTAAAATCAGTGAGCATCCATATTAACTTCTTCAGAAAAAAATAAAAAGTCAAGAAGTAAATTGGAAATATCAGCAGTTATTCAGCAGTATAGATCTTTCAGGTTATAGTGACAAATTGTCATTTTTAATGTCTTACCAATTTCATAGGACAATATTGGGGGAGGGAAGCAACCCCCATCCATATTTTATTCATTCCTAATAGTTAAAATAGGAAGAGACACTCTGATAGACATTTGATATGCCTTACCCTCTTTTATTCTCACAGCAATCTAATACATGGTGTTATTACCCTAATTTTACTCATGAGTCTAATGTAAACTCTGAGAGATTAAAAAATGATCGAGGTGCTAAAGCTAGTTTGAACTTAAAACCAGCTGACTATGCCAAATTTATATTCACTGCATTTATATTGGTTCCCAACCATACTCCCCCAGTATTGTGATCACAGTGGCCAAACCTAATTGGGAATTATATTTTATTTGTTTTTCATCTTCGCCAATTTAGTATGGGAAAACATTTTACTTTAAATTATATTTCTAACATTATCAGTGCACGTAAGTATTTTTAAAATTGGCATTAATACTTTGTGAATATCCGAGTCATAGTTTTTGCTTATGTTTTTTTAAATTTTTTATTGATTAAGGTGTTACATATGTGTTCTTATTCCCCCCTTAGTCCCCATCCCCCTCACTCATGCACTCAACCCCCTGTTGTCTGTGTCCATTGGTTAGGACCATATGCAAGTATTATGGTTGATCTCTCCCCTTTACCCCCACCTCCACTACCTTTCCTCCAAGGTTTGATGCTATGATCCATGTTTCTCTGTCTCTGGAACTGTTTTGGTTCATCAGTTTATGTTGTTCATTATACTCCATAAATGAGTGAGATCATGTGATACTTATCTTTCTCTGATTGGCTTATTTCACTTTTCATAATGCTCTCCAGTTCCATCCATGTTGTTGCAAATGGTAGGAATTCATTCCTTTTTAGTGCAACATAGTATTCCATTGTGTAGATGTACCACAGGATTTTAATCCACTCATCTGCTGATGGGCACTTAGGCTGTTTCCAAATCATAGCTATGGTGAATTGTGCTGCTATGAACATAGGGGTGCATATATCCTTTCTGATTGATGTTTCTAGCTTCTTGGGATACATTCCCAGAAGTGGTATTACTGGGTCAAATGGCAGTTCAATTGTTAGTTTTTTGAGGAAACTCCATACGTTTCTCCACAGTGGCTACACCAATCTGCATTCCCACCAGCAGTGCACCAAGGTTCTTTTTTCTCCACATTCTCACCAACATTTGTCATTTATTGATTTGTTGATGATAGCCATTCTGACAGGTGTGAGATGGTACTGCAATATCATTTTGATTTGCATCTTTTGGATAATTAGTGTCTTCGAGCATGTTTTCATAAGTCTCTTGGCCATTCTTCTGTCTTCTTTCAAAAAGTCTCTATTTGGGTTCATTGACCATTTTTTGATTGGGTTATTTTCCTTTTTTTTTTAAATATATTTCATTGATTTTTCACAGAGAGGAAGGAAAAGGGATAGAGAGTTAGAAACATTGATGAGAGAGAGACATCAATCAGCCGCCTTGTGCAAGCCCCACTCTGGGGATATGCCCGCCAACCAAGATACATGCCTTTGACAGGAATCAAACTTGGGACCTTTCAGTCTGCAGGCCAACACTCTATCCACTGAGCCAAACCGGTTTTGGCTGTTTATCTTCCTTTTGTTGAGTTGTATGAGTTCCTTGTAAATGTTGGAGATTAAATGCATATCAGTGATAACATTGGCAAATATGTTCTCCCATATAGTGGTCTTTCTTGTTGCTTTGTTAATGGTTTCTTTTGCTGTGCAAAAGCTTTTTATTTTGATGTATTCTTATTTGTTTATTTTCTCTGTAGCTTCTATTGCCCTAGGAGCAGTATCAGTGCAGAAGTTCCTTTGGCATATGTCTGGGATTTTGCTGCCTGTGGTTTCCTCTAGTAATTTTATGGTTTCCCATTTATGTTTAAGTCCTTTATCCATTTTGAGGGTTTTTTTTGTGTGTGTGTCTATGGTGTTAGTTGGTGGTCTAGTTTCATTTTTTGCATGTATCTGTCCAATTGTCCCAACACCATTTATTTTATGTTCATGCTTTCTTTGTCAAATATTAATTGAGCATAGTGGTTTGGGTGATTTCTGGGTTCTCTATTCTATTCCATTGATCTATACGTCTGTTCTTGTGCCAGTACCAGGCTGTTTTGAGAACAGTGGCTTTGTAATACAGCTGGATATCTAGTGTTGAGATCCTACCTACTTTGTTCTTCTTTCTCAGGATTGCTGCATCTATTCAGGGTCTTTTTTTTATTCCAGATGAATTTTTGGAGAGTTGGTTCTAGGTCTGTGAAATATGCCATTGGTATTTTAGTGAGGATTGCATTGAACTATAGATTGCTTTGGGTAGAATGGATATTTTAATGATGTTGATTCTACCAATCCATGAACATGGTATGTTTTTCCATATGTTTATGTCTCCCTCTCGCTCTTTTTTCAGTGTCCTGTAGTTTTTTTGCATATAGGTCTTTTACCTCTTAAGTTAAGTTTATTCCTAGGTATCTTAATTTTTTTTTGGTACGATTGTAAATGGAATTGCTTTTTTAGTCTCTTTCTGTAAGTTCACTATTGGTATATAGAAATGCTATAGATTTCTTGGCATTTATTTTGTATTCTGCTACATTGCCAAATTCATTTATTAAGTCTATTAGTTTTTGATGGAGTCTTTAAGGTTTTCTATGTACGGTATCATGTCATCTTCGAATAAGGACAGTTTTACTTCTTTTCCAATTTGGATGCCTTTTATTTCTTCTTCTTGTCTGATAGCAATGGCTAGTACTTCCAGTACTATGTCGAACAGAGTGGTGAAAGTGAGCATCCCTGTCTTCTTCCTGGTTCCTATGGGAAATGGTTTTAGTTTTTGTCCATGAGTGTGATGCTGGCTGTAGGTTTATTGTATATGGCTTTTATGATGTTGAGGTATGATTCTTTTATTCCTATCTTGATGAGAGTTTTTATCAAGAAAGGGTGTTGGATTTTTCAAATGCTTTTTCTGCATCAATTGATATGACTATGTGATTTTTATCTCTCAATTTTTTTATGTGATGTATCCCATTTATTGATTTGCAGATATTGTACCATCCTTGCATTCCTGGGATAAATCCTGCTTGGTCATGGTGGATGATCTTTCTGATGTACTGCTGGATCCATTTTGCTAGAATTTTGTTGAGGATTTTGGCATCTATGTTCATGAGGGATATTGGCTTGTAATTCTCTTTCTTTGTGTTGTCTTTATCGGGTTTTGGTATTAGGGTGATGCTGGCCTCAAAGAATGAGTTTGCAAGTGTTTCTTCCTCTTGAAATTTTTGGAATAGTCTGAGGAAGATAGGTTTTAGTTCTTTCCTCTGTGAAGCCATCTGTGCCTGGGCTTTTATTTGCTGTAAGCTTTTTGATGACTGCTTCAATTTCTTCCATAGTTATTGGCCTATTGAGATTTTTAGATCCTTCCTGATTGAGTTTTGGAAGGTTATATTTTTCTAGGAATATGTTCATTTTGTCCAGGTTGTGCAGTTTGTTGGAATAGAGTTGTTCATAGTATTTTTTTTAACAATTCTTTGTATTTCTGTGGGGTCTGTTGTTATTTCACCTCTATCATTTCTAATTTTGTTTATTTGAGTCCTCTGTCTTTGCTTCTTAGTAAGTCTGGCTAGTGGTTCATCAATCTTGTTTATCCTTTCAAAGAATCAGCTCTTGATTTCAGAGATTTTTGTATTGTTTTTGTTTTTTTTTGTTTTGTTTTGTTTTGGGGGAGTTTGGGGGTCTCTATGTCACTTATTTCTGCTCTAATCTTTATTACCTCCTTTCTTCTGCTCACTCTGGGCTTTTCTTGTTGCTCTCTTTCTAATTCTTTGAGTTGTAGCATTAGATTATTTAATACCATTTTTTCTTGTTATTCCTAGGTAGGCCTGTAGAGCTATAAACTTCCATTCCAGGACTGCTTTCATTGTGTCCCATAGGTTTTGGATTGTTGTGTTTGTATTGTCATAAGTTCCCAGAGTGTTTTTAACTTCTTCTTTGATCTCATTGGTAACTCAATCAATATTCAATAACATGCTATTCAGCTTCCAAGTATTTGAGTGTTTTGGATTGTTTTCATTATAGTTTATTTCTAATATTATTCCATTGTGGTCTGAAAAGATCTTGGTATGATTTCAGTCTTCTTGAATTTGGGCAGACTTTGCTTGTGACCCAGTATGTTGTCTATTTTTGAAAATGTCTCATGTGCACTTGAGAAGACTGTATATTCCATAGCTTTGGGGTGAAATGTTCTGAAGATGTCAATTAAGTCCATCTGATCTAGTGAGTCATATAGGATTGTTGTTTTTTTGCTGATTTTTTGTCTAGAGGATTTATCCAGTGATGTCAGTAGTGTATTAAAGTTTCCTACTATGATTGTGTTGTTGTCTTCCTCTCTCTTGATATCTTCCAGGAGATTTTTTATGTATTTGGGTGCTCCTGCATTGGGTGTATATATGTTTACCAGGGTAATAGTCTCTTGTTGTATTGAAGGCCCTATTATACATATGTTATTTTGTTTTGCATTGTCCCGAAGCTCCCTTAGGTTCTCCTTCTGCTTTTTAATTTTTTTGTTGTTCAGATTGGGCTTGCTTCTTTACCTGATCTTCTAACTCGCTGATTCGGTCCTCTGCTTCTTCTAGTCTGTTGAAGTCTTGTATGGTGTTTTTGATTGTAGCTATATCATTTTTCATTTCTTCTTGATTTTTGCATAGGTTGTTGATTTTCTCATCCATCTGGTGTATGAACTGTATGACCATTACTCTGAATTCTTTTTCTGTCATGTTGCATGCTTCCATTTCACTTATTTCCTTACTTGCTGATTCCTTCTTTTCTTTTCTCTGGGGATTGTTTCATTATCTCTCCATTCTATTACCAGAAAATTCAGATGTCGAGTTGTGGAGACCTGGACCTTGTGCAGTGGGAGTTTTGCACCCTCCAAGTGTCTCTGAAGAGTTTTGATACCAAAATGTGCAGTTGCTATGGGTTGTTGGAACCACGCTTGCCCTGGGTTAGAGTCACCAGCGCTTAGTGTGGCCTTGTGTGTGCCCCTAGAATCAGGGTAGTTGCCTGCGCCACATTGAAACAAAGAACCCATGGCATGTGCCAAAATCAAAATCCCCTATTGTGTGTCAGGAGTCAGAGGCTCCCTGTGTCCATGCCGAGAATTGAGTATCAGAGTCTCTGCTTCTTGATGCTACCTCCCACTAAGAATCAGGTCCCTACTGTGCACATGTGCCAATATTTGGAGTCACTGGCTTTTAGTGTTCATGTACTGGGAGTCAGGGATCTCAGGCGCATGTAATGAGGAACGGAGTCTAATCACTGGTGGTCAATGCCATCTCTTGTGTGGAGATTCATGGTCCGTGATCTGCCTGGGAAACTGAGTTGTTCATTCACACTGTGTTGATAGGAGGTCCACTTCTGCCCTGTGGTAAACAGCCTTCTGTGTGCACTGGCCTGAATCAAAGTCAGGTAGCACTGCCCCTTAGTGTGGGTGTGGGGTCTGGTCACATGTGGGGTCTGGTCACTGTGGAAAAAAACTCCCTGTGTCCATGTACCCAGGCTCAAATTCAGTGCTACCTTCCTGTATGGGCACAGGATCTGGTTGAGGGGAACAAACTCCCCAAGACCTCACATCCACGTTCAGATTCACTGCAGCCTCTCTGCTAAGGTGCAGGATCTGGTCATGGGAAACTAACTCCCTTGGTTTGCACCCCCAAGCTCAAATTCAGTGCTGTCTCCCTGCCTGGGCTTAGAATCTGGTCACAGAAAACAATCTACCCTAGGTCGTACAGCTATGCTCACATACAGGACTGTCTTCCTGCCTCGGCATGGAGGCAAGTCAGGGAAAACAAATTCCCCAAGTTTGGGCTCAAGTTCAGTGCTCTGCAATTGGTGTAGTATCTGGTCGCAGACGACCAGCTCCCTAGGGATGTGTGGCTATGCTCAAGTTCTACTCAGTCTCCCTGCCTAGGCATGGAGATGAGTCATGGGAAACAAATTCCCCAAGTTCACAAGTTTGGGCCAAGTTCAGTGCTGTCTCCCTTGCCAGTGTGGGCATGAGATCTGGTTGCAGAAGACCAGCTCCCTAGAGATGAGTGATTAGGCTCAAATACTGCTCAGTTTCTCTGTCTGATCGCAGAGACTAGTCATGGGAAACAAACTTGCCGTGTCTGCTACAAGGCTCAAAGTCAGGCAGAGTTGCCACTGCTTTGTGTGTATAGAAAGCCTTATTGTTTGACTGGGGTCTGATAGTTTGCATGTCACTGCGGTGGGGGAGGGGAATTGGCTTTGTGACTCACAGAAATCTGCAGCTGGGTGCCTAGAGGCCTGGTGTCCCTGGGTCTGCAGCTAGCTGTCTTCTACCAGAAGGCATGTAGGATCCTGGTTTGCTTCTGAGACCAGACTTGGTAGTGGCGAGAGTAGGATCCTAGTCTCAAGCAGTTCTATTCTTCAAGATGGCATAGTTTCTCTTGCTTGTGTTTTGATTGGAGGTTAAGAGGATTCTTTTTTCTCTTTTACTTATAAAAACACTTAGTTAAATAAGATTATTAACTACTGTCATATTGCAGATTTTTCTGACTTGACATTTTTGTTTACAGTGTATTTTCATATACAGACTTTTAAACAGTTTATGTATTCCAATCATTGCTTGCCTTTATGTTTTCTCTTTTAGATGTATAAATACCATTCTTTTTAATGAGATGCTTTCAAATGACATTTACATCATTCACAAGACACAAAAATTGGCAAATAGATCTTAGTCTCATTGGGCAAATATTATATCAACTCAAATATTGACACTAATTTCTATTTCAAATTTACTTGAGTACAAATTAGATTAATATAATATTTATTAAAATAACCACTTATTTGAAATTAAGTATCAGTATGTTTTTTTTTTAATTCAATGCTGCTTCCCTTTGAATTGCAATACATCTTCAAAACCAAACAGGGGAAAGGGAGCAACCCCCATACATATTGAATTCATTTATTTCAAATATAAAAAATACAAAAAACATAAAGTGATAGAAAAATGCTCACATTTTAGCAAATGCATTTATAATGTTTCTCTTTTTCTCTAAAGATACTCATTTGAAGAGAGCTAAAAAGCACATAGAAACATCCCATGTAATTTATTGCAGTTAGTGATTCAGAGCCATTTTTCAAAATAGCAAGCCTTTAGGAAAGCTTATACTCACCATTTATTAAAACTTGTCTGCCAAAATAAAGAGGAGACCATTAGGCTTATCTATACTTTTATACAAATATCTCCTCCTCCTTAAAATTATTTATATTTAAGAAGAATCTAACGTTATAACAGGTATATTACAAATTTTTGAGAGTTATAGGTACTTTCCCCATTTTGGACCCTCTCCTAGAGAAAGTTTAATTATTTTAATAGTACATGCTAATGTACTCCCAGATTGTAATGAATATATTCATTCAACACATATGTATTCATTTTAAAGTTTGCATTTTTATAAGTAATATAATTACCTAGAAGCCATTTCTACACTAATTTTGTCCAATTTTAGTAACTTGCATAGTGGAATTTAAACTCACCAGGGATTTCATGAAGTATATTTGCAAGTGAAATGAAATGGCCTATAAGGAAAGAATGAATACGTACCATTCATTAAATGTTTAAATGAATTGGATATATGCAAGCTAGAAGAGAACAGAGTTTGAATAAATTCTATACAAATAGGAATTATTCTAAGAGCCTTTCAATCTAATTAATGCTTGGTTGGGAGAACATCTCTGGTCTTGGTTTATGCTCCTACTTGAAGAGTAGAATATACTGAGGATGAAATGGTAACTTGGCTCAATCATTCATTCAACAAAACCTGATAATCTTAGCCTATAAGAGACACTCTTAGCCTATAAGATAATCTTAGCCTATAAGAGCCTATAAGAGACACTCAACAAAACCTGATAATCTTAGCCTATAAGAGACACCTAGAGCAGTGGTTCTCAACTTTCCTAAGGCCGCGACCCTTGCATACAGTTCCTCATGTGGTGGTGAGCCCCAACCATGAAATTTTGCTACTGTTATCCATCGTGATGTAAATATCTGCATTTTCCGATGGTCTTAGGTGATCCCTGTGAAAGGGTCGTTCGACCCCCAAAGAGATCGCGACCCACAGGTTGAGAACCGCTGCTCTAGAAGATGTTAGTCTATGATGTTAGCAGGAGAGAATATCCCAAAACAAACATTTTAAATTGGTCCACTTTTTTTGGAGATCGTGAGGTCTCTGCTCATCCTCAAGTCCATCAATTCAAGAGTTAGTTTCATTCTGAAAAAGCCTACAATTACAAGACCAGTCTTGTGTCAACAAAGCCTTTGGGATAGAGGTACAAGTCAGTTAGCCTATTACTTTTCCTAGGTAATCAATCCCCTCAGATTTACCTATAAAGAAGCTCCGAAGTCATAACAGTCTAATGCACATTTATATTTGAATGAAGAAGTCTATTGTATCTATAACTCATTGTATCTATAACTACATCTTTTATTCAAAGCCTTTTTCCCATCTTTTACATTTTCCTCCCTTATCTTTTATCACCCCTGTCATCCCCAAACTAGACACTAAGCCCTGTGAATTCTTTCTAGTGTCATTTTTATCTATTTCTTACTTTCTTTCATTAATAATTCTACTTTATCTGTCTGGGTTTGAGTGCCTCAATAGTTTGATTACTATAATAGTTGTCATTATAGCTTCCGCATAGTTCCAATCTGCTCCCATCTTCCCTCTACTCATGTTCCATAATGAAGTGAGGACTCCTTCCAATATCACTCCCAACTTGAAAAACTAACAACATATTTTTTTTAAGTTCCTGGTTTTTACAAGATTAAAAATAATGTTCTTTACAAGCCCAAGTTCTATCTAATCTGACCACTTCTTACCTTTATAAGTTTATCTCCTATAGCTCACCTATACAGAGTCTCAGCTCAAGACAAGACAGTGTGACCACGGAGACAGGGAAGAAATGATGTGATTACAAATGAAGGAATGCAGGCAGTTGCCCTGAAGCTATACTCTATTGAGTATATCTGGACCAGATTATTTTTTAAATTGTTATTAATCATCTTTCTTATACCAATTTGGTATGACCTTTACCTACTTTTTCTAACTATATAAATTCTAGTTTACACAGTTCCATAGTTTATCTAGTTCCAATTCAAAACTCAATCTTCTTCATATAATATTGCATGTTTTTCTACTTTGCAATCTACATTGATATTTCCTTCTTCTGAACTCATTTTTTTTTACTTTTATACTATCTCTCAATATTTCTCTTACATTTTAGCCATTATACTGTCATTCAGTTATGTATGTTTATCCATTGTATCTTCAGAAATAAGATGTAAACTCTTCTTGAAAGCAATAATTAGTTCTTTTCCTTTTTTAATATTCTATAGCAATAATTGCTTACTATATAAATGAATGAGTAAAAAAGTTCATACAAAAATTTCAAAGTTACTTAAAAACCTGCTGTTGCGAAACCGGTTTGGCTCAGTAGATAGAGCGTTGGTTTGCAGACTGAAAGGTCCCAGGTTCGATTCCGGTCAGGGCATGTACATTGGTTGCGGGCACATCCCCAGTAGGAGGCGTGCAGGAGGCGGCTGATAGATGTCTCTCTCTCATCGATGTTTCTAACTTTCTATCCCTCTCCCTTCCTCTCTGTGAAAAATCAATAAAATATATTAAAAAATAATAATAAATAAAAATAAAATAAAAACCTGCTGTTATTACAAAAATAGTTTCAGCATTTCACCTTCATAAAGGAAAAATCTTCCTGGAGAATGAAACTGTTTCTTTGAAAATGCCTAGATTTGGAGCTGTAGTAGGCTGAAAAATGACCTCCAAAGATTTCCACATCCTAATCCTTAAAACCTGTGAATGTTACCTGATACAATAAAATGACTTCACAATGTGATTCTGAAGGTTTTGAGATGGGGAGGTTATCCTGGATTATCTGGTTGGCCCTAAATGCAATCACATGTATCCTGATAAGCAGAGAGCAATTTGACACACACAGAATAGGACAAGACAATGTGACCATAGAGGCAGAGAAGGAATGATGTGGTTATAAGTGAAGGAATGCAGGCAGTTACCCTGAAGCTTTAGAAGAGCAAGGAAGAGATTCTGCCTTGAGCCTCCAGAAAGAATGCTGGCCTACTAGTACATTGATTTTTACCTAGTGAAACTGAGTTTGGATTTCTGGCCTCCAGAACCATAAGAAAATAAACTTCTATTGCTTTAAGCCACCAAGTTTATGATCATTTGTTTCATCAGCCAGAGGAAATTTAGAAGAAACAACAGAAATAATCTAGTTTAGTATCTGTAAGCAATTCACCTCTTTGGAAAAGAGGTCTAAGATATTAAACTTACCTCAAAGTTAAAAATATAAATTATTTCATTTTGCTACTATAAGAAATGAAGTGGTAGCTAAAAAGAATAGCTTTAAATTACACTGGTTCTATAGAATGTTTCAATTATGGAAATTTTGCTTATGGAGATTCAATTTTATTTGGCTTTTTGTATTCTCTTTTCAATTTTAGTGTCATAGTTGTAGCAGAGAAAATTGTCAATAAGCTCTAAGTTCTACATTTAAAAAAATTGAAAAATATAAAATAACTAAAAGTGAATGCTTACAATATTAAATGATAATGGTCTCTTTAGTTAATAGTTAATAAATTCTGCACAGGGATTCTAAAAATTATTGTAATTTTTTAAATCTTAATTCAAGAATTCAGCCCTAATCGGTTTGGCTCAGTGGATAGAGTGAGGGCCTGCAGACTGAAGAGTCCCAGGTTCGATTCAGGTCAAGGGCATGTACCTTGGTTGTGGGCACATTCCCAGTGGGGGGTGTGCTGGAGGCAACTGATCAATGTCTCTCTCATTGATGTTTCTAACTCTCTATCCCTCTCCCTTACTCTCTGTAAAAAAATCAATAGAATATATTTAATTTTTTAAAGAACTAAGCAAATAATCATAAGTAACATTTTCTTAATTAAAATAAATTGCATTATTATTTACGTTAAAAGAACGTCTACTAATCTTGGAGTTGATTAAAATTTTCAAGAACTTAAACTTAGGATATAATTCTAGTTTTGCCTGGCCAGAATATTTCTTAGCATAGTAACAAATGACAAATCCATTGCATTCAACCCTTTTCTTGCCCTGGTAGGTATTACTCAGATGTGAGATTTTTTTTTCTAAATATTTAGAAAAAATATTTTTTAGGTTTATTTTTTTCTTCTAAACATTGTACAGTCTAATTTTATGTATTTCTGCATAATGATAGTTAACATTGATCACATATGACTTTTTTTTTCCAAAATCTATGGAAAAATTGGCAATGCAAGTCAACATTTAAAGCACTTTTACTATTTTACTGTAAAAGTACTCAAAATGAATCCTCTGAAGTCTTACATTCATTTTAATAAGCCATAATTTGGCTCTTAGCTTTCTAGCTACAAGTACAAAGTGGATTATATGATTCATTATGTCAAAATGTAGAAGTAAACCAGCTTCAGAAAAGTCTCAATTATTCCTAGTGCTGAAGTGGTAAAAAGTTCTACTGTGATTCCTGATCAAGAAGCAGTAATTAGAAAATGGACTATGGGAACAACAAGGAGGGGCACCAGACTGGGCTTGAAGGGGATGATAGTCTCTAACAAGGTGTCATAGGAAATGGTGATGTCAGTGCACATAGTAGGATAAAAATATTTATTTTATTGATTAAACATAATGATATTTGATTATAGTATATAATTATATCAGCCCATACTCTAAAATATTTAAAATTAAATTTCCATAGGCTGAAATTTTAAAATATGTTAAGTACTCTGGGAAATTTCACATACATTTCATTTAATAAATGAGATACCCATAACATTTTGATTTTTTTTTAAAAAAACACCCTTCTGTAAAAAGTAAAATATTGCACATTCTCCAAAACAGAAAGTTGCATGTTATCCTAGTTTAATAAAACCCAACACATACAGAAGCATATATCTCTCTCTCTTATCCCACACCATTAATATAACTTTTCTTACTGAGAATTGTAGGCTGTTAACCAAAAAATATACTAAAAGAAAAATGTTTTGCTGGGAATAGCATTAACCTGCTTCTTCAGTCAACCAGTTTATCTGCTCTAAAGTTCCTGTTGCTTAGAGATAGGTTCCATGTTTTCTACTAGTTTTACCAAGATATAGGCTTTTCTACATCAACTATTTGGTCCCAGTAGAACTTTTCTCTCTGTGTCTTATCAATTTTGAGAACCTCATTCTTTTCTTCACTTTATCTTCAGATACTTTTCTTACGCATTTTTCTTCATATGCCAGAGACAGAAAGCAAGCTCTGGTCTCATCCTCTTCTTATAAGGGCACTAATCCCATCATGGGGACACCCGCGGTCATGGCCTCACCTAAATCTATTTACTTCTCAGAGATCCCACCTCCAAATACCATCACCTGGCAATTGTAGGGCTTCATATATGAGTGGGGGGTAGGGCACAAACCTTCTGTCAAGGCAGTGGCTTCATGAAAGTCCTTTGTCCTTTCAGTCTGTCAGTGTCCAATACTATACATTGATATGTTTGAACTAGATGTCCATCAGTTCTAGTATTCTTAATCTCTTTTGTTAAAGAGGCAAGAGCAGAAAATCCAAATGATTTGTGAAATCTTTGAGCCAGTGACAGGATAACTGAATTTAGAAAGCTTGAATTTAGTGGGGGGGGGGGGGGGGCGGAAACATTTAGAAAACAAATGCTTTTAGAGAATGGCTCAGAACAGTGTGACAGTTTTGAGCAACCTGCTAGCTAACCAAAAACTATTGATTTAAAGAAAGAAAAAAAAACTTATTACTCAAGATTTTGTTGAATGCCATATAAATACCACATACGTACTCAAATAACATATGGGAACCAAGAGGAATACAAAAATATACCTAAAGCACCAACTCTTGTTTTGTGTATGAGGAAGGTGGTGAAGATGCTATTGTTTATAACAGAGAGTCCTTCCCATAGATTCCCTTAAGACAATTTCATACTAGTACTGTACTGGATTTTATCAAGTTATTTGTCCCCTCAGAGGTTTTTTTTTGTGTGTGTGTGTGTGTTGTTTGTTTATTTTTTCCTTTCCTACTAAACACATAGACTATACAAAAAAATTAATAATATTCTATTGATTATTATTTATATTAGCTCATTCTTAGATTATTTTTATTATATTACTAAAGGCTCAGTGCATGAAATTTGTGCAGGGGCTGGGGGCAGTATCCCTCAGCCCAGCCTGCACTCTCTCCAATCTGGGGCCCCTTGAGGGCTGTCCAACTGCCCGTTTAGGCCCAATCCTAGTAGAATGGATCAGAGCTAAACGGGCAGTTGGACATCCCTCTCACCATCCAGGACTGCTGGCTTCCAACTGCTCACCTGTCTGCCTTCCTAATTGCCCCAACTGCTTCTGCCTACCAGCCTAACCACTCCCCTACCAGCCTGATCGATGCCTAACTGCTCCCCTGACAGCCGGATTGGCCCTAACTGCCCTCCCCTATAGTCCTGGACCCTCCCTACTGCCCTCCCTGCTGGCCATTTTGAGGTGGCCATCTTGTATCCACATGGGGGCAGGATCTGTGACCAGATAGGGGCAGCCATCTTGTGTGTTGGAGTGACAGTCAATTGCATATTACTCTTTTATTAGATAGGATAGAGGCCTGGTGCATGTGTGGGGGCCGGCTGGTTTGCCCTGAAAGGTGTCTGAGATCAGGGTGAGGGTTCCTTTGGGGTATGTGGTGGCCTGGGCCAAGGTGCTGTGGTGGTTTGCAGGTTGGCCATGTCCCTGGCTACCCAAGTGGAGGCCCTGGTATCTGGGATTTTTTATCTTCTATAATTGAAACTTTGTAGCCTTGAGTGGAGGTCAGTGCCTGCCAGAGTGGGTGGGAACCTTGGCTTCCTCCATTGCCATGGAAACCCAAGCTTCCTGCATGCTCCATGTCCACAGCCATCTTGGTTGGGTTAATTTGTATACTCTCCTGATTGGCTTGTGGGCATGGTTTGTGCATGTTCCTCTTTCATTAGTGTAGATTATTTTTAGTAGAGGCCCAGTGCACTAATCTGTGCACCTTGAAAGGAACCTCAAGGCTGTGTTAGCCACAGGGGTGGGTCTCAGCCCATCCTTTGTGCCCTCTCCTGGCTCCTCCTGTGACAGCCCCCTTTCCCATTCCCTGTCGGCTGGCAACCCCACTCCCACTGCTGCCACTCCCACACACTGATGGTGCCAGCCCCACTTGCACCTGCTAAAAGAGCAGAGTAATTGGGGCTGGCACCAGCAGCATGTGTAAATGGGGCTGGTGCCAGCAGTGGGTGAAGAGGTGGCTGCTGGCCCCAATTGCCCCTCAGAAGCAGGGAGGTAGAGAAGCCTTAAGGGGCAATCAGGGCCGCACCAGGCACTGGCAGCAGGTGTCAGCAGTGGCTCAGGTGCCAGCAGTAGGTGTGAGCGGGGCTGGCGCTGGCAGCAGATGCAAGCACCGGGTGGGACCATGGCATGTGGGAGCAAAGAATTTTCAGTAACCAATAGATGTTTACCCTGATGACAGCAACTAGTACCCTGCCTTGATCTGGTGCCCCCACTCATCTGCTCCACCATCCCGCCACAGCCGACGCCCACCATGTCTTACCACCTGCTGCTGATACCCACCATGTTCTGCACATACCCTTTGGTGGTTGTTCAGTTGTTCTGCCATTCAGTCTATTTGCACATTAGAGTTTTATTTTTATTTTTTGTAATTAAATTTTATTATTCAGGTTATTACACTTGTTTATTTTTTCCCCTCCATAGTTCCCTGCCACCCGGCACCTCTCCTAGTACCCTCCCCTCCCCTCCATTGACCTCATCCATAGGTGTATGATTTTTTCCAGTCTCCCTGCACTCCCCTCACCACTTTCCCCCTGAGAACTATCAGTCCACTCCACTTCTGTGCTCCTGAATATATTATATTCACCAGTTTATTCTGTTGATCAAATTTTTAATTCCCTTAATTTTTAGATTCACTTGCTGATAGATATGTATTTGTTGTTCATAATTTTTTATCTTTTACCTTTTTCTTCTTCCTCTTCTTAAAGAGTGCCTTTCAGCATTTCATATAATACTGGTTTGGAGTTGATGAACTCCTTTAGCTTTTTCTTATCTGTGAAGCTCTTTATCTGCCCTGCAATTCTGAATGATAGCTTTCCTGGAGAGAGTATTCTTGGTTGTAGGTTCTTGCTATTCATCACATTGAGTATTTCTTGCCACTCCCATCTGGCCTGCATAGTTTCTGTTGAGAAATCAGCTGACAATCGTATGGGTGCTCCCTTGTACATAATTAACTGTTTTTCTCTTGCTGCTTTTAATATTCTCTCTTTGTCTTTTGCTCTTGGTATTTTAATTATGATGTGTCTCGAGGTAGTCCTCTTTGGATTGCTTTTATGTGGGGTTCTGTGTTCTTCCTGGACTTGTAAGTCCATTTCTTTCACCAGGTGGGGGAAGTTTTCAGTCATTATTTCTTCAAATAGGTTTTCAGTATCTTGCTCTCTCTCTTCTTCTGGCACTCCCACAATTCTGATGTTGGTATGCTTGAAGCTGTCCCAGAGGCTCCTCACATTATCTTTATATTTTGGATTCTTTTTTCTTCTGCTTATCCAGTTGAGTGTTTTCTGATTCTTTATATGTCAAATTTTTTACTTGATTCTTGCCTTCCTCTAGTCTGCTATTAGGTTTCTGAATAATAGTTTTTATTTCAGTCAGTGTATGTTTAATTTCCAGTTGGTCCTTTTCCATCTCTAGTTGGTCTTTTTCCATCTCTAGTTGATTTTATTCCATCTCTAGTTGGTTCTTTTTCATCTCCTTTTGGGTCTCACTAACTTAACCATCTTTTCTAGGATATTCTTGAAAAGCCTTATAACTGTGGTTTTGAACTCTATATCCAGTCATTTGTTTTCCTCCATTTCTTTCATTTGTGATCTCTTCCTTTGTCTCGGCATTTTCACTATGCCAGGAGAACTTCTGTGTTGGATTCAGCCTTATGATACAAGACTTGCAAAACTGCAAAAGCCTCTCTGTTGACCTTGGGATAGGTGGAGTCTCAGGGCTTAAAGGACCACCTTGCCTTCCAGTTGGCCCTGCCCTCCACGGCCCTTGGGTCTCATGTGACTGTGTAATTGCTGGAGCGGTCCCTGTGCATGCACGCGCTCTCGCAGTGCCTCTAGACCTCTGCCTTTCTGGGTCCCCTGCACTCCGAGACCATATGTGTCTGGGTCCCCAGGGTTTTGCCCCAAACTGGGTTTCAGTGGGGCTAGAAGTAGCAGAGTTGGGAGGCTCTGTCCCCCGCCCACTCATGAAAGCCAGCGGCACAACCAGCAGTTGGTCCTCTGCTCACAGTGCTGTGCGTGCCACCAGACCTCTGCCCTTTCGCATCTCCCCCAGATCTCTGTGCACTTCTCCCTCTTCACAGTCTGAACTCCCCCTGTATGAGTCCCGGCCAGACTTGGGGTTTAGTGCCGTAGGGTAAGGGTTTCAATGCAGCTGGGAGTCTCTGTCCCCCTTCCACCAGAGAAAGCCAACCAGGCACTCTGGCACCTGCTCTCTCCACGCACATGTCTCCACACCTCAGCTTTTTGCAGCTTCTCTGGTTCTCCATGAGCCCCTCTCTTTCCTTCTAGTTGTAAAACTTCCACTCAGCCAGCTTTCCTGTGGTTCTGAATGATGTCCGTTCTGTCTTTTAATTGTAGTTTTGACATTGTTGTGCGCAGCAGCAGTGTAGGTGTTTACCTGTGCCGCCATCTTGGATCGGTCCTCATTAGCTTTTTATTGCTGTTTTTATCTTTAGATACTGTGGGAGTTCCTTTTCACATCCCACGTGGTTCAGGGTTCCCGTTCAGGGCCTAGAGTTTTATATATACAAATGTGGATAGGTTTTTTCTCTTTTGTTCCCTCCCCATTATCTATTTTTATGTCGTATATATAAAATTCTGTGTAAATCCACTTCCACTTTTTTACAAGATGAAAGATAGATAAGTAAATAGTAACATAATTCCTATACTCAATCTCAATGGTAATATAAAACAATGATTCTTGAAACAGAATTTTTTTTTGCTGCTATGTAGGAAGCATTCACAAAAAAAGTTCTGATAAGGACAGGAATGGTTCTAAAAGGTTTCAAAAAACTGACAGTAAGCACAAAAAATGGGTGTATCAGGAGAGTGAGTAGGATACAGACCCAAATGAAATGGCAGGCCTGGACTAGGGGGAGTAGAAAATTAAGTTTTATAAGTAGAGGACCTAAGATAATAATAGAATGTAAGTTTCAAGCAAGGAAATTTTGAACTGAGAGGACAAAGGAGCAAAGAGCTTTCAGGTTGCAAAGGTTGTCAAAGGATAACTTGTAACCTATGTCTAATACAAACTCATGAAAATACCTGGACATGCACTTTTATTATTAAAAATGGCCTGGTGAATGAATATAGCCAAAATGAAAAGGGCTTTTCATTCTTGTTATTTAGTGCCCAAGTATAATTTAACCACAAGCAGGGACAGAACTGTAGAACTTTTTTGCAGTGAATTTCTTTTATTCCTTTATCGAAGGACTTGATCCAATACAAAGCAAGGAGCTACATGTGGGTATGTACAGAAATGATACTTTTCCATTAAACGAAAAAAGGCATGCTTCAGTGAGTTACCATGGAAACAGTCTAGCATCCATCTTCATTTCTCATACAGAATCTTAGGCTTCTAATAAAAACCTACCAGAGAGACATATTTCAACTCTTTAGTTGCTAACTTTATAAATAGATTTGGGGAATTTTTTTTAATTTAAAAGAAGTAAAATATGTGCATCTGGATGGAATATGCAGAACTTTGTGTATTTTTGCCTTTGTTTTAAGAGGTTCTTTTTTTTTTCCAAGAAAAAAACAAACAAACAAAAATCCCTGATTCTTAACAAATTCTGAAATACATTTTATGGCCACTGTAGCATCAAGGAATGAACAAAGCAGTATTTAAAGGTCACACCTGTGAGTGCTCAATCCAGGGCCTAGCGACTGGAAATTTCACTTCTAGGTGGCAGAATCCATCTACTACAGAGACCTTTTCTTTATCCAGTGAGTGAAACAAGTGACTCATGGGCTAGATTCATGTTTTATTATGGGAATCTTTAGAAATAGTAAATTGAATAAAAGGATATGATGCCCAATTTTAGACTGAAATTAAGACACATTAACATTCTGTACAGAATTCTGAATAATTTATGATTGCCCTTCCAGAAAATGGAATTTTTTTTCTTCCCACCTTGTATGTGGGCTGTGCTTATTTACTTGCTTCCAAAGACTAGACCATGGAAAGGAGTAGTGGTGACTTATAGTGAAGAAACATGGCAAGTGCTATGGCCATATAAGTGATCCAAGTTGTACATTGTGAGTCAGGTTGATACTATGCACCCTAGATATGATGTAATGACAACTGCACTTCATCTTTGTGACCTTCCTCTTAAAAACCTATAACCTCAATCTAACCATTAGATAAGTATTAGACAAACCCAAGCTGAGGGAAAATACCCTACCTCTTCTCCTCAAAACTGTTAAAGTCATCAAAAAGATTAAAGTGGAGCCTGGCCAGTGTGGCCAGTGTGCCTCAGTGGTTGAGTGTCAACCTATGAATCAGGAGGTCACAGTTCAATTCCTGGTCAGGAAATAGAAATATTTCTATTTCTCTCTGCCTTTCCCTTCCTCTCTGAAATCAATCAACACACACACACACACACACACACACACACACACACACACATATTTTAAGAGGAAAGTCTGAACATGACAGTTGGCCAAGGAGATGTAATGACTAATTGTTATGTGGTAATCTAGATGGGATGCTGGGAAAAAATAAACATGGGATCATGTTGAATTTTAGGGGAAAATTAGTAAAATCTGAATAAAGTATGGAGTTTCATTTTTTAAAAGAAGCAAAATGCTAATGTGAGAAAGAGCATATGAAAAGTGTGTGAAAAGGGCATGGTATTTGGGGCCTGATAAACCATACTTCAAAGACAGGTTCTTTCATTTTCAAAATGGGTGACTTTGGAAGTTATTTAACTTTTAAACCTCATTCTTCTCATTTTTAAAAGAATAATAATGCTTACCTGAAAAGTTTTTGAAGAAATGTATAGTGTATGAGACAGGGTATATCATATTTAATATACATTGTCTTTTAAATGACTGATATTTTATTGAATGCACAGCAGGTGCTCCCAAATGTTGTTTAATTTTTTTTCTTCCTGTGCTTCCAGCTCCACATCCAAAGGCCAGAACCTCTGTCCAGAGGCTGCTTTGTCCATCTAGTCACACCTGGGGAATGAATAAGTTCTACTCCCCAGAAGCACTCTTCAAGCAAAAGCTGGGAACAATGGTGTCATTACCCCAGCTCTTTCACCTTGGAGGAGAGTGAGACTAGGGTGCTTGTTCTGTACTAGTTGCCAAAGATCCCCAACAGGATTAGGCTTCAGTTGCCCATAGTACATTTCATTAATTATGTGTCTTCAATTGGCTACTTTCCCTTCCTTATTGTTCTAGTGGTCTGTTCTGGGATCATCTACCTGATAAACTGCTTGTCCTTGAATCCTCATCTCAGCATCAGCTTTTGGAGGAAGCCACACCAAATAGAGCCTGATCTTAGTTCACAAAGGGAAAGTTGGTGTTAAATTGCCCAGGGCTAAAGGAGAGTGACCCATCCAAGAATGCACTTTTCTTCCCCTGCAATTTACATGTGTGAGGACCAATACTGAAGGCATGATACAATCAGTGGAAAAACATAGCACACAGGACCAGCAAGAGAAAGATAAATGTTACAGAAAATCATCAGTAATGAGTACTTGGAGAATAGAGCTGGAATATTGGAGGAAACTTACAGAAATATTGGCACTCTATTCGATGTTGATGTACCACATTCAGAGTTTCATAAAGGCCCTATATGGATTGGAGAAAACCTGAAAATTCTACGTGCTCAAAAGTATCAGTTGAATAAGTATATCTCTATCATTTATTTATGGGATGAATAAGTAAATGATAGAGATATAGCATAGGAGAAGGTGTTCCTGTTGGTGAGAATGATTCTAGTTTTTGTATGAGCCTCCTTTTTCCTGATGGTCAGTGTGTTAGTTTTCTATTGTTGTATAACAAAAAGCCTAGAAATTTAATGGCTTAGTACGTGATCAGCAAACTATGGCTCTCGAGCCACATGCGGCTCTTTGGCCTCTTGAGTGTGGCTCTTCCACAAAATACCAAGGCCTGGACGAGTCTATTTTGAAGAAGTGGCATTAGAAGAAGTTTAAGTTTAAAAAATTTGTCTCTCAAAAGAACTTCCAATCATTTATATTTGGCTCTGTTGACGAGTTTGCCAACTACTGGCTTAGTACAACATAAAATTACTACCTCAGAGTTCTGTGGGTGGAAATTCAGGCTCAATGTAGCTGAGATGTCTGCTCAGGGTTACAAACAACTGATATAGAGGTGTTGCCTGGAGCTGTGATTTCAATCCAGGAGGCTCCAGATCCTCTTCCAAGATTTCTGGTTATTAGTCAGCTTCAGTTTTCTTGCAGTAGGAAGACTGATGTCCCATCTATTTGGTTTTTGGTGTTTTTTTATCCCCCGTCCCCTGGCTTTCTACCAATGGTTGTTCTCAGCAGCAAGGGGCAGCCTTTAGTTCCCTGTCGTGTGGCCTTCTTCAAAACGTGCCAGTTTGAGTCTTTTTTTATTTTTTAACATCTTTATGGATTTCAGAGAGGAAGAGAGAGGGAGAGAGAGATAGAAACATCAGTAGCAAGAGAGAAACATTGATTGGCTGCCTTCTGCTTGCCCCACACTGAGGATTGAGCCTGCAACCCAGGCATGTATCCTGACTGGGAATCAAACTCCTGGTTCATAAGTTAATGCTCAATCACTGGGCCGTGCTGGCTAGACAGCAGTTTGGGTCTTGCAGGTCAGTAGAAAAAATCTCTCTTTTCTGTTGGCTAAAAGGAGGACTTTATAGAATAATGTAATCAGAGAGTAATTTTTCTGTCACAGTCAAAGTCTCACCCATACTCAAAGGAAGCGTGTTTGTACAGGGCATGTACACCAGGGGGCAAGAAAGTTGGGGTCATCTGAGAATTCACCATAGTCCACATCTACACATTCAAATATCTAGTGGGGTGTCTTTTGGAAGGAATTGTGTTTGGGCTCAAATTTTATTAAATATTATAATAATAATAATAAGATGTAAGTATCTGGGCATAATGTTTACATGTTAGATTTCTTGAATTCTATACTTCATTGAAAACGCTTCAAGGCAATGTAAAGTATTAAACATCCTATATAATAAAAGACTAATATGTAAATAGACCAAACAGTGGAATGACTGGTTGCTATGACACAAAGTGATCACCAAGGAACAGACACGCAATGCAGGGCTGCCCTCTGGGTGGTCAGTGCACTCCCACAGGAGGAGCCCTGATCAGCCAGAAGCCGGGCAAGCACAGCAGCAGTGGCAGGAGCCTCTTCCACCTCTGCATCAGTCAGACTTCTCCTGTACTGCAAGAGAGCAGTGCAGGTTGGGCTGTGCCCCTACCTCCCCAAATGCACCAATTTTGTGCACCAGGCCTATAGTATATAATCTTTAACATCAGTGTTTAAAATGGGACGATTTAACAATGAATTAGAAAATAGAAATATCAATCACACTTTGGTATTGTATTAGTGCATCCGGCTTATTATATTAACTTTCTTGCTCTGTTTTCCACAAAATGAACAAGAGATTTCTAAAGATAAATTGTTTTTATTTCCGTTCAGTAAGTAATTATTGGGCACATACACTTTTTCTAGAATTGTTTCCATAAATGTTGAAAAAAGATTGTTAGTATTATTATAGGGACAGCAAGGTTTAAAAATAAAACAAAGGATGAGCCAAAACAGGTTTGGGCTCCATGGATAGAGCGTCAGCCTGCAGACTGAAAGGTCCTGGGTTCGATTCTGGTCAAAGGCCTATACCTTGGTTGCGGGTACATCCCCAGTAGGGGGTGTGCAAGATGCAGCTGATCAATGTTTCTAGCTCTCTAGCTCTCTTCCTTCCTCTCTGTAAAAAATCAAAAAAATGTATTTTAAAAAAAAACATGAAAAGAATGTAATAAATACAGATTATATGTCTAGATTTTGCACTGATAATAACCCATACTTAGATATTACTTGGGGCAGTGACTGTGTTTAGAGTTTGCATAGATCATTTCACTCAACTCTGAAATAGTTCAGGAAACCAGGGGCACCTTTGTCTCTTTTCCCAGATAAGAAAGCCAAGATTTTGACAAAGCTTCACAGTAACTGCTCTGAGAATTCACCATAGTTCACATCTGCACATTCAAATAGCGGAGTGTGGAGGGAAGTCTCAGGCCCAGGTCTGTGTCATTTTTTTTTCCCCAAAGCCCATTGTTTTAGTGCTATCCTGCTCCAAGATACACACAAATGATGCCACACCTACAACAGTGCGAGTAAGCTATCTAGGTAAGAGTCCTTACAAAGAGCTGCATGAAAGAAGTCATATAAGAAGGGTCATCTTCTCCTGAGTAGAGAAGAACAGAAAGAATAGTCCTAGTGATGTGATCAGCACATACTGGATCAGGGACTCAAGAATGAGATGACTGCTGACACAAATTAAGAAACAGTAAATTATTATATTCAGTTTTAATCAAGTGAAAGGAGAAAGATTTGATACGTCACAGATGATTTCAGGACAGGATGGAAACATTGAACAGGAGATTCATACCCACATCCTGTTTTTAATAACAGTTTTAGATCATTGGAATTGTGAAATACCACAGATGTCATCTAGGCATGTAAGTTAAGAATGCACAGGTGAAAGCTAGCCACTTCTCCTTAACCTCTTCTGCACAAACCACTGAACAAACAGGCTATAGATACAGCCTGAAATCAAGTAACAGAAAAAGGAACTATCTGGGAGCAAAGTCTCTTTGCTTAGAAGCTCCTTTGATGAATTTAGTCCCATCTGTGCATTTTCTGTGCTGATTTCAGGATGGTGTGACATACAGTAAAAGAGAGCATTTTGAAAAATCACAATGCTAAAGTTCTAACTTTTGTTGCTAAATGTTTTTCCTTGTTATGTCCGTACAAAATTTCCTGGGCTATTTTTACAGAATGAAGGGAGGAAAAAAACAGGGTTTATTTTCTTATAATTTTTCCCTCTGGATGGTTATTAACAAATTTCTCAAATTGATTATACTTCAGATACCTTAAAGTGATCCTCCAGAGGGCCCAAAACTCCAAAATTACTAAGTGATAGGTGTGTAAGGGGCAGTAGAGTCAAATACATTAATAGTGACAATGACCTTGGGGACCAGAAAGACCTCCAGACAGGGAACTGCAATATGCTCCCTACTGGGAAACAGGAGTGCCAAGCAGAACAATAGTGGAAGTGAATGACCATTCTATTTATTTTTATTTTTTTCTTTATTTTTTATTTTTTTTAATTTAATTTAATTTAATTTAATTTTTGCATATTTTAATTAAAAAACTATTTTTTTCTTTCCTCCTCAATTGATTTACCTTTATAATTATTACATTTTTGTTGTCAAATAGTATTATTACTACTACTATTTACCTTTTTGGAAAAAAAAACAAGTATCATTTTGTTTTCCCTTTATTTTACTTCGGGAGTAGAGTTCTACATTCTATTTTCATCTTTCTTTTAGCATAATTTTACTCTATCTCAACTCTACCTTTATGCCAACACTTTCCTCCTAACTTTTCCCATTTTGTTGTCTTGTTTCTCTTTTCCTTTTCCAACTTTAGATTGTCCATATTCTTCCTCTTTACCTGGTTAAAATTTCACCCCACTTATATATCTAATTTCAAATATCCTACTCCAAGTCCATACAAACCTCTCTCTTCTTGTCTTCACTATCCAAAAAGTTATTTTTCTCTATGTCCTTTTGTTGCTGTTTGCCTGAAAGGTGATTAAATCGATTTTTGTACTTTTTTGTGAGATTGTTTTACCTTATTCTACTTGCTTTATTTTGCTTTTTGTTTGATTTGTTTTGGTTGTTTTTTACCTCTCTTTTCCCTGGCCTCTCTCGATACCAGTTGTTATTTGCAGTTTGTATTAATCTCCAGGTACTGGTTGCCGGCATTTGTTGGGATTAATGACTATTCTATTGGAGTTTTCTCCTGACATCTATATTTTGTTCTCCTTTTCTCTCTTATCCTCTTTCTTTTCTCTCTGACTTTTTTCTCTTTCTCTTTTATTCTTCTTCTTCTCCTTTATATTTTTATATTTTATTTTATTGTTCATTTATTTATTTATTTATTTATTTATTTCTCCCTCTCCCAATTTCATCTTGGCACTTCTTTCTTTTCTTTTTTCCTCATTTCCCTCTTCTTCTTTCTCTACTTACCCCTAATATATCTTTCATTGGTGGTCACCTTATTTGTGATTATTAACATCATGAATATATTTCTGTTCAGTGCCTTGTGTGTTGTACCCTGGTCATGTTGTAGTTTGTGCCTTTCAATCAATGTAGGAGAGAGAACTACATAACCAGACACCCGGAGAAGAAAGACTATGGGCAGAAGAAGAAACAGCCCACATACAACAGAAAGGCAGGTATCACCAGAAAAGGAAGTAACGAAATAGAAGCAGAAATAAGCCTGCCAGAGAAAGAGTTCAGAGAAATTATCATAAGGTGGATGAAAAGAATGGAAGACAAAATGGACAATGTGAGTAAGAGCCAAGAGGAAATGAAGAAGACCCAGGAGGAAATGAAGAAGAAGCAAGAAAAAAATGCAGAAGACCCTAGAAGAAATGCAGAATAATCAAGAAGAAATGAAAAATGACATCACTGCTATAAAGAACTCAATAGAAAACATTAAAAGTAGACTTGAAGAAGCAGAGGACCACATCAGTGAGCTAGAAGACATGGTAGGAAAAAATACCCAAATACAGCAGCTTCTAGAAAAAAAAAATTAAAAAGCAAGAGCAGAGCCTAAGGGAACTTTGGGATAACATGAAACAAAACTACATCTGCATAATTGGGGTTCCAGAAAGAGTAGAAACTGAGCAAGGAATAGAAAACCTTTTAGAAGAAATAATGACAGAAAACTTTCCTAATATAGAACAGAAAAAACCCACACAAATCCAAGAAGCTCACAGAGTCCCAAGCAAATTGAACCCCAAAACCCCAACACCAAAGCACATTATAATTAAATTGGCAAACACCAACAACAAAGTAAGAATCTTAAAAGTAGCCAGAGAGAAACAGAAAGTTACCTACAAAGGAACTCCCATAAGACTAGCAACTAATTTCTCAACAGAAACTCATCAGGCGAAGGGAATGGAATGAAATATACAAAGTCATGCAAAGGAAGGGTCTGAATCCAAGAATACTGTACCCTGCAAGGCTTTCAATCAAAATTGAAGGTGAAATCAGAAGCCACACAGACAAAAAAGGACTAAGAGAACATATTACCACCAAACCAGCAATGCAAGAAATGTTAAAGGGTCTGCTGCAATAAAAAGAAATAGGAAGCGAAGAAGGAACTCTGGGGTAAAGACTAAAAATGGCGACAATAAGTACCTATCAATAATAAATGTAAATGTAAACGGATTAAATGCTCCAATCAAAAGACATAGGGTAACCGATTGGATAAGAAAACATGATCCATATATCTGCTGTTTACAAGAAACCCACCTCAGGAAAAGAGATGCACACAGATTGAGGGTGAAGGGATGGAACATGGTATTTCAGGCAAATAGAAATGAAAAAAAGCTGGGATTGCAATAGTTATATCTGCCAAATTAGATCTCAAACTGAAGGACATAAAAAGAGATAAAGAAGGCCACTTCATAATGCTAAAAGGAACAATCCAACAAGAAGAAATAACTCTGGTAAACATATACGCACCAAATATAGGAGCACCTAAACATAAAAATATTCCTGGAGGATATTAAGGGAGAGATTGACAGCAATACAATCATAATAGGAGACTTTAATACCACACTCTCACCACTGGACAAATCATCTAAACAAAAAATCAGCAAAGAAAAATCAATCCTAAATGACTCACTAGACCAGATGGAATTAATTGACATCTTCAGAACATTTCACCCCAAAGCCACAGAATATGCATTCTTCTCTAGTGCACATGGGTCATTTTCAAAGATAGATCATATGTTGGGTCATAAGAAAACTCTCTTCAAATTCAAGAAGATAGAAATCATATCAAGCATTTTCTCAGATCACAGTGAAATAAAACTGGAAATCAACTACAATAAAAACAACAGAAAGAAATCAAACACATGGAGACTAAACAGCGTGCAATTAAACAACGACTGGGTAACCAAAGAGATCAAGGAAGAAATTAAAAAAAATCATGCCAACAAATGACAATGACAACACAACAAAACAAAATTTATGCGACAGAGTGAAAGCAGTCTTGAGAGGGAAGTTCATAGCCCTACAAGCCTACTGCAAAAAACAGGAAACAATGGTAATAAATTACCTAACCCTACAACTCAAAGAGCTAGAAAGAGAGCAACAAGAAAAGCCCAATGTATGCAGAAGGAAGGAAATACTAAAGATCAGAGTGGAAATAAACAACATGGAGACCAAAGAAACAATTCAAAAGATCAACAAAACCAAGAGCTGGTTCTTTGAAAGGATAAACAAGATTGATGGACCTCTAGCCAGGCTCACTAAGAAGCAAAGAGAGAAGACCCAAATAAACAAAATCAGAAATGAAAGAGGAGAAATAACAACAAACCCCACCAAAATACAAAGGATTGTTAAAAAATACTATGAACAACTCTATTCTACCAAATTGGACAACCTGCAAGAAATGGACATATTCCTAGAAAAATATAACCTTCCAAAACTCAATCAGGAAGGATCTAAACATCAAAAGAGTCCAATAACTATGGAAGAAATTGAACCAGTCATCAAAAAGCTTCCAGCAAATAAAACCCAGGACCAGATGGCTACACAGGAGAGTTTTACCAAACATTCAAGGAAGAATTAAAACCTATCCTCCTCAGACTATTAAAAAATATTCAAGAAGAAGGAACACTTCCAAACACCTTCTATGAAACCAGCATCACCCTAATACCAAAACCAGATAAAGACAACACAATGAAATAGAATTATAGGCCAATATCTCTCATGAACATAGATGCCAAAATCCTCAATAAAATTCTAGCAAACCGGATCCAGCAGTACATCAGAAAGATCATACATCATGACCAAGTAGGATTCATCCCAGGAATGCAAGGAACCTGGTACAATATCCACAAATCAATAAACGTGATACATCACACAAACAAATTGAAAGATAAAAATCACATAGTCATATCAATTGATGCAGAAAAAGCATTTGACAAAATCCAAAATCCAACACCCTTTCTTGATAAAAACTCTCAGCAAAGTGGGAATAGAAGGATCATACCTCAACATCATAAAAGCCATAGATGATAAACCCACAGCTAACATCATACTCAATGGGCAAAAACTAAAACCATTTCCTCTAAGAACAGGAACAAGACAGTGATGCCCACTCTCACCTCTCCTGTTCAACATAGTACTGGAAATATTAGTCATTGCAATTAGACAAGAAGAAGAAATAAAAGGCATCCAAATTGGAAAAGAAGAAGTAAAGCTGTCCTTATTTGCAGATGACATGATACTGTACAGAAAAAACCCCGAAGGACTCCATCCCAAAACTAATTGACTTAAGAAATGAATTTGGCAATGTAGCAGGATACAAAATTAATGCCAAGAAATCTGTGACATTTCTATACACTAATAGTGAAATTACAAAAAGAGAAACTATAAAAGCAATCCCATTTACCATTGCACCAAAAAAAATTAAGATACCTAGGAATAAACCTAACTAACGAGGTAAAAGACCTATATGTTGAAAACTACAGGACACTGAAAGAAGTGATAGAGGAAGATGTTAACAGATGGAAGAGAATACCATGCTCATGGATTGGGAGAATCAATATCATTAAAATGTCCATACTACCCAAAGCAATCTACAGATTCAACACACTACCCATTAAAATACCAAAGACATATTTCACAGACCTACAAAGAATTCTTCATAGATTCATCTGGAACAAAAAAAGACCATGGATAGCAACAGCAATTCTGAGAAAAAAGAATAAAGTAGGTGGGATCTCAATACCAGATTTCAAGCTATATTACAAAGCAACTGTTCTCAAAACAGCCTGGTACTGGCACAAGAACAGACATATAGACTAATGGAATAGAATAGAGAACCCAGATATCCACCCAAACCACTATGCTCAATTAGTATTTGACAAAGGAGGCATGAACATACAATGGAGCCAAGATAGCTTCTTCAATAAATGGTGTTGGGAAAATTGGACAGATACATGCAAAAAAATAAAACTGGACCACCAACTTACACCAAATACAAAAATAAACTCAAAATGGATACAGGACTAAAACATTAGAAGGGAAATCATAAAAATACTAGAGGAATTCACAGGCAGCACAATCTCAGACATATGCCAAAAGAACTTCTTCACTGATACTGCTCCAATGGCAATGGAAACTAAAGAAAAAAATAAACAAATGGGACTACATCAAAATAAAAAGCTTTTGCACAGCAAAAGAAACCATCAACAAAACAACAAGAAAGACCACAGTATGGGAGAACATATTTGCCAATGTTATCACTGATAAAGGTTTAATCTCCAACATCTACAGCCAACTTATACAACTTAATAAAAGGAAGATAAATGATCCAATAAAAAAATGGGCAATGGACTTAAATAGAACCTTTTCAAAAGATGACAGAAGGAAGACCAAGAGACACATGAAAACATGTTCAAAGTCACTAATTATCCAAGAGATGCAAATCAAAATGACAATGCGATACCATCTTACACCTGTCAGAATGGCAATCATCAACAAATGACAAGTGTTGGCGAGGATGCGGAGAAAAAGGAACCCTTGTGCACTGTTGGTGGGAATGCAGACTGGTGCAGCCACTGTGGAGAACAGTATGGAGTTTCCTTAAAAAACTAAAAATGGATCTCCCATTTGACCAGCAATCCCACTCTTAGGAATTTATCCTAAGAAATTACAAATACCAATCAGAAAGGATTTATGCACTCCTATGTTCATAGCAGCACAATTTATAATACCTACAATTTGGAAACAGCGTAGGTGCCCATCAGCAGATGAGTGGATCAGAAAACTGTGGTATATCTACACAATGGAATTCTATGCTGCCATTAAAAAGAAGGAATTCTTACCATTTGCAGCAACCTGGATGGAAATGGAGAGCCTTATGCTTAGTGAAATAAGCCAGTCAATGAAGGAGAAGCACCACATGGTCTCACTCATTTGTGGATAATAAAGCACATTGTAAAATGATGAACAAAAGGATAGATACAGAAGCAGTAAAGCATCAAACAGACTGTCAAATTATAGCAGGAAGATTAAGGAGAGGTGGGGTAAATAAGAGATCAATCAAAGGACTTGTGTCCATGCATATAAGCATAACCAATGAACACAGACAGTGGGGGGTTGGGGTATGCCTGGGAGGGAGGGGGGGCAATGGGGAGATATGTATACATGTAACACAATAAAAAAAAAAGACCTCCATCACTAAGCAGCTCTGACAAATTGGGTGAATCCAGTAAATTTGTTGGCTTTGATGTCCTAATCTAAGTAATGAAGCAGTTGGCATAACGTGATAGAGTCACTTAAAAGTGAACTTTATGGAAAATATTGTTCTGAGGAATTCAACAGGAAAATTCTTTTATAAATTAAAATTAAATCTAGGGAAATACTAACCTTAATAGTAAAGCTGGATAAAATAAGTGTGTGAACGTTTTAAAGAGAGATTACATATAACAAATTGTGTATATTGCTAAATATTTCTCCATCCAAGGATAAAAGAAAAGGCCTATGGCAAGACAGAGCCAATAGAGGGCGTTTAGTTCCTGAGCCTCTTGCTGAAGAAGCCAAATAAGGAAACAGTGAATTTTTTTTGAAACTTGCACTGCTTGTAAGATGTGCTTATGGTACTAATCTAAGCTAATATTTGCTTGCATTTTTCCAGAGAAGTAAAGATAAAGGAGTATTTTTAAAGAAGTAACTATACAACATTAGCATTTTAAGCATGATAAAACTTTTAAAAGAATGTATAGATACAATCTTTCATTGTGTGAAATAAAGCATTAATTTCATACAGAATATTTTAGAAGATCATTCTCATAGCAGTCCTTGAAAATTGTTTAAATTTTGTCTTCATTGTGTATATTTGAAGGATTATAAAATTCCTTTGGACATTACTGAAATGAAAAATAATCCATAACAAACCAGATACATATATAGAATAATGAAAATGTTTACCTTTACTTAAAAATAATCAGAATAGGGAATATGGACAACATAAGTAATACCTTAATCAATAAAAAAAATAATCAGAATAACATTAAAAGGAATTGTAGTTGGAACTGGCTACCATCCTTCATATGTTGGAAATTATTGCTAAACTTATTTAAAACATCAGTTAAGAAACACAAATAAATTTGAGCTCTGTAAATATGCATAAAAGAAGAAAAATCACCTAGTTACAGTAAAGATCACTGTGCATATTTAAATAGAAAAATTATCATAAAAATGGTTGTTTCAAAGCTTTTGTAAAGTATAACTGGATGTCATAATTTTCATCCCAGACACTGAGATACAATAGATATAAAATATAGAACCAGACTTCCCTATGTGCAGAATTTGCAGTGACAATTTGAAGCACCAACTCCATGATTTTTAGACCCTCCTACCTGCATGGCAATAAAAGGAACTGTGTTAGTTTCCTAGGGCTGTCATAACAAACTACCATAAACTGGATGGTTTAAAACAACAGAAATCTATTGTCTCACAAATTTTATATATATTTTTTTTAATATATTTTATTGATTTGTCCACAGAGAGAAAGGGAGAGGAATAGAGAGTTAGAAACATCGATGAGAGAGAAACATCGATCAGCTGCCTCCTGCACACCCCCTATTGGGGATGTGCCTGCAACCAAGGTATATGTCCCTGACTGGAATCAAACCTGGACCCTTGAGTCCTCAGGGCCACACTCTATCCACTGAGCCAAACCAGTCAGGGCATGTCTCACAAATTTTCAATCTACAGCTCAATAATCAAGCTGTCAGATGGGCATATTCCCTCTAAAACCTGTAAGGGAGAATCATTCCTTGCTTCTTCTAGCTTCTGGAATTTGCCAGCAGTTCCCATGGCGTGTAGGCACATGGCTTCAATTCCCATCTCCTGATTCACAAGTGTGTTGTCTACTCTGTATGTCTGTCTTCTTATAAGGATAACAGTCATTTTGCTTTAAGGCAGTGGTCAGCAAACTGCGGCTATCAAGCCACATGCAGCTCGCGAGCCTCGGTTTGCCCCTCTGTTGACTAATGAGTTTGCTGACCACTGGTTTAAGGCCTGCCCTCCTCCAGTATGACCACCTGGTAACTTAAGTAATTACCTCTACAATGGCCCTGTTTCCAAATAAGTTCACATTCTGAGATATTGGGGTTTAGGATTTTAGCATATCTTTTGCAGGGAGACAATTTAACACATAACAGGAGGACAGGAGGTTTCAAAAGGTAGAGACCTTTGTAAGGAATTCTTTGAGGGGAGTAGTTGCCCTCCCTCTAGAGCAATGGTTCTCAACCTTTCTAATGCCGCGACCTTTTAAAACAGTTCCTCATGTTGTGGTGACCCCCAACCATACTTCATAACTGTAATTTTGCTATTGTTATGTATTATAATGTAAATACCTGTGTTTTCCAATGGTCTTAGGCGACCCCTGTGAAAGTGTCATTCGACCCCCAAAGGGGTCACGACCCACAAGTTGAGAACCACTGCTCTAGAGCAGTGGTTCTCAACCTTTCTAATGCTGCTACCCTTTAATACAGTTCCTCATGTTGTGGTAACCCCCAACCATAAAATTATTTTTGTTGCTATTTCATAACTGTAATTTTGCTATTGTTATGAATCGTAATGTAAATATCTGTGATTTCTAATGGTCACGACCCACAAGTTGAGAACCACTAGCAGGGTCACCTAAGACCATTAGAAAACACAAATATTTACATTTCAATTCATAGCAAAATTACAGTTATGAAGTAGTAACAAAAATAATTTTATGACCGAAACCGGTTTGGCTCAGTGGACAGAGCATCGGTCTGAGGATTCGATTCCAGTCAAGGGCATGTACCTTGGTTGCGGGCACATCCCCAGTAGCGGGCGTGCAAGAGGCGGCTGATCAATGTTCCTCTCATCGATGTTTCTAACTCTCCCTCTCCCTTCCTCTCTATAAAAAAATCAATAAAATATATTTTAAAAATAAATAAATAAATAATAATTTTATTTTTGGGGGTTACCACAACATGAGAAAGTGCATTAAAGGGTCGCGTCATTAGAAAGGTTGAGAACTACTGCTCTAGAGGGATGGGGCCAGTTTCCAGTGACAAAGCTATGAAGAGGAGGACTCAAGGCAAAGGCACCTCATGGGTGTGCAATCCTTACAGTTTATTAGGGCCCTGTAATCTTAAAAGTCTTAATAATTTTGAACAATAGGTTCTGCATTTTCATTTTGCATTGGTCCCTATAAATTATGTAGGACCCCACTCTGAGAGCTTTCTACGTGCTTCTTATACTTTTAAGAGATTGGCAGGCTGTGACCTGACTCACACATAGCAAAGCTGGCCATGAAACTGAATTACAGTTACTGCCCTGCCTAGGTCATCTTGCCTCTCTGAGTTGTCAAGTAATAAAAAGTGGTCCTCTTAGCACTGCAGTGAGAGGTACTTAGTGATGGGAATCTAGGAAGAACCACAGTCAGGAGAGGGGGCATCAAATTCTGCCAGGTCAGAGAACAGCAAGGAGCTGTAAGAGACAGTTCAGGTAAGATCTCTCCTAGACTTTTACCAACCTGGAAGAATCAAAAGCTAATTAGGACCCTGGAGGAATTTGGGAGTGGGTAAGGGAGATAAGAATGAAAAACAAAACAAAACAAAACAAAAAAACAAAAAAATTAAACAATGAAATAGAGAAGTCAATGCTGCCCTCTCCCACTGCAGACTTCCAACCTAAAGCAGCCCAATTTAGAGAAGGGGGAGATGATCTGCCACTATATTTCATTCAGAGTTTCAATTGATAATATTAAACAGACCAATCTAATTTCTGAATTGAATCCCCAAGATATCTAAATAAGTAAGCAAAAAAATAATAAACCCAGTAGTTTTCATCAAGTGGTAGGGAAAGATGCATTATCTCTTTTGATACATTTTAAAGGGTTGATAGGAATTATGGGTTGAACTGTGCCCCTTGACCCCCAACAGGCATTTCCTTAGGGAAGTCGTAATTTCAGGGCCTCAATATGTGACTATATTTGGAGTTAGCATATTTAAAGATGTAATGAAGGTAAAATGAGGTAATCAGAGTGATCCTTAATCTATAGGACTGTTGTCCTTATAAGAGGAGATTAGGACACAGATAAGCACAGAAAGAAGACCATGTGAAGATACAGGGAGAAGATGGCCATCTATAAGCCAAGGGAAAAGATTCACAGAAGAAACCAATTCTGCTGATACCTTGATCTTAGACTTCCAGCCTCCAGTACTCGGAGAAAATAAACTTCTTGGTATAAGACATCCAGTATGTTGTAGTACTTTGTTTGGCCCTAGCAAACTAATACAGTAGAAGACAATAAAACCCAAGTTGTTACAGAGATCAAAGTATTCTTGGAAAAAATAGTAAGTAACATGGTCCACAAAATGTAATAAAAAGTCATTCACTTCTTATGTGAGAGCTGCACTTAAAATAATTGAGTAAAAATTGCCTTCTTCGTTCTTTGTAGAACTAACTTGACCAACAGATTACAAAGGAAGATAGAGTTCAATTAAAGGAGCTTCGCTTATCACTTTTTTATACTGTTGAGTAGAATATACAACCTCTGTGAAGTATTTCCTTTTAAGATGTTGGCTTAAGAGGTTTCTTGGGCTCCATCATTGACTTTGCATGTTCCTCTTCTGACTTGTGATTTTCAGAGAAATCCTGAGTAGCAATCCTTTTAAGACCAACTTGTTCAGTTTAAAGATTAGGGCTCCAGAGTTTATAAGTGATTTGTAGAGCCGACTTCCTCCAATCTTATCAGCTTGCTTTGGGAAACAAAAAAGACCCTGAGATTACCCTCCTCACCTACCTCTTCTAGACATTAGTAGAGAAAAAATAGATACCCACAGAATCCTGAATCATGCTTATCAGACCCAATGGAAGAAAACAACATAGTAACTCTCATAAAACTTTTATAATCAATGTTTATAAATAAATTGTTCACACCAGGAACAAAGCAATAGAGATTACATAGTATCAGTTTGAATTAGCTAGCAATAAGTCTACAATCCACCCTGACATTTCTCAGATATTTTGAGAATTGTTGTCAAGCCCAGCCCAACCCACATGAGAAAGATAAGCAGAGAGCCTATCTTTATTGAGCTCCCTAGAGAAGATAATTCTACCACCTTCACAGATTCATTGACAATATTTAATAAAATTTACATGATGTACTTTTGTTATGGAAAGGAAGATATAAAGTGCTTTGCGAAAAATATCCTTGTCTCTAAGTGAGGAATTGGACATATGGTGGTGGGAACCAGGACTGCCTTTTATTGAGCTCCATGCAATTTACAAACTTTATTTTGTTGAACTTATGTGCGCTTTATAAGGCAAGTATACTTCAGAAAAGATGGTGCTGGAAAATCATAAGCATTTTATAATTCAGTTTGTTAAATTGAAACTTCACAAAAAACTTATAAAACATGTGACACTGTCCCTATTTTGCAGTTGAGGAAAAGGACTTGGGGATATAAATTAGCTTCACAAGTTCACACAACAAAGATCATGAAAAGTTCGTTTGATGTGAAAACTTTCACAGATAAACCTGCTATACTGTGTCTTTTTGTTTTTAAGAAAATATAATTTTATTAGCTGAACTTTATATTTTCAGGTATTTTCTTACACCGCTGACAAAGAAATCCGAACCGATGACTTGTGCTTGGATGTTTCTAGACTCAATGGACCTGTAATCATGTTAAAATGCCACCACATGAGAGGAAATCAGTTATGGGAATATGATGCTGAGGTATAGTATTTTCCTAAATTTACTTATTTTTGAATCTTTCAACTAAGTTAATACTTGGTGGAGCAAAAGTAGGTTTATAGTTGTGAATATGTAAGACAGAGTTTATTCTTGTATTATAATCGATTATTTATTGTATTATTTTTCATAACAACTGTAATCCTACTTTTGCCCCACCCTGCATTTCAAATATATTTAAACCCTGAGTTACTTTTTTTCTGCATTGGAAAAACTGCACTTTTAAGCATGTATGTTCATAGTACATAATATTAGAATAGTATATTATATAAATAGGTTTTTGCCAAACTAGTCTGTAAGTATAAAATCTGAATGAGAAACATAAAGTCATTTTAATGTTCTTAAAATTTGTCATCAGATATACATGCTCAACATAAATTAGGCAAAAGGGCAGCCTAAGAGTTATGTTTGCAGATGTACATACAGAACATTATCAGCAATAGTTTCATATTTTTAATTTTACACCGTTGTAATCTCTGATATTTATGCTTTTCAGTTTAAAGGAAGAAAGAAAGAAAAAAAAAACACTGACAAGATTAGCTTGAACATTCTTTATAATAGTAAATACTTTGCAAAATTCAGTAAACTAATTAGGTACATAATCAGTTAAGGAGCCTCTAATCAATATAGCACATCTTTCTGAGAGAAGAGAGGGAGAAAAAATACAAAATTACTGGGAATTTATAGCCAGGCAGTGTGTAAACACCAAACCAGCCATCAGATGGAGCTAATAAAAAAGAAATATTTTCCTCTGCATGAGGAAGTTTCCTCTGCAAGATTCATTTCTTTCATTTCTCTCTGCTTACAAAATGAATTTGTCATCTGGGTTACATTTTCCACATTATTAAATGGTTGGTGACTTATTTAAGATAAGAAGTAAACTTCATTCTTACATGATAAATAATACAATAGAGGTAAATGAATTTCACAAATACAGTCTTCTATGAAAGCTTAAAATACTCTGCAAGACTAACATTTTAAAAAAGAATCTGCAGATTTGTTGGTATTATTGGTATTTTAACAACGTCTTCTTTTTAAAAACTTTTTGAATGTCATTTAAATTTGCATGAGGTTGTAATTTCTTAAATGGAATATCATAAAAACTTACTGAATTCTTATATAATTTGAAGCTAATTACATAGGGTGAAAGTTTGTCCCTAAGATTTATATAATATTACCAAGTTTCTGGGATATCATTAAGGCAAACACCATGAATCCTTCTGTTGCACCACTCATTGTGTTTCATCTAGACGCTTTGGTCCTCTCATTACTTATTCATCTTCTTTATCTGACCACCATTATTTTTCTCTTCAACTATTGTCATCACCACCCTTTATAGTTTTTTTGCAGAAGACATTTCCTCTAATAATACATGTGAGTAAATTTTAACCTTTCTTTAGTCAGTTCCCTACCTCTTTTATGAGGAAAAGTGCAGATAAATATACAGAAAAAAGAGAAATCCTGAAAGAAGTGTTTTTTTTTTTAATGAAACTTTTTGTTGTTATTGTACTTCAGTTTTCACCAGGATCCCAAGACTTTATTGGGCGTGTGCTAAAATAAAAAAAACCTAGCATATATTTTTAAGAAAAGGGGGGAAAATGTACATATTTTTATAACATGGAGTCTTATTGAATTTTAGAATAGCACTCAATCTATAAATGTTTCTATAATTTTTGAATGGAAAATTGGCCTTTATAGTCATGACTCAAGTTTCTTCATTTCTGAAGTAACTATTTTTGCTAATTAGACATTATTTATTTATATTTCTATTATCCAGTAGGAAAATTATTGAATACTAAGGGATTTTGAAAGAAAAGTGAAAAAAAAATTAATAGCTTCACCTAAGATAAAGAACCTTTTTTTTGTAAATTTACTAATTGGTTGAGTAAGTGTTATCTCTTGCAGCATTTTTAGATTATTGTACTATTTTGTATCATGGAAATTTTGTTTCTACAACACATACAAATAAAGCTTATACTATGTTTTAAATAGTATTGAGAAATGTTTATTTTTAAATTATCTAATCACCTTAATAATCATATTATAGTTTAATTTGCTGTCTTACACGTTAATGTTTTCAAAATTAAATTGTGATATTCAAATTTATAAATGTATAAATCATAATATAGAGAAGTCACAAGAGAATAGAATATTTGTAGGAATTATTCATTGCCTTTCTGAACATTTCAGTTTTGAAATAAAAAAAACATTTTTTGTGAAAAGTAAGGAAAATGGAAATGACTTTTTTTAAAAAAAAATGGAATATATTTACTTTTTATGATCAACTCTTGTTTTAAATTTTTGGTTTAGGGCCACTTTAGTCTATGGAAAGGTTCCAATCTTTGCTACCCAACGTGTGATTCTAGGACTAGTAACAGCACTTGGGAACTTGATAGAAGTTAGGAATCTCAGATATCACCCTGGACGCACTAAATCAGAGTCTGTACTTCAACAAAATGCCCAAGGCATTCACATACATATTAAAGTTTGACAAGGACAGGTCTACACAGTGGCAAATAGCTACTTAGTCTTTTTATACACTGTTGAAAGATATTGCAAAGTTAGGAAATGGCATATATATACTTTGGAAAATGACTTCCAGGAGAAAAGAGGGAGGGAACAGGAGCAGAAGGTAAGGGGCACTGAGTCAGGGGAGAAAAGTAACTGCCAAGTATGTCTAGTCTTTTCATATTCAAACCAATGAAAAATAGACAAGTGCTGCTTGCCACTTCTTTAATTTATTCTTTATCTATTGCTATCAAAGGAAAAATTATTCTTTTTTTGAGAAACCTGTGACGTGGTGCAGTTTCAAAGCAGAATAAAACTTAGTGGTATTCACAGAATGATAGAGCTGAAACTTCCTTTAAAGTTCTCTTATTTGAGCCTTTATCACCAGAACTCTAAAGATCACCCCCCTAGCAGCACGAATTTTGTGTATTGAGCCTCTAGTAAGATAATAATATTTTACTTGCATTCTTCACATTAGTAAACATAAGCTTAAAGTATTTAAATGCATTCTCTGGGTTTGCACACTCCTGGTTTCTAGACTTAATTGAGCATACTTTCCACATTTTTCTACATTCTTCTTGAGGTCATTGAAAAACCAGAAACAAATTAGGTGCTCTCAATAATTATGATCTGATGAGTAAAATGTACAATATTATAAATGAAAGAAATAAATTATATCCATTATTTGTGTTACCAAATTTTATTCACATAGAATTTCTACTCCATCATTGGAAAGATGTTCTGCAATAAGCATTGTCTATTGAGATAAAGTCATCAAACTAATTTGTCAGTAGGATCTCATTGCTTAGACTTTACCTATCCATATTCAAAATACAATTCATATCTTTCATATCTAATTGCTTCTACTTTTATTTAAATGAAATAGAGTACATGTTGGTAAGCAATATATATCTTTGGTCAACTTTGATTAAAGATATAGTGCCCTCTTTTCTTACTGAAATATTTCTTAAATAACACAACCATAAATTTAACTCAGTATCACCTATTCCTGGCTAAACATATTTGGTTTGGGGGCAACCAAGCATCTTTCGCAAATCGGCAAAGTCCTCACCTGATCTGGAGTCACTTGAATAAATTACCTGAACACTTTGGTGCTATGAAAACCCATTGATTCAGAGTTAAGTCAAAAAGGGAGTGGGGGAACTCTACATTTCATCTCACTGAACCACTTTAAAAATTATATTCATGAGGGTCTGTCATTCATCCATTCTACTTAATTCAGGTTTTCTTATATTGTATTTGAACATTGCAATCATGTTTCAATCCATTTGAAATTCACATTTTCCTGCAGTAAGTGCACATAATCACAGTTCTTTTTGAGCATCCAGGCAGCTACATACAGTGTGACAGTCTAATTTTGGAACAGAACACTTTTGCTCAACAAACACTGTGCAACAAAACAAAAAGGGGAGCAAAATACGATGCTAAAAATAAGTCTTTTTTTTCATGTGACTGAGCAAGTTGAGAAAATACTATTATGAATTCAATACCCATCTGTATTAAATGTTTCAGAGTCATAATGCAAGGAATTTATTTTTAGTAGGTAAAACATGTTTGATTAGTATTTACTAAAACCACAGCAGCTAATATGTAGACTTTACTTATTACCTCTCTTATTTACCTTATCAGAAAGCAGGTAAATGGGAATATAATTTCAAGGTAAGTGATCTATTTACTGGCAACCCAGCCATTTCCCTGTGTAGCACTCCTAATAAAAATAGTTGCTTGATTTGCTTTTCAAAGGCTGCCTGTATCAGACAACTGTTACTTTTCCATATTCCTATTGACCCATAGCTGTGATTTATGTAGAATAAATTAGTGAATAGGAAATTGAATAGTTTAGTATTACAATTTTAGTTCTGGTTTATTAAACATATTACTGATTTATTAAACTACTCATTTAACAAATGCACAGGTCACCTTATCTGGAGATCACATTTAACATTTTGAATAACAACTTCATTATATTAATTTTAAATGACCATTATTCTGTACTTGATCAATAGGGGAAATCCTATTGTATTAACAATAATAATATTAAATTAAATATTAAATTAAATATCTAATTTAATTATTTGATTAGATATTTAATTAAATTAGATACTTAATTAAATTAAATATTAAATGATTATACATAGGGATAAACAAAGTAAGATAATTTATACAGTATGTATAATAATTTAGATTTTATTTAAACTTTTAGTATGGCATCTTTTAAACTGAGACCTGTATGATTAGTTCTTCAGTCAACCATATCGTCACTTCTGTTCTTCATTAAAATTTCAAATTTTTTTGCCGAGACCGGTTTGGCTCAGTGGGTAGAGTGTCGGCCTGTGGACTGAAAGGTCCCAGGTTCGATTCCGGTCAAGGACATGTACCTTGGTTGCGGGCACATCCCCAGTAGGGGGCATGCAGGAGGCAGCTGATTGATGTTTCTCATCGATGTTTCCAACTCTCTATACCTCTCCCTTCCTCTCTGTAAAAAATCAATAAAATATATTTTTTAAAAGTTTCAAATTTTTTACTTGATTATTTTAATACAAAGGTACAAAGGTCTCATTTTATAATTTATGATTATTTTGTCTCTGAAATTGTTTCCCTAGCCTGTTTCAATTGGTTTTCAGTAGTAATTATATCTTCAACAGAGTTGATTTAAGGAAACTCCATGACACATCTTGTTTTAGGTGCAGACATACAAATAAGTTTAAAGGCAGGAAGTATTCATTTTTTCTTAGGCATTTTAAAATACAATGATTAAAATTTTGTAAATCCAAGGAAATACTAATTCTTTTACTTCAGAGAAGAAAAACTAAGTAGATTAGTGGTCATATTATCCTGTTTTCTAGTCGATGTTAAATAAGGCTATAGGAAGAGATATTTGGTAGTATGCTACATGTCAGCCTGAATATCACATTGCCTTCAAAGCTGAGTTAACATGACTGAGTCTTCTACAGACATGAGAGGTATTTGCAACAAATATAAGAAAGAACAATTTTAAGAAAAAAAATGTACACCCAATATGAAAAGATATAAGATCTTGAATAAATAGCAAAGGAGAAATATGAATAGCAATAAAAATGAGAAACATTAATTTAAGGAACTATCAAAATCACATACATAAAAATATCTCATGGCTGTTTTTTCATTCATTTTTTTATGTTCCTGTCAATCTTTCAAGCAATATTTTTAATGACAACACACATTGTTGCTGTATATGCAGTAAAATAGACAACCACTATCCTGACACATAATAAGCATAAGAAATATTAGCTGTTGCTGCTATTATAGAATAATCATTTTAGACAGTTTTTAAAATTTGCTAGTAAGTATTAAAATGTTTATACTTTTGACCTTGTGATTTTACTTCTAATTATTTCTAAAAAAAAAAAAAAAAAGATTATAATGTGGAGAGACATGTTGAGAGATATTTATCACAATATTCTTTACAATAGCTCCAAACTGGACAGAGATTGCCCCCGAATGAAAAAGTTAAATTTTTGGCAAATGCACTTTGTAGAAATTATTTATTTTCTGTGTTTTTAGATTATTTTAATGATAAAAGAGATGTTCACAATATAAATTGAAGGGTATTTAGTTAAATGGCCTCTATTACATAAATTTGCAGAATGTGATAAAAATTACTTAGTAGAAAACATAAAATAATAATTGGTATCTTCTCTAGACAAAATACTAAGAAAAAAATAAACTGTTATTTTTCAAATAAATGAAAACACCAACTGTTTTTAAATAGAAAATAATTTTTATCTTAATGGAGTTGTTTGAGATTTCTAATTTTTCTTAAAAGTACCTAGGTTGTACTTAGGGATTTTTAAAGTATCTGTAGTGAAAATTTTTTTGATTTTTTAAATAGTCATTCATGTGATAAGCATTCTGGGTCAAAATATTACAAATGCATTTTTTATGGAAAATGTTATATTGTATTCATGTTCTGGAGTTACATTTTCTGAGCATAAGTAAAAGCAAGTTTTGTTTTTGTTTCAAACCAAGGAAAAGTTTAAAATTTATATTATAATTTTTCTACTGACACATGAAATTCTGAATCACTAACACTGGGGTCTTTGATGTCAACATGAAATTTATTAAGAAAAATTCATTGCAAAACAAACAAACAAAAATCACTGAGGGTAGAGGATTACCAAAGTAGAAATTTTAAACAATATAAATGAAAAATAACAATAAGAAATTCAAGTTTGCCTTTTTGAAAAAAAAAAAAAAACTAGTCTTTAACAAATCAAACTATATACTTAATTGCTATTTTACAAATAAAAATTATATGTAATAATGTTACCTTTCCTACTTTTATAAATCTTTAATTTACCATTTTACTGTAGGAAGGCAGTCCTTGAAATTGAAAATCCAATGAATTGTGTCCATTAAAGTGTCCAAAATATGTAGTTAATTTTATCAAAATATATTTTCTGCATTAGCCCTTCACTAAGTGGTTTAATCAACAAACCTATGAGTGCCTCTTATGTGCTGCACTGGGTTTGATGATGTAGGTTGTTATAATCCCTAGCCTTCCTGGAGTATGCCCCTTCTGAGAAAATAGATGAAAAATAAGTAACAGACAAATTAATTACAAATTGTGTTTGGAGAATGAAGTCAAATTAAGAGATTAGAATGGACTTGATATTTTTCTTTTTCCTTTCTTCATTAACTTCCTAATTAGAATTTAGATTAATGTGATAATATGTATGTGGACATTTTTAACTCCACCAGGTTAGCCCTGTGAAGACATAGTGGAAACAGTTTGAGTACAAAGTAAAGTAAAGTCCTACTTAGATTTTCTCCGGGCATCCACTGAAGTTTATGTCAAAGAATGAGGAAGCCAAAGACCATGATTGAAAATTCTGTGGACTAGTCCATGGTTTTGAATATCTATACTGACAAAATAATGCATGTAGCACTAAAAACATTTAATTACTAGCATGGACACTGAGAATACAACCTTTTCTATCTAAGTTTTTCAACATTTGATCTTAGACCCTGCTCCATATTCTTAATCCCATCTTCATTTATTCATGCCAATACACTTGATATTGAAGCCGTGTGAAAGGATGTGGCTCACAGCTCCGTGGATATGATTATTGTAACACGTGCCTTCCATTCTTATCCAGTAGAAATTATATGTTGTAAAAAATGATTGATTGGTTACTGCCTTTGTATTTGATTTTGTCATTATTCATTATTTTCTTTGTCAAACAGACCCACACTCTTCTTCACATAACCACCCAGACCTGTCTCTCAGTAAGAAAAGTAACTGATGGCTCCCAACAGCCCACTGTGGAAATATGTAATGATAGCCGTTTGCAAAAATGGCTACTAAAAAACTATACAAGAGCAGAAGTTTTTAGAACTATTTTTGAGAATCCTACTTATTACATTCTCTAATAATTTTTGGAGATTTGTGTTGCAGACTTTACTAATATTAGTTTAGTATTTTTGTTTTCAAAATCTAGAAATTTACTTCTCTAATATGTGGTTAAGGAAAATCTTTATGTGCTATTTCTTCATAGAGTTATTTTTCTGACTTATACGTCTTAGCTGCTCCTTAATATGGAGTATGCATTTAGTTAATAGTAATTAGTCTGTAATTAATTAGTAGGTATTTTCCATGTATTTTTTTCATTTTAAATAGATATGCCCAAATATAATTGATGGAATGTATTATGACACATTAGCTCTTTTTTTTTTAAGGATAACCATAATCATGTCTATACGACAATAGGTTTCAGCATTAGAGCTGAAAAACCATTAAGAAAATTAAAAACATAAAAATTAAGATAGCCAAAATATTTCTTTTGGGACATTGAAATTATTTAATGTTGTTAATTTCAATTCAGATACTTTGGTTGTGTGCAGATAAACCATATCCTTTATGGAATTTATTATTTTAAGCTGACAATAACAAAATGCATTATTAAAGACTATGATTATTGGTTAAATTATATAATTATAATAGTAAAGCATATAAAATGTACATTTTTCTGTCACGTTCATGATCTGTGAATATCTTCTCAGTAAGCAATAAAATGAATCATTATTAAGCATACACTAAAAAACGTACTGGTATGGAATTCTTGTAAAGAGTGCAATTGGTCTTAAGGTGTTCATTTTCCTTTTTAAATAAAGTATGTTATATTTCCAATACCTTGCTATGAAAACACATGAGAAGTTAGAGAGGGAGTTTTTCCAACCATTAAAGGTTGGAATTGAACTTGGAATACTTATGACAAGGCTGGGAATAGAGGTATGGAGAGGAGATGTGAGAAGAGTATTGTTTAGATTAGAACTAGGGCATTCTAAACATCTGCTGGGAAGCTGGACAAGTCTGGTCCTTTTACAGAATGGTAATTTATGTATAGAGCAGTTTATATATATTATCTTAGTTTGTTTTTAAAGCAACCTTAACTGGTAGACACAATAGCCAACAAGGGACAGAATTCTAGGGTAGAAAAAAACACTTTGTTTCTCTACGAAATTTGTCTCACATCCTACAGCAATTCATACTACTTTATGGGAGCTGGCAGCCCTGTGCAAGGGGGATGAGAGCCACATCATATGGGTGTGGAAAATAACCTGGCTTCATAGCCTTATGGCTTTCAGAAGACAGTGTCTCTGTAACAATCCCTTAGACAGAGCTTCAAGTAAACCAGTGGACATGCAAAACTCCAAGTTTTTGCACTTAGAGAAGCCTAGCTTGGCTTCCTATGAGATGTTTTTATTGAAGTTGATTAGATGAAGATACATTTTATCAATCAGACGTCATTTTTACCATAAGTAATGTTGCCTAGAAATATAGTTAACATTTTACCATTATCAGATTGCCAATGGTTCATAGTTAAGAGAGTTGACTGAGGTCAAAATTTTTAATCAGAAAAGAAAAGGACATTTTTAAGTATTCATCAGTTTAACAGCATCTTCTCACAAAGAATCTGATTGCTCAGATAATTTAAAAAGTTGCTCAAGTTTTCACAGCCAGTAAGTGGGGGAGAATGGGTGAGAATTTACACTTAGGGCTGCCTGACCCTAAAATGTCTGCTGTTTCTACTGCATAACATTAAAAACGAGAGAGTTTTGGTTGGTTGGTTAGTTGTTATCTCTACAGTTGTGGCTTTTAACTACTAATGAATTCCTTCAAAGAAAACATACATTTTTAGACAGAACAACACTTATGATATATATATATTTTAAGTATCCCTATTTATGAAGTTGACAACATATTCGTTTTGATCCTTAAGTCATATATGTATATTTTGCAAAGGAATCTAATAGAAGCAAGCAAGGGCAAATAGCTTTTTTTTTAAGGACTATGTATACAGAGGATCTCAGGTATGTGACAAAAATAAATATTTTGTTGCTTTTAACTAGAGCTTGCTAGAAAAAAAAATGTTTTTTTTTTAGTTTTGAATTTTTTCAAGTTGTCTATTGGTTCATAAACCAACAACATGATTTCTGTCATCATAAGCATAAATCACTACCTTCTTGCCTATGTTTATTCATTTTTTCTCTATTCTTTAGTAAAAATAGCTTGGTTCTGTGTATTGAAAGAGCAACAACAAAGGCTTTAGTCTTGAAATCTTCTTCTTATCTGACAACCTTGTTTTTTTAATTTCCTGCTTGTTGTCTATTAAGCATCCTTCACCACAAGCCTAGTTTCCATTCCATCTTTTCTCAGGACAATGAGGTCCAGGCTGTTTATAGGTCTAATCCAAACAAATTACGATTGTCTAGGCCAGTGATTGGCAAACTCATTAGTCAACAGAGGGGCAAACCGCTGGTCTAGGCAGTGTTTTTCCACCATTTTTATTGCATTCTCTCTGCATTTTTTTTCCTTCAACTTTTAATTATAATAGTATGAGCCAGAGGAAAAAAATTGCCTACCTTTAATTTTGGTGATTTGAAACAAGATATACCTGCAAATCACCTCCCATGCATTCAAATACTTCTCTTGGAAGTTTTTTATGTAGTATGGTTTTAGGCATTGCCCATGAAACTGAGCAAACATGTACATAATTAGTGAGCATAAATTAGTATAACACATGTGGATTTAAAATGTATATCTGTAAAGTCCAAAATTCATAATTTCAAAATGTAAATGTGAACTCAAAAGGGAAGATGTATAATGATGGTTAACATGATGCAGTTTTTAGAATTACATTTCAGCATTTGGGTACTGAGATGATGCTTTTTAATGAATACCATCATTATAAAGAAAAGAAAATATAGATATAAATATAAAAATATGTGACAATCACATCCCTGACTTAATTTGGTAGTAATTTTTTTAAATATATTTCGTTGATATTTTACAGAGGAAGGGAGTTAGAGAGTTAGAAATATCAATGAGAGAGAGACATCGATCAACCACCAACTGGGGATGTGCCCGCACCCAAGATACATGCCCTTGACCGGAATCAAACCTGGAACCTCTCAGTCCACAGGCCAACACTCTATCCACTGAGCCAAACCAGTTTCGGTGGTATTAAATTTTTAAAGATTTTCAAAAATGCAAACCAAATTATGGTGAGCATATTATCAAGCAAGTTAGGTCTTCACTGTGATAATCACTCAAATGCAAATAAATTTCTCAGTCACAGAGACTATGGCCTGTTTAGTATTTGGAACTGGAAACATCTCTAGCCATTTTCTCATTTGGCTCACAGCTGTGACATCTCTTTGTATGTTTGCCAAGTGGTTACTGAATAACACATGCCTAAGATAACTAAGCTTTGGTGAAAGCTTGTTAATATTTACAGCCCTGGACTGAACTCAGAGCTCACAAATGGGCCTTTTGCAAAGGAACCCAAACCTTGGCAGTGCAGAACACATGTTGGCTAATTTCTTTAACCATCTGCAAATAGAAGGTATATTAGACAGTGATGAAATCATGACAGGGAAAGTTGTATAATAATTAATTCACAACCACCTGTGCACAGTTCCTTTTATAAACATATCACAGAGTTTATACTAAAAATAAAAAATCAGAAAGGTCTTTTAAAGGGCAGATTTAATGTGATGTGCTAGTGAAGCTAAGATACAATATGTTGCACTGATTATGGGTTATCTTTTCCAGAGACTCACCTTGAGGCATGTGAACAGTAACCAGTGTCTCGATGAACCTTCTGAAGAAGACAAAATGGTGCCTACCATGCAGGACTGCACTGGCAGCAGGTCCCAGCAGTGGCTGCTGAGGAACATGACTTTGGGGGCATGAAGACCATTTCCCCGAGGCCATGAAAGTGTCTGCACTTTTGTTTTTCCATTATTTCAATTTAAGGAAAAAGATTACCTTTGCTGAATTGAAAGTTTTAAAATCCTTTTAGTATTCTAAAACACAGTTGTTTATAATTCATTTTTAGGAATGTTTGCTTATTTCCCTACAAAATTTGTATCTGATCAAAAGCACATAAAAATATGAATAACAGTAAACTGTTATTAAACATTTGAAAAACTTTAAAAAAAAGTGTTTGCTTAAAAAACAACACACAACTCTTTATTGCCCTCATGTCACAGGATTAGTTGTGGGAGGGGTATTTTTATTTTTTTATTTTCATAGTGATTGAAAGAGAGACAATGTAAATGCCTCATAAAATATCTTCATTATGAAATAGAATCATTTTATAAACTCACGCTGTTTCTAAAACAGCGTGGAAACATGTTGAATTTCTTTGTCAACAGCAGGCCACAAATGAATTATTTCTGAGCAATGAATTCATCACACACAATGAGTTTCAAGTTTTGTACCAAAAAAACACACAAAACAAAACAAAAAAAACTGGACCTTTACTTACAGCATTCTTATAAAAGCATCACATTTAAACAACAAAAGAGGAGAAGAATTTGAAAATTCAATAAAGGACACGAAATCAGAAGCATCAAGCTAGGTGTGGCGGGGAGCAAGATGATGAAGCTAAACTGCCACAATTGAGTCATTTAAAAAGCCTAACTGGTTTGGCTCGGTGGTTAGAGCGGTCGTCCTGTGGACTGAAGGTTCCAGGTTCAATCAGGTCAAGGGCATATACCTTGGTTGTGGGCACATCTCCAGTAGGGGGTGTACAGGAGGCAGCTGATGGATGTTTCTAACTCTATCCCTCTCTCTTCCTCTCTGTAAAAAATTAATAAAATATTTATTTAAAAATATATAAAAAAATTAAAAGATTCTACTTAGGAGGTAATCAGTCCTCTCACAGGTGAGTGTTTAACAATCATATTGGTTCCAGAGTTGAAATTGAAAACTTGATCCTTAACAACTATCTTTGTCTCACATAAAACATGCAGTCCTTTTCTCTTCACTCTAGAGACTGTGGCTTGTCACTTATGCTGTACAGAGTTGTAGGTAAAGGGTGGAGAGTCCTGATTTTTTTTCTCCTACATTTAAAAATTTTAGATCACTATTACCATTTTAATTAAAAAAATGATTCACTGCTATGCTAGAATATCTAAAATTTTCATTACTAAGGGAATGAACTTAGTACACATCCATGAAACTTTTCTTTTAATTAATCTGTTAGATATCATTTGCTGTAAATTATGGCTCAAGGAGCACAGTCATGTTAGTTCAACTTCACACATTCTATTTCCATCTTCAAGCCCTTTGTGTTCAAAATTAATGAGTAGAAGATACTAAAAAGAAAACTATCAGTGAGAATTGAGCTAATAACTTAGTATTTCACACCATTTTAGTATTTCACATCATTTAGTATTTCACACCCTTAAAGTAGCTCTACATATGTATTTTAGTCATTAATAAATACATTCAGCAGCCAAGAGAAATTTGGCAGGGGGGGGGGAGAAATGGAAGAAGCATCCTGCCATAATTTTGACTCTCATCTTTTCTTAAAAAGCTCTGGCAGGCCAGTAAAATCTTGTATGTTTTTCCTGCTAGCATTAGCATTCTTTCTTTGGCTTCATACTAGTAAAACTCTAAGGAAAAATTCTACAAGCTGGAACATTTCAGGTGTACTTCTCAAAGTGTAGACATTCTTAAAAGAGCTGATACCCAACTATAGGGCATGAGGGTTGTCATTAGCCAACTTTTGTGGGAACTGCCTTTGAATGAACAACTGAAGTGTGAAGTCCCAGCTCCCAAAACAAATGATGTGCCTCAAAAGCAGCTTGGGTTCCTAGCTGCAGACCCTGGGAAAGTGAATCAAATCCTTTTTGCACTGATTTTCCTAAGTTCATTTGCTTTTAGTTTTCCAAGAACTGTAAACTCTGGCTATTTTCTATGTTCTTAGGACCCCTGGGTAGACAACAAAGCATGATTTCAGAGTAGACATATGCCAAAAAACTGTGGCATTGATTGTGCTGAGTCTAGACAAATAAATTTATATACATATCCAAATTGGAAGACAAAATTTATTTCTTTAGGTTTCAAACACTGTAATAGAAATAAAGCAAAAATAAAGACCTATTGCAAAGTTAAAAAAAAAAACAACAGCTGAAACCAGTTTGGCTCAGTGGCTAGAGTATCGGCCTGCAGACTGAAAGGTCCCAGGTTTGATTCCAGTCAAGGACATGTACCTTGGTTTTGGGCACATCCCCACTAGGGGGCGTGCAGGAGGCAGCTGATCAAGTTTCTAGCTCTCTATCCCTCTCCCTTTGTCTCTGAAAATATCAATAAAATATATTTAAACAACAACAATAAGAAGTGTAGACATTCATCAGCTTGAGGTCTCTGAGTATCCCCTAATCTTTTAAAATTACAAGCAAAAGTTTGAGTGTTGGTCATTTCTTTTTGGTAGAGAATCCATTGTTTACAGCAAATTTATAAGGAAACTGTGACACTCCAGAGGTAGGGAATCACTGCCTTAACTTGACAGTGGCCTCACAAATCACCTGAGGACTCTTTTTCTTCCCCTTTCCTCTTTTCTCACTAAATTAAAGTTAAATGTCCCTGCACATTTGCCCTTAAATTTATAAAGCTGACACATTCAAGGACTCTTTAATATAATATATTTAATTTATTGTGGATTTATTAATCAAAATACACATTATCTAGAAAATGGTCAAAGACAATTTTTTAAAACTATCCACACTGAATTTAACACATTTCAGCAGTATTTTAAATATCTGAAAGTTCATTATGATCATAGCAAAAATACAAGAGAAATAAAAACAACATGAGTTTCATGCCAGAGAAGAATTTTTTAAGAATCCTCAGATGGTATGAGCATATGTTATTAGAGTGTCTAACAAAAAAAATGACATAAAATATTAGAAAATACCAAAGACTAGAAAGCATTTGTTAATTCAATGTTCTTTTAAAAAAATATTTATTGTATCCAGTACAGAAAACTAAAATCATGATTGGATTCTTATACTTTATTATCTTTCTATATTAGTAAGATTTTTCAAATGACTTCAAACTTCCTCTTCTGAGGTCACCCGCATTGCAACTCCAGTCTTCCAGATGCTCAGATCAAAATCCTAAAGTCAGTTTTGAGTCCTCTCTTTCTCTCTCAACTTCCATCTAATCCATCAAAAATCCCATTTTATTCTAAACCAACTTCTTACCACCACATTTTCTACGTCACTGGCTTTAACCCTTTTAACTGTAACATGCTTATAATTTGGTTCCCTAATTTCCCAGCCCCTGCTCCTAAATAGTCTTTTCTTGATATAACAGCCACAGTGATTCTATTTAGCATAATTTTATTGCTCACAACTCTCAATGACTTCTCATGTCTCCCCAAACTTCTTACAGTGGTTTTTACAGTCCTTCATGAATGACACTCCTATGAGCACGCACACACACACACACACACACACACACACACACATGCACACTTCTGAATACTTACTCCACTCTGGCTGCCAAGCAAGTTTCTGTCTTTGTTCCCTTTGCCCACAGAGCTTTCTTGGTCACTTTCTTCAGGCCTTGACTCAAATTTTATCTCATCAGTAAGGCAAACCCTTCCACCCTCTACCCTTTCTAATCCCTGTAAATTCTTCGACAAACTATAAATTTGCTTCTTTATTTTCTGTCTGACCTTTCTACTTTCAAACCCCCTAATTTTGCACACCCTAGAATTTTTTCACTGTGTTATTCCCAGTACCTAATAGGGTTATTGGGACATAATAAGTCTTCTTTAAATATTTTTGAATGAACTGAAAAAAATGTTTGTTAAAGTTACTAAGTGCTACTGTATCCTATATTTTTTGCACAATATTTTAAATTTTAAAATGAAGTCAAGTAGTATATTTAGACAGGATATACATTACTTTCTCCAAGTAATAATTTTCTTCCTACTTTTCCTCAAATTAAAGGATGGGCTATATTTTGTTCTCTATGTTAGTATATCCTGCCTTATGGAAATGAAATATATGACATTTTATAAACATGCTGCTACATTATATAAGTTGCTTCATTAAGATAACAATAATTTTTATTTTTTGGTTGTCTTTAATGGCCACCTGATGGCATAAATAAGATTTTTACTTTTAGGGGGGAGACATGTATCATTTTCTTAAAAACTATATGTATTTTTATTGTTTCACAGGAACTATTATTAAATGTATTTTCTAAGTTCAAGTCTATGAACAATTGTAGAAATTTTAAAAAATTTACAGATGATTTATTCTTAGTTTCTCTGTTTATAGATAATAAGAGAGAGAATCAGTTGTGTAATTTAGTTTGTTCAAAGATCATACAGCTGTATGCACTGATGTCAGGACTCAACATTGTTAATATAATCTAACATTGTCTTCAATTACAAAGCACTCAAAATTTAATAAAAAGGGCACAATTATAAGAGAAAAAAATGTCTTTATTAAGCATTTTTGTAGTTACTACATTGATTCTTTAGAAATATTAACTTCTCTTCTTTAAATATATTATCTTCTATAAATATATTTTTAGAGATAATTAACTTTGAAAATGTAACTTCTCACCACCTTTCATACTTAAATAAATTTATTTCTACAAAACACTACCAAAGGAAATAAAGACCTGCAGCAAAAGTAGAGAAATTAACAGGAGACAGCCTGATTACAGAACATTTTAGCATTATTGGGCAAACAGTGTTTCAGAGAAGCAAAGCCTCTTCAGCAGTAAACAGGGAGCATATTCTCCACCCACTTCCACTTCCTTATGATTATGTTCAAGATTAAAGTAATATTGGCTCACAGCTTGTATTTAACATTAGACTACCTATTACTCTGAACATTGAGTAGGTTCTAGGCTATTTGGCTTAAGAGACTGCAGGATAATCAGCAAAGACTTTCAGGCTTCCCAGTGGAGCTCTGTAGACTCTAACAAACACAACCCATACATCCAGTTTTTCCATGGTGCTTAGAAGGTGGTGTGGCTCAGTTTGTTGAAGCATCGTCTGTGCACAGAAGTGTTGTGAATTCCAGGTCAAGGCACATGCTCAGGTTTCAGGTTCAAACCCTGGTTGCTGAGCATAGGGGAAGCAGTCAATAATCAGTGTTCCCCTCTCACATTGATGTTTTTCTCTCTCTTTCCCTCTCCCATCTTCTCTCTAAAATCAATGGGGGGAAAAAAGAACAACCTAATAAGTAAAAAGAAATATATGAAATATATGACATTTTATAAACATGCTGCTACATTATATAAGTTGCTTCATTAAGATAACAAAAATTGATTCAATAAACATGAAAAATATTGGCTACCCCTACACTGTTTACATCACTTGAGAAATGATCTTATCTAATCATAAGCATGTCACTTGTATCTCATTATAGATGCTACATCTAGTCTCAGAGGAGGCAAAACTTGTATGCATTCTTAAGTTATAAAGTATGCTAACTTGACAAATATGAAGAATTTGAGGAATTCCAGATCATAAAGGATGTGTCATCATCCACAAGCTGTCTTTCTGCATAGCTGAAATCTGCAAATCTTGAATATATCTGCAATTCAGTTGGGCAGCAAAATTCAATTAAAGCTTAAAGCAGCTGTTTCAGAATTTAGCTGCTACCCACCATTTTTCTCCAATATGTCAAAATATGGAATAGAGAAACACAGTCCTCTTCTGTACAGTACATGAACATATCTGATGCAACAAGATCACATTCAAACTGCTATTAAATATAAGCTACTGTGTGAATTTAAGGTGTTGAATGAATACCAGCAATGTGTTTTCAGTAGTTTGTGTGAATTTGTGTCTAAGTTTTGCTTCATATTGTTCAATAAATTCTAAAGGCAGTTTTCATAGTATTTGTTTAAAAAACCCTCTAAAATACCTCTAGTGCAGGGCAGCACTTTTGTTAACTATTTTTAAAGATAAAGATCACTTCTCTGGTACTCATTTCATCATGATATGAAGTAATCTTTTGTTTTTGTTTTTAGGTGGGGAAAACAAATCATTAAAATTCTGTTTATAATGAGTTAGAATGAGGATAGGAAATTAGATGAGTAAGGCAATACCTATAATGGTTAAGAAATGAGATTTTTATCATGCATTTAATTTGGTGTAAAAAATGAACATAAGCTGTTGCTTGGTTTCAGTTGTACTTTCAGCTAAAAATAGCACAAGAAGAAAAGAAGGACTTGATATGATTCTTTTTTTGCAGCAGAGAGTTTTTGGAGGTTTTGGTCAACGCAGCCACAAATAAAAGGGAATAATTTTAAAAATGTTTTAGATATGTGTTTGACACACAGTTCTTTAACATTTATAGAAGCAGATTGTTTATAAGGAATCACACATCTTAAATATTGTAAGATTACTAAGTGATATAATTGTTCTTTTGCTATAAATTTAAATATATATACATTTTTGTAGAATTAACATATACCAATTTAGTTTTCCTTTGATATGTTGTCTTTTAAAGAATTTTTGTTAACATTTTAGACAGATAAACAATTTCAATATTTTATGCTTATGTTCCATTTTGTAGATTATTTAAATAAATAATGAAGTGCCTATGGGTATCTCTTAGCAGTAAGATAATATTGTGATCTCTGTGAAATTTTGATACCAAAAATATGAAATAGAAATATTAAAATGTGCACAATTCTAAAGAATTTATTATTTAATTAATTTTCATTCTAATATGGTGTATTGATTTTTTAACCTTTCTTTTTTATAAAAGGACTTAAAATAGAAAAGTAAAATGTTTATATTATATGATGAACATTATTTTTCAGGATACTGTGAATCATTTCCAATTCTTTGATTCTGGTGCTGCAGACCTGAAAGACAATCTGTCAGGGTTAGGAGGGGAGGATGGAGGAGGCTGCCCACTGCACAGAGTAGTGATTCCCCAGGATCAACCCTGCAATCTATTCACGCACAGAATCAAGAGGAAAAATAAAAGATAAGTTTTCTTGCTAAAAGAAAAAGAAGGAGGAAAGAAGGGAGAGGGGGAACTATATAACATAATTTTAGTCTGAGGAAATCTCACCTAAAATATTCTATTCTGTATGCATGATACAGAAGCTCATTGATTTGCAAAGATCATGAATACTCCATTGGTTTTTCCAAACTTTAACTATAATTGTCAGTAAGAGCAAAAGACATTGTCTAGATTTTATGTTTTACACACAAAAAGTCTTCCTGTGGATTTCTGAAACTATGTGGAACTCATTCCATGTGGCCCTTTGTTCTCCCTTTGTTCTTTTGGGTTACTCTTGTCTAGGACTACAGCCTTGCATTTGAAGTATTAACCACATTAACCTTATAAGCCAGCACAGATCTTGCAAGATCCATAAGTTAGCTATTACTAAATGATACAATTATTCTTTTCTTTAGCACAGTGGTTCTCAACCTTTTTAAGGCCGTGACCCTTTAATACAGTTGCTCACGTTGTGGTGAACCCCAACCATAAAATTATTTTCATTACTACTTCATAACTATAATCTTGCTACTGTTATGAACTGTAATGTAAATATCTGATACGCATGATGTATTTTCGTTGTTACAAATTGAACATAATTAAAGCATAGTGATTAATCACAAACACAATATGTAATTATATATTGTGAAATATTTATTTCTAATTATAAATAAATGAAATTTTTGTCTTGAATCATGGTGTAGCATGGGTAACAGTCTTCATATGACAAGAGTAAACTACATTGCTACACTTTGCTACACCGAGGAGCGGTCTGTTGGTTCCTAAGACCATGGGAAATAGGTGTTTTCTTTTTTTTTTTTTTAATTAAATCTTTATTATTCAGATTATTACATTTGTTTCTCTTTTTTCCCCTCCATAGCACCCTTCCACCCAGCTCCCACTCTTCCCTCTGCCCTTACCTCCCTCCCATTGACTTCATCCATAGGTGTATGATTTTTGTCCAGTCTCTCCCTGTACACCCCTCACCCCTTTCCCCCTGAGAATTATCAGTCCACTCCCTTTCTGTGCTCCTGATTCTATTATATTCACCAGTTTATTCTGTGGATCAAATTTTTAATTCACTTAATTTTTAGATTCACTTGTTGATAGATATGTATTTTGTGGGAACCTCTTTCCACGTCCCGCGTGGTTCAGGGTTCCCGGGTCAGGGTTCGGGTTCTGAAGGAGGCCGCACACAAACGAAATGAGAGACTAGGAAACATTAATTTGGCAATACTGGGGGGCCAGGCGGGAGCCTTCCTCTAGTGGAAAGGACTGCCACCTTCCTTTGACCTTATCATCCCTTTTATTTAGGTTTGGGATACACCCTTCGCCCTGAAGCAGGCAATTCTAGTAACAAGTAGACTATCTTATCAGTCAGGATTGACATGATCATTTGATGGGGAAGTTCATTGTCTCAATTAGATAGGGAATGGCTAGTTTTGACCTTTCAGTGCTTCGAGGTTGACCAGCCTTCAAGCCTTCTGTTTACATCCATTTACTGAGAACAATGTTTGGTTTCCGACAGTATTTGTTGTTCATAATTTTTTGTCTTTTACCTTTTTCTTCTTCCTCTTCTAAAAGAGTACCTTTCAGCATTTCATATAATACTGGTTTGGAGTTGATGAACTCCTTTAGCTTTTTCTTCTCTGTGAAGCTCTTTATCTGTCCTTCAATTCTGAATGATAGCTTTGCTGGATAGATTATTCTTGGATGTAGGTTCTTGTTATCCATCACATTGAATATTTCTTGCCACTCCCGTCTGGCCTGCATCGTTTCTGTTGAGAAATCAGCTGATAGTCGTATGGGTGCTCCCTTGTAGGTAATGAACTGTTTTTCTCTTGCTGCTTTTAATATTCTCTCTTTGTCTTTTGCTCTTGGTATTTTAATTATGATGTGTCTTGGTGTGGTCTTCTTTGGATTCCTTTTATATGGGGTTCTGTGTGCTTCCTGGACTTGTAAGTCTATTTCTCTTACCAGATGTGGGAAGTTTTCAGTCATTATTTCTTTAAATAGGTTTTCAGTATCTTGCTCTCTCTCTTCTTCTGGCACCCCCACAATTCTGATGTTGGTACGCTTGAAGCTGTCCCAGAGGCTCCTTACATTATCTTCACATTTTTGCATTCTTTTCTCTTCTTGCTTTTCCAGTTGAAATGTTTCCTGCTTCTTTATATTTCAAATTTTGACTTGATTCTTGCCTTTCTCTATTCTGCTGTTAGGACTCTGTATAATAGTTTTTA
>JAAGEH010000393.1:30806893-30918581 GCA_011751065.1 Lasiurus cinereus | reverse complement strand
TTGTCTCGGCATTTTCACTATGCCGGGACAAGGGAAGGGATTACAAACAAAAGAAATGGAGGGGAAAAAAACGACTGGATATAGAGTTCAAAACCACGCTTATAAGGTTTTTCAAGAATATGCTAGAAAAGTTGGATAAATTTAGTGAGACCCAAGAGGAGATGGAAAAGGTCCAACTAAAGATGAAAAAAGACCAACTAGAAATTGAATATACACTGACTGAAATAAAAACTATTATACAGAGTCCTAACAGCAGAATAGAGAAAGGCAAGGATCAAGTCAAAAAATTTGAAATATAAAGAAGCAGAAAACATTCAACTGGAAAAGCAAGAAGAGAAAAGAATGCAAAAATGTGAAGATAATGTAAGGAGCCTCTGGGACAGCTTCAAGGGTACCAACATCAGAATTGTGGGGGTGCCAGAAGAAGAGAGAGAGCAAGATACTGAAAACCTATTTAAAGAAATAATGACTGAAAACTTCCCACATCTGGTAAGAGAAATAGACTTACAAGTCCAGAAAGCACACAGAACCCCATATAAAAGGAATCCAAAGAGGACCACACCAAGACACATCATAATTAAAATACCAAGAGCAAAAGACAAAGAGAGAATATTAAAAGCAGCAAGAGAAAAACAGTTCATTACCTACAAGGGAGCACCCATACGACTGTCAGCTGATTTCTCAACAGAAACGATGCAGGCCAGATGGGAGTGGCAAGAAATATTCAACGTGATGAACATCAAGAACCTACAACCAAGAATAATCTATCCAGCAAAGCTATCATTCAGAATTGAAGGGCAGATAAAGAGCTTCACAGAGAAGAAAAAGCTAGAGTTCATCAACTCCAAACCAATATTATATGAAATGCTGAAAGGTACTCTTTTAGAAGAGGAAGAAGAAAAAGGTAAAAGACAAAAAATTATGAACAACAAATACATATCTATCAACAAGTGAATCTAAAAATTAAGTGAATTAAAAATTTGATCAACAGAATAAACTGGTGAATATAATAGAATCAGGAGCACAGAAAGGGAGTAGACTGATAATTCTAAGGAGGACAAAAATCATAAAGCACAAACAGACTGTGAAATTACAGCAGAAAGATTAAAGTTAGGTGAGGTAGATAAGTGATCAATCAAAGGACTTGTATGCATGCATATAAGCATAACCAATGACCACAGACACTGGGGGGTCGGGGTATGCCTGGGAGGGTGGGGGGGCAATGGGAGATATGTATAAAAAATTAATAAAAATTAATAAAAAAGTATTATAATAGATAGGATGCTACACTTGAGATGAGAATCAAACTTGACAATATTTCTAATATTTTGTGCAATGTGTGTCCTACTATAAAGAAAGTAAAGCACCCTCCTGTTTTAAAATGTTGTTTTTAGCTTCATGTTTCATAACAAAATTACAAAAATGAAAGACTTCTGTTTTTTTAAAATCACATAAAAATTTTCTTGCTAAAAACTACTTAATTTTTCATGTGTTTTACTATTACTAATTATGTTCAGGCCTAAAATTCAGATTTTTATTATTTCCTGATATTGATCATTTCTGCTAGCAATTAATTTGTGAGCATGTGTACTGTTTTAAATCAATGAATAAGCTTTGTCTCATGAGCACAGAATCACAGGGGTAAACTATAACACAGGCACAATTTCAAGGTTGAATAAGTTTGGGAAACTTTCCTAGAATTTCAAGTTCTCAATTTCTTTTTAATAGATAATTGGTAGACAGGGTCAAGCTTCCTAATATAGCAGTGGTCATCACAGATCATTTATAAAGCCATTTTTATCAAAATAAACTATATACTGATGATTTTCTTTTAAGGTCAATATTTGTGCCATTGTGCCTTGATCTCTGTTTCTAGCTCACCTGAAAACATTGAGCTTAATGGGTGGGCAAATGATGAATGAAGTTATCTGACAGAAATTAGAGGTCAGAATGCCTCCCCCATCTCTAAGAGGTTAAGCAACTAACAATTGAAGAAAAGAGCGGCTGAGGGGGGGGGGGGGGGAAAAGTGAAGAGCCGCCCACTAGAGCCCCATCAGGATGTTTTCCAAGGCAGCTGCACAAATATACCCACCAGAGTAGGGCAGTTTTCTCTCTGCAAATGTTTGGAAAATATATTCTCTAGGCTTCTGCTTCCTGCTGTAGATCCCTAGGGTATGTTAACGGCTGGCAAACAGCAGCATACAGAGTCTGATTGCTCAGGGCATTATTTTTTCCCTCTAGAGTTTGCATCAGGGAATATTTTTCAAAATGTTTCTAAAGGTCATTTGAAATCTTCCTGAAGCTAAAAGAAATAATGAGATGCCTGAAAATACTGAGACACTTTCAAATGGAGAGGGGAAAACACAATAAGCTTTTATGTATATGTCATTATCAAGACAGCCCTCATTTTCTGCAGAGATTCTCTCCCCCAAAGAAAGCAGGAAATCTGAAAGAGACTGTTTATAGTAATCAGTGCTGAAGTTCTTAGGATATATGTTGCTAAACTATTCTAACACATTTTGCATATTTCCAGGAATATAACCTTATTCCTGCCACAGGTAATTTCCAGTAACTAGAACGAGTTACTGAAGTGCAGAAGAGCAAAATCTTCACAAAACTTTAAGAGTCTTAAACACAAGTCTCACTTCCCCCCAAAAACACCAGTAATACTATTTAATATAAAATACTCTGCAAGAAATGCTGTTCAATTTTAATGAAACTAGAGGCCCGGTGCACAAAATTTGTGCACGGGGTGTATGTCCCTCAGCCCAGCCTACACCCTTTCCAAGCTGGGAACCCTCTTACAATCCAGGACTGCTGGGTCCCAACTGTTCACCTGCCTACCTTCCTGATTGCACCTAACCGCTTCTGCCTGCCACCCTGATCACTCCTAACCATTCTCCTGCCAGCCTGATTGATGCCTAACAGCTCCCCTGCCAGTCTGTTTGCCCATAAGTGCCCTCCCCTGCAGGCCTGGTCACCCCCAACTACCCTCCCCAGCAGGCCTGTTCCCCTCCAAGTGTTCTCCCCTGCAGGCCTGGGTCCTCCACAACTGCCTTCCCCTGCAGGCCTGGTCCCTCCCAACTACCCTCCCCTGCCGGCCATCTTATGGTGATCATCTTGTGTCGACATGGGGGCATCCATTTTTGACCACATGGGGGCAGCCATCTTGTGTGTTGGAGTGATGGTCAATTTGAATATTATTCTTTTATTAGATAGGATAGAGTTCTGGTACTCTGGTGGGGGCTAGCTGGTTTGCCTTGAAGGTAGTCCCAGATCACAGTGGGGGTTCCCTTGGGTTGTAGGGAGGCCTGGGCAAGTTGCTTGTGGTGATTTGCAAGCTGGCCATTCCCCCCGGTGACCTAAGAGGAGGCCCTGGTATCTGGGATTTATTTATCTTCTGTAATTGAAACTTTATAGCCTTGAGTGGAGCCAAGCCTCCTGCTTGCTTCGAGGCCACAGCTATTTTTGTAGGGATTTATTTATCTTCTATAATTGAAACTTTGTAGCCTTGAGTGGAGCTTTGGGCCTGCCAGGGTGTGCAGGAAGCTTGGTTTCCTCCATTGCCAGGAAAACCCAAGCCTCATGTTCACTCTGTGACTGCAGCTATCTTGGTTGGGTTACTTTGCATACTTGCTCCTGATTGGCTGGTGGTTGTGGCTTGTGGGTATAGTGGAGGTATGATCAATTTGTATATTACTTTTATTAGATAGGATTGGTAGTAATGATGTTGATGATTAAAATACAGACCATCCCCAACATGATGGTTCAACTTATGATTTTTAGATTTTATGATGGTGTGAAAGCAATACACATAATAAAAGCCTAATATGTAAATTGACTGAATGGTGGAACAATTGGTCAGCAGGGGGTGGGACCAGCAAGCAGATAGTGCCAGAGCAGCCAAGGCAGGTGCCAGTGGGCAGAGGGAGGGGATAGCAGTTGGGGGAGGGAGGGTTGCGACCGGCAGTGGCGGAAGGGCAATCAGGGAACAGGGCTGGCCACTTGCCTGTCGGGCCATCCTCCAATTGGTCCACCAATCTCTCCCACAGAGGGAGGCCACTGGAGGAGGCAGAAGGGCAATGGAGGGCAGGGCCAGTCACTTGCCAGCCAGCTCTGTTCCCAATTGGCCCACTGTTAATCTCCTGCAGAGGGAAGCCAGACTTGCTTAGCCTGCTCCCCAGAGAGAGCGGGCCTAAACCATCTGTTGGACATCCCCTGAGGGCTCCCAGACAGTGAGAGGACATAGGCCAGACTGAGGGATCCCCCTCCACCGAGTGCACAATTTTTTGTGCACGGGCCTCTAGTATATTACATAAGCTATTCTACATATTATAAAAAGCCTTTGTATTAGATGAGTTTGCCCAACTATAGGCTATGGTGTTTTGAACACATTTAAGGTAGGCTAAGTTTGATATTCAATAGGTTAGGTGTGTTCAATGCATTTTTGACTTACAAAAGTTTTTAACCAATGGGTTTATGGGGTCATAACCCCATCATACATAGAGAAACATCTGTAATTGTAGCAGCCAGGGTTAAAAAGCTTCCATTTGAAAAGTATAGTTATTTATTCATGAACAAATTGATAATACTTACTGCTTACAAATTAAGACAAAATTATTTATTGTAAAATATTGCAATTATTTTTTAATATATTTTATTGATTTTTTTACACAGAGAAAGGAAGAAACATAGTCAGAAACATTGATGAGATAGAGACATTGATCAGCTGCCTCCTGCACAACCCCCAATACGGATGTGCCCGCAACCAAGATATGTGCCCCTAACTGGAATCAAACCAGGGACTTTCCAGTCCACAGGCCGATGCTCTATCCATTGAGCCAAACTGGTTTCGGCAAGATTGCAATTATTAATAACAATGAAAGATTTGCTTAATAATTTTGATACTAACATAATTTTTCCCAAAGCAATCCATTTTGAGAACAGTGTGAGAGGGAAGTCATAAAATCATGAAATTTTAGAGCTGAAATGAACCATGGCTTTTTCATAGGAGGAAACAATAGGCCCAGAGAGCTGATGTTAGGCCTGAAACAATTAGTGCCAGTGTTGGAAACAAAACCCAAATATTACTGATCTTCAAATTGAGGATACAAGAAAGCAACAAGGTCAGCAGGCATTGCCACTTTCTTTTGGAGCATGTAAATAAATTCTGACCCTCCAACAGAGGTTGAGCAGTATCCATTCCTCTCCTCTCTGATTTGCATTCTTTCTTCTTTCTATATCTATTCTTTATGCCATTTCTAAGTATACTAGTGACCCAGTACACAAAATTTAGGGACATCCCTCTCAGTCTAAGACTGCTAGCTCCTAACCACTCACCTGCCTGCTTGACTGATTGTCCTAACCACCTGTGCTTGCCAACCTGATCTCCCCCTATCTGCTCCCCTGTCCTCCTCTGCTGACCTGATCACCCCAACTGCCCTCCCCTGCCAGCCTCATCGACCCCAACTGCCCTCCCCTGCTGTCCTGATTGCCCCCAACTGCACTTCCCTGCCAGTCTGATCACCCTGTAACTACCCTCCTCTGCTAGCCTGATCACACCTAACTGCTTGCTCCCCCACTGGCCTGATTGCCCCTAATTGCTTGCTCCCCTGCTGGCCTGATCCCCCCTAACCACCTCTGCCTCTGCCCCCACCACCATGGCTTTGTCCAGAAGGAAGTTGGAAAACTGGGAAGATGTCCAGTGGACACAGTCTAATTAGCATATTACCCTTTTATTAGTATAGCTGGTAACTGCAGAGATGAAAAAAGGTTGGTGCAGAAAAATTTACTTCCAGGGTGACAAACTAGGTTAGGGTGGACCTGCTCCCCCCGTTCAAAATAAACTCAAATTCTATATGTGATGGGAAGATTTCAGGGAACTGGAGGTCATTCCATATCAGGATAAGATGGAATAGATAAAATATAGTTAATAGCTTACTATGGACCAGATACTGTTCCAAAGTTCTTTATAGAGATAATGTGTTTTTTAAATAATTATTGTTTGATTTGAGAAAGAGAGAGAGAGAGAGAGAGAGAGAGAGAGAGAGAGAGAGAGAGAGACTTTGATTTGTTGTATCACCCATGCATGCATTCATTGGTTGCCTCTCGTATGTGCCCTAGTTGGTGGTTGAAACCAAAACTTTGGCATACAGTAATCATCCTGCGACTAACTGAGCTACCCAGCCAGGGTGGATAATCTTATTTAAGCTACCCAAACTCTATGAGGTTGTTATTACAGATGATAAAAGTAAAGCACATATAATTTTAAGTGGTTTACACAAATCATATAAGTACTATGTGTTGAAACCACATTTCAGTTTAAACCTTATGACTGTAGAAACAGTGTCTTATGAAGATTATGCCAATTCTATCATTAAAGATTATATATTCAGTCAACTTTTTTGAAGTTTCATTTTGGCTAATAAGTCCAACCTTATGCAATATGTATTATACAACTCAGGAAAAGGAAATATCACTGATAGCAGATTTAGCTCCTTTGCCATGGGGTTGGAAGCTGATCCTATGGAAATGGAATTCATCAGTTAGTGCCCATTTTGCAGCTCAGGCATCATACATGAAGATAGAATGTGAAGCAAGGGATATGTTGAGAAGACAAGTTGTAAAAAAAAGAAATAATAAAAAATATAAATCCAAGATTATATTACCTATCTATGTTACATTTAGAAAATGTTCATGCATTCTCCTAAATAAGTTAACAATGCTAACCTGATTTAATAAACAAACAAAACACAGGTTTTTTTCCTAGAAATGAGCATATGAAGAATGATTTGTAAGAAGTACTGAATGCTAAAAACGGTGAATGTTGGAGATCTCCATTCTCCAATATTGTTTAGAGTAGAAGGCCAAACTCTCTTTTGAAGGTATTAACTTTCTTGAGTGATTTCCTTGGGGCAGTGAGTGAGAAAGAACATCTCTTTTTCTTAGCTCTCAAAAGAACATATTATCCATTTTTATTTTCTATTCTTCTCTGAAATAACAATGAAAAGGGCAAGGGAATTTTTTAAAATTTCTGCTATATACTTACTAAAAGAAGTTTCTGCTATATTTTTAAAGGAATGGCAATGAGATTAATAGGAAGATTTCCAGAACATACAACATGGTATGTGATTGAAAATCTTTTTTTCTTCCCCAAGCTAATAGAGTACATTATAAGGGGGAAATCAGACTTATTTTGATTTTTATTAACCCCCAAAAATGAGAAACAGTAGTGAACTTGGCCCTGTTTTGTTTTTTTAATGGATGTCATTTTGATAACCCAGTGTACTTCCCCTTGATGAAAATTAGAAGCAAACATTTTTATATCCAGGCAATTTTCATATAAATTTGATTAAGGATTTCTGGGCTGTTTTCTTACAAAATGTGTTTGCGTGTTCATTTTAGCTAGCACATTAATCTTAAATGAAAAAATTTGCTGGGTTCTTTTTTTCTATTCTAGGACAACACATGTAATTAGTCTGTTAGCTAAAGCTTGCTGAGGAGGGTAACTCATATTTAAATATGCCTGTGCTCCAGTGTACAGCAGTAAGAAAAGTGGTTCTCACTTCCAGTTTCTGTCCATTGCTTTAAATCTCAATCCCTAAATCATTGAGGGACTTGAAGTTCTCGATTTCTTATAGTTTGTTGCAATTTATCTATTATTAATTTAACCTTTAGAAAATAAGGTACTCTTAATTAAGGTTATTAATGTATATTTACTTGCACAGATTTGATTGATACTGGGTCTTAATACAAAAAAAAAAAAATTAAAACACAGCCTGTATTGTACCTAATAGCAACAATTCCTGTCTGTGGCAGGCACTGTGAATAATTTGTTGAATAAATGGACAAGTCCCTTTCAGCCCAGCAGTTCAGAGTGCCCTATCAAAATAAAATTAGAGCTGGTTAGAATCAAGTTCCTTCATGAGTGGAAGCCCATTAGGCCTTTGGAGTGACAGAGAAAGGTGTGTTGAACAGCTGGAGCTCATTCACAGGCCAATCAATACAGAGGAGAAAGTGTCAAAGACAAACTCTCCAAGTAACTGCTTTACACAGCACCTTGGATAGAAGGGCCTACAATAATAAATTATGTGATCTTATAAAGTGAAACTATTGAGTGATGACACTCATTTTGTTATGTAAGTGGGAACTCTGTCAAATATAAATTACTGCTCTGGGGATTACACAATTAACGAAGTATTAGAAATAAAACAATCTTCAGGGTGAAAAATGGTTTCTTCCATTCTTTACTTTAATAACAATTGAAGAGATTTGGTGTTTAGGGTCTTATTCTGTCTTTATAGAATCTGCAGATTCTGGCCACTGAGGAGTAAATTGTGTGAGTTCAAATTAGAAGTGTTTTCTCATGTGCTGGTATACAAATAATATTGGTTTTGAATCTGCAGACACAGAATCCAAGATTTGCCATTTCCCAAGTTACACAAGATCATGAAATGCAGTCTTTAACAGACACAAATGAGAAGAGGATGCATCTGAATCTTCAGAAAATACTCGGGGGTTTATTGCTGTTTTCCCCAGCAAACTGAAACTATGGCTTCAAAAGCCCTTGAGAAAATTTGTTTAAAAAAGCAGAGAAGTGGCTGTGGAGTTTGGTCTATTTTTATTTCTCTTTGGAAATTCTCTATGGTTTTCATACAGAGAAGTGATGGAAAAGATGGCACTACTAATTAATTTTTTTCGCTTTCATTTATGTTTTAATACTCTAAATTTCTTGGGAGAAAGTGAAGCACACCGGGGTCTAAGAATAGTGTGAATTCCCACCTGGAGATTCTCTCCAAGGTGGTGAGCCTGGAGCAAACACCCATGGAGCAGATATAATGACTTGCTATTTGAGTCCCCTCCTCATACCTAGAAAGATGAGGGCACTGAAAGATGCTACCTGGGAAGTTTCCTGACATAAACATTCGAGTTCATAAATAGAAAAAAAAGTACACTGAAAATTTACCTTCCGATTCAGCATGATAAATCTTTTTTATATATAATGCAGCTATAGATTAAAAATTACACAATTTGTGCTAGGTAGGAGACAATTCAGAACACAGGCTTCCGATAAAAACCCAATGCTACACTTATTAAATGTACCATCTTGGCAAGTTAGTCTCTTCAATTTTCAGTTTTTTAATCTGAGAAGTGGAATAATAATAATACCTAATGTATATAGTTGTCTTGAAAGCTAAATGAAATAATATATGTTTATCACATAATAGCAGATCTGGCACACAGAGAATACCCAAAAATGATTATGATGTTGATGGCCATTGTGACAATGATTATCCTATCTAATAAAAGAGTAATATGCAAATTGACCATCACACCAAGACACAAGATGGCTGCTACCATTTGGTCAAAGATGGCTGCCCCCATGTGGACACAAAATGCCCATCTCAAGATGGCCTGCAGGGGAGAACAGTTGTGGGAAGTTAGGGGTGACCAGGCCAACAGAGGAGGACAGTTGAGGGAGACCAGGCATGCAGTGGAGGATAGTTGGGGTTGATCAGGCCAGCAGGGAGGGCAGTTAGAGGTGCCTGAGCCAGCAGAGGAGGGCTGTTGGGGATACCAGGTCAACAGGGAAGGGCAGTTGGGGGGGAATAGGATTTCATAAGATGGCAGTTGATGGGGGGATGGCCTGCAGGGGAGAGCAGTTGGGGCATCAGGCCTGCAGGGTAGGCAGTTGGGAGGAAACCAGGCTTGCAGTGGAGGGCAGTTGGGGGGGATCAAGTCAGTAGGAGAGGACAGTTGGGGGGGACCAGGACTGTAGGGGAGGTTACTTGTGGGGGCAATCCTGGATTGTGAGATCGGGCCTAAATGGACAGTTGGACATCCCTCAAGGGGTCCCAGATTGGAGAGGATGCAGGCTGGGCTGAGGGACACCTCCCACTTCCCTGTGCACTAATATTGTGCACTAGGCCTCTAGTATTATTATAGAATTCAAGTTGTATTTACATCTATAATCTTACTTTTTTTAAAATTTCACATAATAATTAGTAATCTCTTTTTCTGATAGACTTGGAAAGTAAAATTTCATGAAGTCAAAGAAGAAAACATTCTTTAATTAAAAGAAAAGAAGAAGCTATAAACTTTAAGAAGAACAGAGTAGAGAAAGGAAAGTTTTGTTGCCTTGGTGCATTCATGGTTGAGTTACTCTACTTTTAAAAACTGGAGTAAGAGCAAAATAGCAAACTCCTCCTGTTTTGTTGTTTTTTAGTATATTTTTATTTATTTTAGAAAGAAGAGGAAAGGAGAGGGAGAAACACATTAATGTGAGAAACATTGGTTCTTCCTGGTCGGGATGCAACTCACAACTTGGGTATGTGCCCTGGCCGGGAATGGCACCTGCAACCTTTAGAGCACCAGACAATGCTCAAACAAATGAGCCATACCTGCCAAGATATTTTTTTAATGTGTTTTTATTGATTTTTATAGAGAGAAGAAGGAAGAGAAATAGAGAGGTAGAAACATCGATGAGAGAGAAACATTGATTAGCTGCCTCCTGCATGCCCCTTATTGGGGATCCAGCCCATACCCTAGACATGTGCCCTCACCAGGAATTGAACCCAGCCACCTTTGGTTCTTGGGTTGAAGCTCAATTGCTGAGTCACAATGTTAACAGGTCTGCCTGTTAACAATGATGAGGATACATACTTGACTGAGAATAAGTGATTTTCTCAGGATCACAAGGGATTTAGTCACAGATGTGAAAGCCTCATGAGTGTTAATTCCCTAAGGTCAAGCCTGCACCTTCCTCAGCTTTTCCATTCTGACAATGCTTTTTCTACTATTTGACGGTGGCATATTAAAAACACTAATGAAGAAAATAAAAAACAACACTAATGAAATTTCAAGTCTAAGAATATTCAAGTTTTACTACATACTTATGAGGTAATATCTGTGTTCACATGGTAATAACAACATAACAATAGTTAATGGTTGTTACTGCTATTTTGAGAACCACAGAAAATGTGAGCTGGACTAGTGTTCTCTGAGTGGAGTTCAAAGCTTAGTCCATACATTCAATAAATCTAATCAGAGGGCAAACGGCATATTGAATGAACTATTTTGACTGTAAGTAATATTTCTAAGATTACATCTTCCACATTAACAACATTTGACTTCTCCCTATCCTTGTAATTATGACACTTCTTATTTTATCTATATATTTAAAAGCCTAAGCTACCGTACAACTGAACGACCAGTCCATTGGTCACATGACGTGCACAGACCACTAGGGGGCAGACGCTCAAAGTAAGAGCTGCCCCCTGGTGGTCAGTGCGTTTCCACAGCCAATCTCCTGGGGCAGGCCAACCTCCTGTAGTCCCTGCCCCTGTCTGGCTGGCCCCATTGGTCCCAATTGGGGAGGACGGCCAACCTCTTGTGGCCCATCCCTCAACCAGCCAACCTCCAATGGACCCTTTCCCTGCTGGCTAACCTCCCACAGACCCTTCCCCTGCTAACCTTCCATGGCCCTGTTTGGCTCTGATCACCGGCCAGGCAGAAGGAACTACCCATGCACAAATTCATGCACTGGACCTCTAGTGTGATTATAAAGATGAGAATGTGGCTGAACACCAAACTGCATCTCTTGCCTGGGATTTTTGTTTTCAAAATACAGAGGTTTTGGTGAGCTGTGTAGTCACTTTGGTTTGAATTAAAGTTGAGTTAATGTTACCTGATTTGCTTCCTTGATCTCCCTCCTCCTGTCACTTCCTCTGCATGCTCTTGCCTGACCTATAGTCAAGGCCACTTTTCTAGTTATAAATGCAAGCTGGGCTCTTTCCCCTTTGGGGCATTTTCCTATGTTAGTAATGCATGTTTATTACTAGGTTTATTTCACTAATGTACAACTACTCTCATCAAACAGTAGTTTCAGTCATAGCAGAGATTGTATTTTCCTGGCTCACCAATATTTCTCCAATCTGTCATCATGCTGGGCACCAAGTAGACATCCAACAAATATATGTTGAATGTAAACATATTTTTAATTAGATGGAGAAATGTTTCCCAAGCTCAGCATTAAAAATTCACTCATGTTCATTTTTGGAGAAAAGGTTGATCTAGAAATAGTACTGTTTGTTTTATATTTTAATATTCATAAAACTTCTCATCAATAACATTTTTAGATTTGCCAATGTTATCTCTGGTAAGGGTTTAATCTCCAATATTTACAAGGAACGCATACAACTTAAGAAAAGAAAGATAAACAACCCAATCAAAAAATGGGCAACAGACCTAAACAGATACTTTTTGAAAGAGGACATAAGGAAGGCCAAGAGACTGATCAATACATGCTCAACCATCTGAGAGATGCAAATCAAAATGACAATGTGTTACCAAAACACCTGTCAGAATGGCAATCATCAACAAATCAACAGACAAGAAGTGCTGGTAAGGATGTGGTAAGGATGTGGAGAAAAAGGAACCCTTATGCACTGCTGGTGGGAATGCAGACAGTATGGAGTAATCTCGTGGATTGGCCGGCTGCACACGACCCACCAGTTTACTGTGACTCAAGCGTCTCATCGTTTCCCACATCTCAAGGTTACGGAACGAATTAAACTCGTATCTCGAGGTACCACTGTATATCCCAAGAAACTAGAAACACCAATCAGAAAGGATATATGCACCCTATGTTCATAGCAGCACGATTTACAATATCTAAGATTTGGAAACAGCCTAAGTGCCCATGAACAGATGAGTGGATTAAAAAACTGTGGTACATCTATACAATGGAATACTATGTTGCCATAAAAAGGAATGCCTACCATTTGTAACAGCATGGATGGTCCTGGAGAGCATTATGCTAAGAGAAATAAGCCAGTCAGAGAAAGATAAATATCTCATTTGTGGAATATAATGAACAACATAAACTGATAAACAAAAACAGATCCAATGACAGAGAAGAATTAATCAGACTGTCACACCTCAGAGGAAAGGTAGAGGAGGTGGGAATAAGGGAGAGAGATCAACCAAAGGACTTGTATGCATGCATATAAGTATAACCAATGGACACAGACACCAGGGAGTGAGGGTATGAGCAGGGGGGAGGGACTGTGGGAGGGATAAGGACACATATGTAATACCTTAGTCAATAATGAAAAAAATATACATATATTTTTTTAGGCTTTTGCCCAAAAATAAATTTTTTATTTGGGGTGGAAGGAGTCACTGAGTTTTTGTATATAACGGTACTCAGCAAGTAGATAAATCAATAAACTCAAATATCAGGCTGGTGATTAGCTGTTAATTTTTAATGGAGGTTGAAAACATATGTGATACCTGAAGTTGCCTCAGGAATTTCATATGTAAGGCCAAAAACTTTAGACAGCCTGGCCCTTCCTAAGGTTTTCTACCCACAGTCCCAGGGCAAACAGCTTAATGACATGTCCAGTCATGGATGTGTAGAGAGAGCAGTGGGTAGCTTATGATCAAATGGTCTGTGCCCTTCCTAAGAAAATGAACTCTTACATGTTTTTGTTTTTGCTGATTTGTTTTGGTAATTTAATTATGGTTTTAACCCAGAAGTCTGCTGACTTTATAACCCTTCATTCAGAACTTCAGGGACATGGTTAGGGATGCCTCATTTGTTTTTCGAAATTACCAAATGCCTCAACTGTCAGATTCAGTGCCAATCTTTCTGTTAATTTTAGTTCCAATATAGATCTCATCTGCTCCTGTTGGAGAAAGTTTGCTATTGCCACACCCTATATGGAAATGTCAAAGCCCATGCCAAGGGATCCCTTCTCTGTTTATATACTACTACTTAAAGTGTGAAGTAGTGTTAGTGTCCACGAGGAAGAAATTTCTCTCCAACTTTTAGACTTACATTCTTATCAGAGACCTGAACTTTCACCATCTCTCAGGAATTGTTCCTGCAGATCAGGCTCACACTCCTCACCCAGCAGCAACCAATTCTATGGAAAACGTATGCCAGACACAGGACTAGCCCTATATTGGTGCTAAAGCAGGGAAGATGGTGCATCTTCCTGTCTCATCAGTTGTTTTCCATATCCCCAGTGATTCCTGCTACAAAGAAGGCAGGATTTAATGTACTCTGTTCACTTAAACTAGTGGTCAGCAAATTCATTAGTCAACAGAGCCAAATATCAACAGTACAACGATTGAAATTTCTTTTGAGAGTCAAAATTTTTAAACTTAAACTTCTTCTAATGTGACTTCTTTAAAATAGACTCACCCAGGCCATAGTATTTTGTGGAAGAGACACATTCAAGGGACCAAAGAGCTGCATGTGGCTCGTGAGCCACAGTTTGACAATCTATCTCTTTTAAACTCATTTTAATGTCTTCTTACCTTAGGCAGAAAAGACAATAGTAATAATTTTCAGGATTACCTTGAAAATAGACAAATTTTGCCTTGATCACCCTTTTTCTCCATCTCCTATCTTTCTTTCTTCCTTGTGGACATTGGAATCTTCTCAATGTTCAGTGTCTAAACATTGTCTCGTGTCTTTCTGACTGTTCAAATAGACGCATATAATTTCTTAGTCTTTCAAAGTAAAAGATCTCCTCACGTCAATCCTTGACAAGCTAGTGTTTTTCTGAAGTTAATCATTTAGAGGAGGTCTAATGGACAATGGATAATAGAGGGTTGATATCACCTTGAGATATTTCTATGTAAAACATTTGACAACCCAAATGAATTTTAATTGCAGAACATTAGGAATGAGACATCCTGCCCATTTTTTTCAGGGAATAACATATGTGAAATCAAAATTTCCCTTTCAAGCTAGGTGGTTGTCATTTCACCTGATTTTGCAGTACAATACATAGTAAAGTGAAGAAGACAGGTATTAGGTGTTATAAAAATTCAAGCCTGGCTGGTGTGGCTCAGTTGTTGAGTGCTGGGCTATGAACCAGGAGATCATGGTTCATTTCCCCATCAGAGCACATGCCTGGATTGCAACCTCTATCCCCAGTAGGGTGCATGAAGAAGTAGCTGATCAATAATTCTCTCTCATTTATGTTTCTCTCTCTCCCTCTCTCTCTTCCTCTCTGAAAAAAAAGATTTAAAAATATTTTAAAGGATTCAATGTCATGCTAGATTTTAAAACCTAGAAACATAATTTTTAAAAACTGTTAAAGCATCCTAATATAAACAAATGTACAATTTTTAGCAAAATTTGAAGAAAAACAACCTGGTTGACAGTCTTAATCCTTCATTATTATTAATAACATTTAAATGTGAGCCTGATTTTCTCTTTGGCATTAAAATTTTTCTTATATATGCCAATAGGAAAAGTATTTATTAAGTATTAAACTTCCTTTATACATAGGTGGAATAAATCATGTGTGCTCTAAGAAGCTGAAACTGAGACTTTGATTTCCATCAAAAGAAAATATTTATTAAATAAACACACTATTATTCTTTCTCATTTTTGAGCTTGGTCAGGAAAGAGATAGATAGGAGCATAATGAGTCCATATTATATTCTTCTCCTTAAAGAATTGTGCAGTCAGGGAAGCATTTAATTGACAATTGAATGTGTCCAATTATGATACATGTTTACCACAGTTCACAACATATCTAGACTTGGAGTCAAGAATCTTAACACAAAAAGACAGCCCTCAGGGCTAGTTAGTTATGTGGGAGGCATGCAGCCACAGTGCTGGGCATTGAAGACCTTTCAGTCAGGCAGGTGGAACAGAATTGGCAAAGAGCTCAGTCATAGCATTTACTCTAATTCAGCAGTTTTCTTTAAGTACATCCCAAAAATGCAAATATGCTATTCAGTACTGCAGCAAGCAGTACTAGGAATTCAGTTAGGCAGTGATTGAAGGAAGAGGAGCAAATAACCTCTAGGGGCCAAGATATTGCCAGGATACTGATATTTTACATGATATCTTAATGAAAACTGAAATAAGAAGATACATTTATTACATATTTTAAAATATGTTAGCATGGCAAAATAGAAAATATCCTCAATTTAGAGTTAGATGATGGGAATTTAATCAAATTTCCTCCAACTGCTACCTACTTGAATTTTGAAAACCTACTCCTATTTATTTACAAAAGGGTAACGGCTTACCTTCCTCAGAGGGAAGGTAAATAAGAGGATGTGAACAAAGACACATTTAAATACTACAAAAAAATGTAAATAAGAAAATTAGAGAAAGAGAGTTCAACATTAGTAATATAATAGAAAGCACGCAAAGGGGAGTGGTCCAAACAGAATTAAATTTTACATTCAGATATAGAGAGAGGTGGAAAAAGCTGATTTGCCTGCATGAATATTCTTTTGTTGGTTTGAAAGATTAATCCCAGATTATAATCACTTCTTATTGCCTTTAAAATGCAAATTAATTATCTCTTGATCTCAGCTCTTTAACTACTTTGTATTTTTAAAACCTTATTATTGACTGAGTTGTTTACTAATAGCTGTCTGTATGAAGTTATTTTCTGGAGGATAGTAGGGACAAATAGAGCAATGTAACACTACAGACCTATAGAAACAAACAGAAGCTGTAGAAGTCAGTACAGTGGTACCTCAAGAAACGAGTTTAATTCATTCCGTAACCTTGAGGCATGAGAAACTATGAGACACTTGAGCTGCAGTAAACTGGTGGGTCGTGTGCAGCCGGCCAATCCGCGCGATTACTCCTATCTCAAATGTTGCTCATATTTCAAAGCAAAAATAGCTCATATCTCAAAAATCTCCTATTTTAGGCACTCGTATCTCAAGGTACTGTATGTCTAACTATTAGTCCCTAAAGATTAGAAAGAACCCAAAAACTGTTGAGTGCCCACTTCAGGCTAGGGAGTGTGCCTATCTCAAATCTTCACAGGTATCTTAAGAGGAAGGTGTTGTTCAACGTGGAGAAATGAAGGACTATTGAGATTCAGTAGATTGGCAAAATGACTTCTAAAGTCTCTTTGAAATTCCTAACTGTAATTATGTTTTTTAAAAAGTACACTGTTCAGCCGAAACTGGTTTGGCTCAGTGGATAGAGCATAGGTCTGTGGACTGAAAGGTCCCAGGTTCGATTCCAGTCAAGGGCATGTACCTTGGTTGCGGGCACATCCCCAGTAGGGGGCGTGCAAGAGGCAGCTGATCGATGTCTCTCTCTCATCGATGTTTCTAGTTCTCTGTCCCTCTCCCTTCAACTCTGTAAAAAATCAATAAAATATATTTTTTTAAAAAGTACACTGTTCAAGATGAGCAGACAGAAGTTGGTTTTATTCCCGTACTACTGCCAAGCAATAGAGAAGAGACAGCTCAGACCCAGTCTGGATGCCCAGCTCTGCTGAGACAAAGGGCAGAAGGGTTTTTATGTGCTCAGGTGAGCTAGTGGGAAAGTACTGGAGGACATTAGGGGGAATATCAATCAGTGGGCTAGAAGGAGCACATTGAGTTATCCCCGAATTTACAAATGTTTTGCTCTCTAGATTAGGCCTGGGTTTGCTAATTGGGGCCCATCTATTCAAATTAAGTCCTATTCTCTCAGAGACTGGGAGACAGGGATGCTATTCCTGTTAAATGTTTAAATTCCAAAAAGGCAGTCAGCAGGTCCTTTAGAAAGATATTTTCTGGGTTATAAAACTGGCAAGAGACTGAGAAAAAGTTTATATCCATTTGAAAGGAGCAGAGAAAAAAAATTGCAAGTTTTCTAAAGTGTATGTTCTAAGAAAAGGGAGGGCAGGGCCTATAGTCAGGAAGAATCTTGTTTAGAGTTTAGCCAGGCTGAGGGGAACTTTAAGACTCTCTTGGTCAATTAAAATTTACAATCATTCTTGGCCGGAATGGCAAAATGGTTGAGCATCGACCTATGAGCCAGGAGGTCACAGTTCAATTCCCCATCCAGTTGCAGGCTCAATCTACAATGTGAGGTGTGCTGGAGGCAGCTAATCAATGATTCTCTGTCGTCATTGATGTTTCTCTGTCTCTTTCCCCCACCTTTCCTCTCTGAAATCAATAAAAATATTTTTTAAAGTTTTTATAATAATCATGGGAAATATAAAACAAAGAAACCAAAACCAAGACAACCACAGGCCCTAGTCTAGACTAATTAAAGCAGAAAATCAGTATTTCTGATGAAAACATGTAGCAGGAAATCCTTCTTAACACATTTTTTTCAGTTTACAATATTGTACTGTTAACTATATGCACAATGATCTGCAACAGATCTCTAGAACTTTTTCACTGTACATGATTGAGACTCTATCCCATTAGAAAATATTCAGTATTATTGTACTTTCAATAAAAGCATTCTATTTGACACTACGTCATAACATAGGAGCCAAAACTGAGACTTATGTAGAGGTCACAGAATTCATCATAAAAGAAAAGAAAGTGCTCCTTCTATGTCCTTATACATATCCAGAATCATATCTCTGCCGACAACATAACAGCAGAAACACTTAAAGATTGTCTTGTTTTAAAATGATTGATGTGTGTGTTACTCTTCCGTATTGAAATGTGACTCCCTGGAGGGTGAAGGCTATGTTCTATTTATCTTGGAATCCCTTCCAGCTTTAATTGAATGCTTTGCATGTGCCAGTTGCTCAGTACGTGTTGAATTGAGTGTATAGAAGTTTGAAGTCAGTAGCTGAGTGATTTATGAAGAGTGGAATAAAGTGTGGGTTGAAGTTCTCTAAGAAAACACTCCATGAAATGATTGTCAAGAGATCTCCTTTAATTGGTCTTTGCACCGTCACCACCATCCCATCATCACTTGAATTATTAGGTTTAAGTAGAATAATCAATCTAGAAAGTCCCTGTACTCTTTCATTGGCTTCTGTGACAAACATTGGGTACTCCTGAATAGTGAACTCTTATTTTAAAATTGCTCTTTTATTTTATTTATTTAATTTTGATTGCCATTTCCCTCCAATGCTATTTACTATCCTAAAAGATCATGTGAAACTATTGGCTGCACCTCAATCCTTCTCACCTTAGCAATGAAAATATCACACCAGTTTGGCTCAATTGCCCTGCAAGGACAGTCATGTGCACTGATAGTGGAGTTAAAAATAACTGTTTCTGTTTGGAATTCAGGTTGGGTAGGAGACTCATCAGCCTCTAAGGCCACAGCCTTTTAGAACTGTCAACTGCCACTCAAGGGACTTAACATAGTTGTGAGGCATCTCAATACCAAATATTTTCTCCACAGTTGAATGTGACTCAAGAGTATACAGGAGGGAAGGAAATCTGCTTAGGGCACTAACTCAAATGGTCTTTTTTGGTTATATGAGGTCCCACTGAACGTTATTATTTAACTGCACACAGAGCTACAAGGAGTCCCAGAAAGCTCCACAGATATGGAGTCTTTGACTCTAGGGAGGTCAGTGCCTGCACTATGCATCACAGATTATTAGCTACCCAATTTTTAAAAGTATCAGACACGAGGATTTCACGAACACTGTAGAGAATCTGACTTGGTGTCAATCACCATTAATGTAAAACAGTTATTTCATCGGATCAGTTAAACTCTTTGATACTGTTATAAATAATGTAGCTATCTGACCTTGCCAAAGAAACATGAATAGTCATTTAGAGCAGTCTAAAAATAAAATTTTCTATTTTACCACTAAAATTTAACAATTAGATGCCTAACAGTTTCCTGGACTTTATTCTCTCTTTGACCTTCAGTCATGTTCTAAGTTCTTCTGAAGAAGGTCATTCCAACCATAAACCTGCCTACCCAACATTCCTGCCCTCAGCAACTCCAAGTCATTTTTTTCAGGGGCATCTATTGTCTTGTTTTATATATAACTGTAGGAAAGCTTAAGTGTGGCTCCTTGCTTTCTTTAAATAAAGTGAAGCCTATAGTTTCCATGTCTCAGAAAACTTGTTTTTAGGGTTATGTGGTCTCTTAGCCAAATGACAAATCTGACAAAATATGCAAGGTCTGTATGTAAATGTAAATCTATAAAAACATTCCTGGGGAAACAGGGAAATACTAACTCTCCAAAATATCTATTTTGCCTGGTTTTAACAATGATGCTGAACTGACCCTGGAGAAAAAGGCAATAGTGTATCATCCTTTCCTAGATTTATGAGATTTTGAACCTTTTCAACCAATTTGGGTGGATAAAATGCTGCTCCTGGCATTTCCACTGGAGGATACAACCACCACTAGTGCTAGGTATAATGAACCCACAGGGATAATATGTTTACAACTCCCATGTTTAACCAAGCAAGCTAATAACATAAACCCTTCTGTACATATAGAAGATGGTTTGACATCTAAAAGGTCTGAGTTTAATTCCTGATCTTTCACATATTAGCTCTGGGAATTGAGACAGGCTATGGAGCCTCTCAGGCTCTGCACCTAATCTGTAATATTGGAATAATAGTACCTATCTCACAGAGTTATTGTGATGTACCTATCACAATGCCCACAGATAGAAACAGTGCATTTTTAGCAAACTTCCAGATAATGCTGATATTGTTGTTCTGAGATCCACACACCGAGTAGCAAAGCATGAAGGGACAATAATAGCTAGCTAACTAAAGAAAAATATTTCTTCCTTAAGTCTGAAAACAGTGTCTGAAATTGCAAACTTAATAGACCTGTCTTTAGGTTCATTCATGGTCTCTGAGAAGCCTGGGTTAGGTTTTACCATCAGCAAATGACATTTAGCAGGAAGGAAGTAGCATTTGAATTCATCAGATTAACTGGTATGAGAGAGAAACATCGATCAGCTGCCTCCTGCACACTCCCTACTGGGTATGTGCCCGCAATCAAGGTACATGCCTTGACCAGAATTGAACCTAGGATTCTTGAGTTCGCAGGCCAACACTCTATCCACTGAGCCAAACCAGTTAGGGCAAAAGGGCAGTTTTAGAACACAGAAAGATAAATGTCTGTGTTGGGGGGCCAGCCAGAGCCTCAATAGCAAAATCACAGCAGTGTCCTCAGCTTCTGTACCTAAGATATCTCAAAGGAATGAGGAGCACTATTAGAAAATGAAAGTGCTGAAGATGAATTTTCATCCTTAAAATTCAGCACAGAGAGAGCCCTGAAAAATAAAACTATGATATAAACAGAGGTAATAAGATGATAAAAACAGTTTTGTGCTGTTTGAGCCTAAAGACTATAACAAATACTATATGATTATTTGTTTAAAAAGATAAGATTTGGAATGTGAATTCATTTTGAGTTTAAAAATACTAACTATAATAGAATTTTTGATTGACTATTTTTATGCTGGAAAAATCTATCTAATTGCCTATACCAGAGAAAACTAAGTAAAAAAAACTATTCAAGTTGTTTTAATTGCTTTATTTCTCAAAAGCCTGTGTCTATACCAGCCTCATTCCAGGTTCTTAAAACCAAGTTTAGTTCCATCATGTATGATTACCCTCAAGAAACCCAGTTTAACAGATACCGTGATTCTCTGAAATGATCAGCATCAACCCCGCTCAAGGGCAGTTCTAAGCAGGGCCTTTTTGTGGCATCTCCATGCATGTTAGATGAGCAGAGAAATGCCCATTCTTGGATTTATCTACATTATATCCCCCAGAACAACTGAGCAATTGTAAGAGAACTGTAGTTGTAAGAAGGATCCTGTGGCTGGGCATACGGTCTCCATATGGCATAATAATAAAATGTAGTGTGTCTGTGATATTGTGTCATACACAATACATTTTTAAGAGAGAATTACAGGATAATTAAGAAGATGATAAACAGAATCATTATCTCTTAGAGAAAGTGTGTCAATATTTCTTTGAAACAAAGCTGTGGATTAAAAGCTTACGAGAGAGAAATAAAAAGTTAAGAGGTTAATGACCACTCCTAAGGAATAAAGGGGAGCCATGACGAGGAATGCTAAAGAAATCAATGTGAGACCTCACATTTAACATTGCTCACATTTATTACCAGAAAAACTAAGGTAAACATACACTATATAAAGCTTTATTGTTAACTTTGATAGAGGACCTTATTTTCAGAAAAGAGATTCTTGAGTTGGGAAATAAGGTCATGAAATGCCTAAGTAAGATGTGATTCCAAAACAATCCATATTTATAAAGATTTCAGCATTTTGCAATGCAAAAAAAGAAGTACATTTTTATTTTGTATTTTGCTTTTCTTCTTTTTTAAATTATTTATTACACAATGCTCATCAGAAACAAAATTGAAAATATACATCACTTAAAAGAACAAAAATAAACAGCAACTATTAACATACATTATTGTCCTTTAGTGACAGTTTTATTTCACTTAGCATAATGTCTTCAAGGTCCATCCATGCATTTGTCAGAAGTTCCTTCCTTTGTCAGGTTGAATAATACTGAAACAGGAAATTTGGCCTGGAAATAGGCGCTGTTCCACTGGGCAGTCTGGTGGGGTCGACAAATGAAACCACAGACAAAAGATGATCTAGTAAAAGATGGAAATTTATTGACAAACAAGCACAGACTCCCACGTGAGGAGGGGGAAAGAGTCCCACTGTGTCCCCCTTCCCATAGTTTATAAAGGCTGCTGTTTTCCATGCCTTGATAACCCCTCTGATTGGTCACTATTCCCCTTTGATTTGATCACTATAGCAACTCCTGAGCTCCAGCTTGAGGTAAGTGAGGTTTCCTCCTTCTTCTCCCTTTCTGTTCTCCTATTCCTTCTTAGCTTTTCTTCCCCACTCTTTGAATGAGGGGCTTCCTTCCATTTATTTGTAAATGTGTACCTTTTGCTACTCTTAGTTCCTTCATCTTATGGAAATGTACCCTTTGCAGCTTTGTAGCCCTGTACTTTGTCCATGAACCCCTTAAGTCCTAAAATTTCCTATACCTGCCTATTTCACCCCTAAAAATGTATATACCACATTTTGTTTATCTAAGCATCCATCAGAGGACACTTGGGCTTCCACCTTTTGGCTATTGTGAATAATGTTGCTATGAACAGTTATAGTACATTCTTTCAATTTTTCTGAATATATGCCCAGAAGTGGAATTGCTGGATCAGGTGGCAATTCTATTTTTAATTTTTGGAGAAACTGCAATACTGTTTCCCAAAGTAGACGCACCATTGTATATTCATACCAACAATGCACAAAGGGTTCAACATCTTTGCCAACACTTATTCTCTATATTTTTATAACAGTCATTATAATGGATGTAAAATTTATTTGTCTATATTTTTAACTTAAACTTGGTTATTAGACAAGATGTTAGTTTTTGCTTTCATTTCTGGGAAGTCAATAAAATAATAACTCAGTAGATTGTTTAAAAAATGAAGTTTTTAATTATTTTCTTTAAAAGATAGAAGTGGAAAACTAGAAACACCAATCAGAAAGGATATATGCACCCCTATGTTCATAGCAGCACAATTCACCAAGCTAAGTTTTGGAAACAGCCTAAGTGCACATCAACAGATAAATGGATTAAAAACCTGTGGAAATCTACACAATGGAATACTATGCTGCGGTAAAAAAGAAGTTCTTACCATTTGCAACAGCATGGATGGAACTGGAGAGCATTATGCTAGGTAAAATAAGCCAGTCAGAGAAAGATAAATATCACATAATCTCACTCATTTATGAAATATAATGAACAACATAAACTGATGAACAAAAATATATCCAGAGACAGAGAAGCATCGATCAAACCATCAAACCTTAGAGGGAAGACAGGGGAGGGTGGGGGTAAGGGAGAGAGATCAACCAAAGGACTTGTATACATGCATAAAGGCTAACCAATGGCACAGACGACAGTGGGGTGAGGGCATGAGTGGAGGGAATAGGAGGGTAATGGGAGGATAAGGATACACATGTAATAGCTTAATCAATAAATAAATTTTAAAAAATAAAATAAAAGACAGAAGTGGAGCCCTAGCTGGTTTGGCTTGATGGATAGAATGTCGACCTGTGGACTGAAAGGTTCCAGGTTTGATTCTGGTCAAGGGTACATGCCTGGGTTGTGGGTTCGTTCCCCAGTAAGGGGCAGTGGATCAATTAATTTTCTCATCATTGATGTTTCCATCTCTCTCTCCCTTTCCCTTCTTCTCTGAAATCAATAAAAATATATTTATAGCCGAGACTGGTTTGGCTCAGTGGATAGAGCGTCGGCTTGCGGACTGAAGGGTCTCAGGTTCAATTCCGGTTGGGGGCATGTACCTTGCTTGTGGACACATCTCCACTGTGGGGCGTGCAGGAGGCGGCTGATCGATGTCTCTCTCTCATCGATGTTTCTGACTTTCTATCTCTCTCCCTTCCTCTCTGTGAAAAATCAATAAAATATATTTTTTAAAAAATATATATATATTTATATATAGAAGTAGATTTTATTTTCCTACAAATTTGTTATGGGAAGCTTTCTAATACTTTATACTGCCTATTAAAATAATACCTTTGATTTGTAACACTCTTTCTCCATAGACAAAAAGAAATCTGTACATGACAAAGTATTACAAATGTGATGTATGTGAACTCACTTCTGCTTCTATAGTGATCTGGTGTCCCCCATATTGAGTCTGCCAAAAACATCCCAGATATTTCTGTTGGGCATTAAGAGTATTAAAATTAAGGGTTAAATATTTCAAGCCTTTTAAGAAAAAAAATATTAACAGGTTTTACATATAGAAAATAACCTTTGCTTGTCATGTATCTTTTAGTTGTATTCACTTCCAAACAGAAGCCAATAGAATATAAGCAAAATAAGTAAGAAATAAGCAGAAAATAAAACAATCCTATCTAATAAAAGAGTAATAATCAAATTGACTATCACTCCAACACACAAAATGTCTGCCACAAGATGACCAGCAGGGGACGGCAGTTGGGAGGAACCAAGCCTGCAAGGGAGGGCAGTTAGGGGTGACCAGGCAGACAGAGGTGGGAAGTTGGGGGCAACTTGGCCTACAGGGAAGGGCAGTTGGTGAGGACCCAGCCTGTAGGGGAGAGCAGTTGGGGGGACCTTGCCTGCAGGGGAGGACATTAGGGGTGACCATACCTGCAGAGGGCAGTTAGGAGCAAACAGGCTGGCAGGGGAGCAATTAGGCATCAATCAGGCTGGCAGTGGAGTGGTTAGGGGGTAATCAGGCTGGCAGGCAGAAGCAGTTAGGGGCAATCAGGAAGGCAGGCAGGCGAGCAGTTGGGAGCCAGCAATCCTGGATTGCGAGAGAGATGTCTGACTGCCTGTTTAGGCCCGATCCTACTGGGACCCTCGAGGGGTCCCAGATTGGAGAGAGTGCACTCTGGGTTGAGGGACACCATGCACCCTGTACATGAATTTCATGCACCGGGCCTCTAGTAGCTTAATAAAATCTAATATTTTCATTCTCTCTATTATTTTATAGTAACATATAAGCACAGTTATCTTCCAATTGCTTAAATATATCTTTCTTGTACTGGCTGGTGTGGCCTTATTGGTTGGGTATCATCTGGTGTGCCAGGGGATTGCTGATTCAATTCCTGTTGGGGCAAATACCGAGGCTATGGGCTCAGTCCCAGTGTGGGGCCTATAGGAGGCAGTCGATCAATGTTTCACTCTCCCACAACGATGTTTCTCTCTCCTTCCCTCTCCCTTTCCCTTCATTTCTCTCTAAAAATCAATAAAATTCTTGTTAAAAAATCTCTTTTCAGGGCTCTTCAGATCAAATACATTAGTTGCAGGTACTGATTGCATGCTATTGAAGAAAGGAATAAAGAGAACACTGATCTTATTTTTCTACCTAGTACACATATTTAAAATTACTTAAATTCTTAGGCAGGGTTAGTGCTGTGTGACAATATTAGATTGTCAAATACACAAAATCCCTCCTTTCAGTGGTTGTGAACAATTTCAACAGATATCTGTAACTTCTGACAGCAGATTGCAACGGGAAAGGATAAAAATCAAATGGGAAATTTTAAACAGAACTGTGATCAACGGTAAAGTGAAAGTATCAGATACTCAATTGCTGTCCACAGCTAAGAAAGTTTCTAAAGGTCTTAACTTTTGTTCCTTACCTATAATTGATATTTGGTTTGACTTACCTTATTTACTAGTCTTTGATTCTAAGCTCTCAAATCAGGATAAAACAAAAAATTTCTGTGTGTGTGTGTGTGTGTGTGTGTGTGTGTGTGTGTGTGTTGTTTTTTTTCCCAATGGGACCAACATATGTGGGACATGTGGGATTTGTGAATAATATGCTTTGCTGGGCCAACAGCATCAGTGCCAGCTTAATTGTTCCAAGTAATGGTTTGTTCCTTAATAAAGATTCCGCAATGCAATTGCTGTAGAAAAATAATGATTACTTTAGGACAGATGGCAAAATAGCAAGATGGGGAACTTGTTCATATAATTCCTACTTTCAATTCTGAATTTGATGAAGGATAAGGGTCTGACTGAATACTCCAGGAGGGGTATTTATACAGCACTGAATCACCTACTTATTGCTCAGCTCTTCATTCTCTTTTCCTTAAATAATGCAATCTTTGCCTATGGGGTTGGAAAAGTGAATGACTGTGCTAATCCTTTAATTAAATACTTTGAGTAATGCTAAAGCATTTTTGTGTTTTTGCCTCTGCATGTGCATGTGTATATGTGCTCTAAAGTTTGAAATGTAGAGGGGAAAAATAAAACTAAATGTCCAGATAAATAGATTTTAAAACTTAAAATATGAATGATTCAACCATCTGTTTTTTTATGTTTTTTTTAAGATTAAACATGACTAGCTGTGGCCTTCACATTTGTTTCTGTAGCTATAAATCTATGTTCAAATGTTATGTATACATCTACTTCAGCAACATTGAACATATGGACATGCATCTTACATAATTTAATAAAGAAAACCTTTGGTATATTGCATTAATAAAGCTAATTTTTAATTGATCTGTTATTCTTAAACTAATCATCTGCCTTTTGCTTTACCTTCTGTAATAAAATTTATAACACTATTAGTGGCTCTGGTCAATATGGCTCAGTCCCATCCACAGAGAGATCACCAGTTTGATTCCTGGTCAGGACACACGCCTGGGTTGCTTACTCAATCCCTGATCCCAATGGTAAGCAACCAATCGATGTGTCTCTCTTATATTGATGTTTTTTGTCTTTCCCTCTCCCTTTTACTGTCTCTAAAAATCAATGGGAAAATATATTTGGGTGAGAATTAACAGCAATAAAAAATGATATTCTGATTTAATTGCCTTAACATTTCAAATCATTCTGACATAGTTTTGTGGACAGTAGTTTTCATAATATTGGTCATAAGAGCCTTGGTCTCAATTCTTCAGCCTGCATAAGTCTTGGATCTGTGGTGCACTTTTATCAAACTCATCTGTTACTCACCCTGCTTTCCTTCCAACCAACTTCCTAGTTACAGAGAGGGCTGAACTTAACCAGTGCTGAGGCTGGTTTCATAACTTTTGCATTTCTTCATACTTTTCTCCCTGCTTTAACTGTCCATTTATCACCTTCTCCATATTTAGGTCTAATTTTCAAGGCTGTTCCCAGATTTCACCTCTTCTTTAAAACTTCAGGTCACTATCCCCTCTGGGTATACTTATTCTGCACCACATAGCCTAGCCAGCAAAGAAAGAACATGCAGACTGCCTTTCTCCATCCCATATCTATGGCTCTCTTCACCAATTGATCATGTCTCTGATTCTGTTTCAAACCTTTTCAAGTTATTCTCCAGAAACTACCACTAACTTATAAGGTTTGGCAGGTGACATTATTGCGAGTGGAAGTGGAGTTCTTTGGGTGCTGTGGGGAAAAGAATTTCCTGAAGGTGGATGGGATTTTGTGGAAAACTTTATTGATGGTGTAAAATTAAAGGGTTTCCCTCCAAGGTCTCAACTCTGTCCATCGTGCCATGGAAGAAGTCAAATTTTGTCTTTAACAAGGTTAGATTTAAGGCCACAGCCAAGAGTTTCTGCTCCATATTCAAGTTCAGGCCAGTCCAGCAACTGGCTAGCTTAGCTTGTGTTCCCAGCTGCAGTCCACTGCAAGTAGGGTTTGCACTATCATGGGCCAGGCAACTGCTTCAGGCCACATGGCTATGGAGAGAGGACACACAAATGTATGGGAAAGTGCAAGAGCAAACAAAAGCATAAGAGAGAAGGAACTCTTTGTTTGGGGACTTTTAACCTTTCAAGACTGCGAGCTGGCAGTGGCTTAACCCTCCTAGCCAAACCATGGTTCCTCAGGCTAGACTGACAGGAGAGCACCTTCCCTATGTCATTCCAATTTCCCTGCATATGACTCCCCATTTGTTCCATCCCACCCTCAAGGATTTGCAGGGAATGGATTGTTTATTTCCTTGAGAATATGAAACTGCAGCTTTCTGGTGAAGATCCCCAGATGACTCTACTTATAATGTCTGGCCTTCCCTTTGCTCTTTTTCTATTATTAATATTAATAATTAGCTTATAACAATATCAAAATAAAGCCTGTTGGCTATTTCAGATGTTTCTAACATTGTAATTATTATTATTGCTATAGGATTTTATAACATTTATTTATTTTTATTGTTACACAAAACCAAAGAACCAAGCAACGCTTAGAGAGATGAAGTTACATTTATTATTATTATTACACGTGGGCCCAGAGGAAAATGTCTCTCAACTTCTGGGCCCCAACATGGAGGAAGTTTCCCTATTTATATGTTTTTACCTTCTTTGTCTCCCAAATATGGGGTTCTTATTTGTGTCCCAAATATGCAGTTCTTAAAGCTCAACCAAAGGCTTGGCCTGGTGCCAGCAGTGATAACTTCATCTGGGGAAGGTTTAATGGCCTCTCTGAAGTGGGAGTAGTTTTATTTCCCTTATTATTTAAACAAGCCAAGCATTTACAGAAGTAAAATAGCAGGATTAAAATTTCAAACAGCAGTTTTTATATAAGATGGATACTTCAATATAGATCTCCTTCTAGACTCTAGAAGAGAAACCAGAGCTCATACTTTATTCAGCATCAGCTCCTGCCCTAGTACCTAGCACAAACTAAATCCCCATTAAATGTTTAATCAATAAATTCATAACTGAATGATACTACTTTATCAAGGAAGATAGTAGATATTTTACATGTTCCACTAAAAAAAAGCTCCAGCTCTTTTATTTCTTAGACTATAGCTTTACTCAATAAATATTTTCATAATCATTTAATTGAGGGTAAAAACTAACTGTAATGTAGTCTGCCTGAGAAATATTTTCATTGTATGATTTGTATGTCATGAAGATCTCTAAACCAAGACATGTCACCATGAAGTTTTTCTTCTGTCTTGTGTAACGAACTGGAGACTGCTGAACATCTGATCAGCAGGAATTATCAGAGATAAAAACATAAGGCTAAAGTCTCCTCTGTCTTAATTCCTAGTTATCTTGGGTAAACACAATTTTATCATCATCACAGCAATAGCATTTACTGAATATCCTCTAAGCCTCTGACTTTAATATATAAGGGTTTCACTCTACTGACCTGCCCTTAAATAGCTTTAATAAAACTTATTATTCCTAATGGGATGAGATAAGATTGCATTGGAACAGAACTGGCATAATAAGATAGAAGGAACCAAAAGGAACAAATGTTCAGAGCAAAGCAGATATGATTAATAACTATCTTCAAAACAGAAGCAATTGAAATGTCAAAAGTCCTTGTTATGAACAAGAATTGTATCATTTATAACATTACTGTGAGTTTATATATCAAGCACTTCTAAAAAACTCAAAATGAAATAGATTTCCTACAGACATTTAGTTTTATAAGTTGATTCTCCAAATAAGCAATTAATGTGGGTGAGAAAAAATATATAACCAGCAGGCCTAATTATTCAAGCTTTTGGGTCTCTTTAAAGTATGCCTAGGCAAATGTTTGATGAAACAATTAATTGGCAATACACATGTGGGATTTATACATTGAGGGGTGTTAGTTTCTAAATAATAAAACTGGAGTTCTTCCTAAAACATCATACAATTCATTATTTTTTTTAAAAAAGACCTTTCGATGGCTGCTTTTGATTGTCAGCTTTAATTACCCTAAAAAATATTCACTATGTTTTCTAACGTTGTTCCTCACTCATTCTATTGGTTTAATAAATGCTGAGCTGAGCATGCATGTTTAGACCTCCTTGCCCAATGGGAAATGATACAGTGAGAGACTGGCCTAGCTCAAAATGTTCTTAATTTTAAAAAAATTTATTTCAGAGTTATAATTGCCAAGAATGATTATGTGGGTCCCTCAGAGAGGAAGCATGCCTCAGGAATAAGATTGAGTGGTTCAAGTAAATGCCAGATGAAAATAGGATATAGAAGAAAGAGAGAGACAGAGAAAGAGAGAGAGAGATAGAGAGAATCATTATTACAGAAAACTGGAGAAGAACCAAGCAATACCTAGAGAGATGGAGTTACATTTATTATGTGCGGGTCCAGAGGAAAATGTCTCTCAAATTCTGGGCCCCAATATGGAGGAACTTTCCCCCTGTTTTTACCTTTCTTGTCTGCCAAATATGGGGTGTTTCTTACTCCCTTTGCAAGTTCTTAAAAAGCTCCTATGTGCTGGGGCTTTGAGACCTCAACCAAAAACTCAGCCTGGTGCCAGCACTGATAATTTCATTCAGAGAAGGTTTAATGGCCTCTCTGAAGTGGGAGTAGTCTTATTTTCCTTATTATTTAAGCAAGCAAGCATTTACAGAAACCAAATAGCAGGGTTAAAATTTTAAACAGCAGATTTTATATAAGATGGATGCTTCATTCCCCACTGGTTTTATGTACATGAGTCAAATCATTGACTCTTAGTCATTGTCAGGGAGGGAGTTATATTTACCCCTGAGGACTATAATCTTAATTTTCTGCCTAATAAAGTTAGTATTCCTGCTTAAAAGATAAGGGCCCAAAATGAGACCAGGAATAATCTCTAGAGAGTCTGAAAAGTCCTGGACTCTCTATTTTGCCTGGCTGTCTTAAGCCAGGTGTGATGAAGTCACATTGGGATTCCATTGACCTTGACTGCTGTGGAGGTGGTCCTTTCCAGGTAGAAGTCAGTCCTTGAGTGGCAAATTCCTTTATCCAAACAGAATCACCATGGTGGAAGGGATGAACAGGATCAGAAGCTGGTACAGGTAGAGTATCTTGGACGTACTTCTGATTGCTTCCTGAGTAGACTGTAAAGCCTGTAAGAACTTAAGTAAAGATTGGTTATGGATTCCATCTTTTCTAGATTGGGTGGGTCAGGATCTGGAAGAGTCATTAGAATCTGTAGAGGTCCCACTGGTTTAGGGCAGCCTCTCAGGCTGCTTACTCTGTGGCCTGGTTCCCTCTTGCTTCTGTGGAGTTCCCTTACCTTGTAAATAGCACTATGTACATGAGCCATTGTATATGCAAACCTGCAATCAGTATAAATTGTTACTGATTTTTCTTTTGTCCACCGGAAAGCCTAAAACTGAGTGACTTGAGTGTTTGACATCCAGTACTCTAGTGTGTTCCAGAGAAAAGCCTCGACCTCATGTGGGGCAGTTAGGTTTAGTTCCTGCCCTAGGGTTAAATTATTTGCTTTTTTGAAAAGCATAGCTGTGGTTGCTACAGCCTGGATGCAAGTAGGTCATCCAAATGCAAGTAGGTCACCCAAGTCTTTTGGACAAATACCAGCCTTTTCTAAGGGCTGAGACTTTGAGTGAGTACCTCTTTGGTTATGCCCTTTGTCTTAAATACTTAGTTACATCTGGTATTGCTAGTTGGTCTATAGTCCTTGCTCTGCTCATGTCTGTCTAACTGCCTAATATATTACCTCAAGGATCCTGGCTCTGAATTCTTTAGGGAAAATGGACATTGAATTTTTTTCTGTAGCTACTTCATGCTGAGGAGAGACGAAGTGTTCTCTCAGAGCCAAGATATCCTTGCTGTCTGTCAGAGGGACGATGAGGCCTGAGCATAGGAGGAGTTGGACTTATGACCTGGCAGAGACAAACTATAACAAATGGTCCAATAAAAGCGAAAGAAAACATTTCAGTTTTAATGACCTATATTGAAATAGAATTTTCTTCCTCAAAATTACCTCTATGTTTATCAAAAGAGCCATATCAAGACCAATTTATCTTTTATATTCAATTTTGCCTGATTGTTTGCATAAACATAAGAATGATAACTTACTACCTTTGCCGGAATTTCATGATTGAATCTTAGTGTGCCCCATAGGACCAGGAAGCCAAGCCATCCAGCTGTAGTATCTGGCCTGCCTGTAGTATCTGCTGAGTTAGGTGAATCCCTCACCTGCAGCTACTCCACCTGGGCCCACACCCTTGGTTGTGAGGCCCATCTCAGTAGCCCTCCTACTTGTCTCAGCCTAGAGTGCTTGGAGGTTCTGCAGGGACACATAGGCATCCTTATTGCTCCCTTTCTACTCTGACTAATTGCCAGTGATGGTAGGCCATGGGCCTGATAATCCAGCACCAGCCAGTTTCAGGGCTCCCAAGCAGGATACCAGGCTTTTCCTTGGCGCTCTTATTGGCTTTAAGTTTTCAGAGTTCAGACAGGGCTTTTTAAAACATGATACTTCAGTCAAAGTTTCCAGTCAATAAAACCACTATTAGAAACCGGTCTTATTGAATTTATGCAAAGAAATGTATTGCCATGATTTATTAAGCATTGCCAAATTTCGGAGAAATAAGGAGAAAAATACATTCCCCCTGTTTTTAAGATCTTCTGATTTTCCTTGTCAGTCCTTTCTATGGATTCTTCAGAGTAATATAACTGTCTTCAAATGGCAAGGAGAAATTCAAAATGTGTCTATATTCAAGTAAATAATTATAGCTGCCCTCGTAGTAGGATTTCCCCAACTTGACTACTCCTTAAAAGTTCATAAGGTCTCTGGGAGAAGTAACATACCCTCTCAGAAAGGACTAAGGGAGCTTTATTCCTTTACAAGGTCTCACATGTCACAGGATCTCACCAGGTCTGTAATTCCTGTAACAGAGGGCTGGTACTCACCACTTCCCTCTGTTCCACACAGGCCTTCCCCAGTTTCCTAAAGTTAAGGTTTGTGCCACCCCTGAAATGGATATGGTCACACAGGCCTGCAAGATAGTAACATTGGCACTTCTGAGAGCTAAATCTTCTGCTACTAAACATGACACATGCTAGGGCTATACAAATACCTTAGGGAGGTGACTAAAGTCTATTCTTGACCTTCCCACACAAAGAAAAATTGTCCTTGTCTCTCTGGAGCCATGTCTATGAAAACACAGGCATCATCTGAGTCTATTATATAGTTTTCTGCAGGCTACTGTCAGGGCTATGCATAGTGGCCAGTTTTCTTTCTAGCCACAAGCAGAGTCTGTCCAATTTCCTTAAAATGTATTTTGGCATGGGAGAAAGTTGTTTTGCTGTAAACAGGCAGCTTAACCCCTACATAACTGGTCTTAGACATCTGCCTAGAAAGCTATAATTTATAAGTTTCACATGCGGCCTTAGATCCTTCCATCCTGACAGGGTCACTCCTCTCTTGGAGAATCTCAAAGTCTTGAAGGCTCCCAGTCCAGGGAGAGTGCCTTTCCTTTGCTCTTTGACTTTAAACTGCCAGTCTAAAACAGCCAGAGTTGCAGTTAGAAACAGTTTTGCATATTGCAAAGCACTTTGTGGCAGGGACTTGGGTATTAGGCCCCTTTTCTTCCCACCAGTCCCCTTTGTGGCAGAGCAGCAACCAGGCCTCTCCCAAGGGAGTGCCCTGGAAGGGGATCTCAGCCCCTCCTCTTCCAGCAGCAACAGGTACTGAATCCTTTCAGTACATTTGCAAACAGGGAGCTTCCACTAGCTCTATCTGCTGCTTTCACAGATCCCAGGCTTGCTGCTCTATTCCTGGGGCTGCAGGAAGGCTAGTAGCAGTCACTGACCTCTGGTTTAACTGTTGTAGCCAGCAAGCCAAAGGCCTAAGTGTTGTATTGCTTGTTGTAAAACACTCATTACTCATTAGGCAGCAGCAGGGCAGCTCTAGTGTCAGGTAAATGTCTGCTGTCCCCCTTTTTTTTTTTTTTTTTTTTTTTGCTGCTGCTGCTTCTTCCAGGGCTGCTGCAGGAAGCTCAGGCATCCAGCCCTCTTACCCACTTCTTTCACGTGGCTCTCGGGGGCTGAGTCTGCCTAGCAACCAGTTTTAAATTACCAGGGCAGCTGTGGACTTCAGCTGTTTCTCCTCTGCTGGCTCCTGGGAGTTTAGTGTTTGTTTTTTAATGTATTAGAATTTTTTATTTGTAGAAACTTTAAGCCTTTAATGATCATCAAAAGTGAACATTCAGCATTTTTAGATTAATATTTATGAACACATTTAAAATGTACTTTTTCAAGAAAATATAGCTAGACCTTCAGTGATAAAACTAAGAACATGTATCTAGTAAAAACTGTTATGTTCTTCCTTATGTAATTTCAAGTATATTGCATCTGTCTAACTTAGTATTGGAAGGGTTAAAAAAAGAATAAACCAAGGCAGAGAAGATTAATTATGCTTGCAGAAAACTTGTGACCTTGAATCTAGTGAAGTTCTGATAAGATACCTGAACCAGACCCCTACACTAGCAGAGCAGTCTGCAGCCATTAAAAATCAACAAAAACCTATCTCTCCCTGTTTCATAATTAACTGCTGACACCGCCCTGCCCCCCCCCCCCCACTTTTCTGCATTAACCATTTACTCTGTCCTGAAAAAAGAAAAATGGACTGAGATCCTGTATATTTAGGCTTTTTACATTAAAGGATACTTTTTCTCTCTGTAACTGTTGTTTTCCCTCAGATTTTTACTGTTTACTCTAAGCCTCTAGACTAGTAATGGTCGGCAAACTGAGGCTCTTGAGCCACATGAGGCTCTTTGGCCCCTTAAGTGTGGCTCTTCCACAAAATACCACAGCCTGGGCGAGTCTATGAAGAAGTGGCATTAGAAGAAGTTTAAGTTTAAAAAATTTCGCTCTCAAAAGAAATTTCAATCGTTCTACTGTTGATATTCGGCTCCATTGACTAATGAGTTTGCTAACCACTGCCCTAGAGAATCTTAAATCTTCCTTCTTTACCCCTCTTGATTTCTCCTACCACCCCACCCCCACTCCCCATCCCATCCCATCCCTCAGTCCAGTTGCTTGTCTCCCTTTCTGATTATGAGTCAGAGAAAGACAATTTCTACAGAGGAGATAAAAAGAAACAGTGGGAGTTTTGGAGAAAACTACAGACTACCACTGTAGCAGTCCTCCCTTTCGAAGACTGAGGTCTGACATGTGGAGAAAAATGACTCTTAGTCAGCCTGGAAAGATAGCAGATGAGGATAAGGGGGTGTAGGAAGATTCTGTCAGACTGAAAGCCTGGAGGGCCTCCTGAAAGAAAATATCTTTAATCCAGCTACAGATATTATCAGAATCAGGATGAGAGAGAAAGGGAAAGACCAGGTTATGTCCTCTATGAAGATCCTAATAAATAACTGAAAAGAGCAAGTTAAATTAAACACACAACCACAAAGACAACAGACCTCACAAGACACACAAGGAGGGTTAATAAGGTCCATAGACAGTTAATAATAACTTCAGCCTTAGTTCTGCCTCAGGTGGTTCACGTTGGACTATAATGTCACAGGCAGGGACAGGGCCTGTAAATCTCTCTGCCCTGCAGAGCTGTAAGCCCTGCCCCTGAAAGTCTCCATCACCAAAAGAGATAAGAAAGCCATAAATAAAAGTTCTTTGTATTTTGAAATGTCACAAATTTATACCTTTAAATTAACCCTAGGACTTCAATTTAATATAGCAAATTCACAAATCAGAGCAAACTGAAACCCTTACTTATACAAATATAGCATTTTTTATTAGCTATGTGGGCTGATTCCCTATCTGTCAGGGAGCAAAAGACTCCGAGAAAAAGAAATCTTGCAGCTGCTAAAGTCTTTTGCATTCCACCACGGGGAGGGGGGGGGGGCGCGGAGGGAGAGGGGGGGATCTGCCTTATCTTTCCTATGTATAGCCAAAAGGCACAAAATGGCTTTTGCTTCACAAAGACCAATTAATGAGCAGATAATTATGCCAAGACAGACAAATATCTGTACTCATACTCTCTCAGTAGACTAGGCCAGATTAGACCTGAGCAGATAAACAAAACAATGCCCAACTCCGCAGATGGGCGTGGGGACACTCCCAGCACTCATGCCCCAGAACAGAATTCACAACCAACATCTTGGTGAGAACCTACCAGAGGAGTTAAGACTGTATCCAGTCCCCCTTCTTGGTAGCAAATTGGATAGTCCCAAACAAACAGCAGAGTGAACTCATAATTCCTTAATCAAATCTGAAGTCCTTAATCAAATCTGAATTCACTCACTTCCAGAATCCCACATTTATATACCAGACAGTCAGAATTTTTTTACTTCTACCAGATATTTCCAGAGTTTAAACAGTCCACCTGATTCCTGATTAATTTGCCTCAGGAAGTCCTTGACTTCTGGGGAGGTGATCAAGGTCCCCCTTCCACTCACTCAGAATGGGCCTGACTGATAAGGGCCCCTACCTTACTGATTCTGTCAACAAGTCCAGAAGTGTCTGTCCCACTCTCTCCAGATACAGACCAGTTAAATTCTGCTAAATCAGCATAGTGACACCTCCTGGAGGCCTATCCGGCTCCCCGGGGCCCCACACCTGGCCCATTCACCAGCGGCCAAAAGGCCATGCACAGTTGTTCCCCGGCTCAGGGAACCATTAATGTTACAGAAAACTAGAGAAGACCCAGTAATGCTTAGAGAAATGGAGTTACATTTGTTATGTGCAGGTCCAGAGGAAAATGACTCAAATTCTGGACCCCAACATGGAAGAAATTTCCCTATTTATATGTTTTTACCTTCTTTGTCTCCCAAATATGGGGTGTTTCTGGCCCCCTTTGCAAGTTCTTAAAAAGCCCCTATGTGCTGGGGCCTTGAGACCTCACCCAAAGGCTTGGCCTGGTGCCAGCACTAATAATTTCATCCAGGGAATGTTTAATGGCCTCTCTGAAATGGGAGTAGTCTTATGTTCCTTATTATTTAAGCAAGTAAGCATTTATAAAAATCAAATAGCAGGGTTAAAATTATGGATGCTTCATCATCAGTTGTCTGTTGCACACACCCAACTGGGTCCAGGATTGGGCCTGCAACCCATGTATATGCCCTTGACTGGGAATTTAACCCAGACCTTTGGGTCTGTGGGCTAACATTCTAACTAAAGAATCAAACCCTGCAGGGCCTTTTTCTCTGAATTTCAGCAAGTGACCATATTTAAACAAGTCAGACAAAAGTGGTATTAAATCCTTGCTCTGCCACATGAAGCTATTTGATGCTCTAGATCAGTGGTTCTCAACCTTCCTAATGCTGCAACCCTTAAGACAACTCCTTATGTGGTGGTGACCCCCAACCATAAAATTATTTCCATTGCTACTTCATAACTGTAATTTTGCTACTGTTATGAACTGTAATGTAAATATCTGATATGCAGGATGTATTTTCATTGTTACAAACTGAACATAATTAAAGCATAGGGATGAATCACAAAAACAATATGTAATTATATATTGTGAAATATTTATTTCTAATTACAAATAAATGAAATTTTGTCTTGAATCATGGTGTAGCATGGGCAACAGTCTTCATATGACAACAGTAAACTACATTGCTACACTTTGTTACACCGAGGAGTGGTCTGTTGGTTCCTAAGGTCATGGGAAATATGTGTTTTCCGATGGTCTTGGCAACCCCTGTGAAAGGGTTGTTCGATCCCCAAAGGGGTCTCGACCCACAGGTTGAGAACCGCTGCTCTAGATCCTCAAGCTCTCTAACCATCAAATTTCCTATATTAGAGTTCTGTACTTCACTAATATTTTTTTGAGGATCAAATTAGGCTTCCAGTGTAAAAAAGCCTGGCTTACATTACATGTTCCTTTCCTTCCCATCCATTCTGAATCTGTAATTAGGTCTTTGTTTTTACTCTTGTCTTCTTTGCTAGTTCTTTATCATTCATTACATGCCATCCTTTCTACAAACTCTAACCAAATTCAGACATTCCTGAGATTAAATCCCAGCCAGTCTATTCCAATAATAAACAAATGAAGAGAGTGGACCAACCAGGAGTTAACCTCATGATACCATTGATTATACCCTGTTTCCCCAAAAGTAAGACATCCCTCGAAAATAAGACCTCCCTGATAATAAGGCCTCCCTGGAATATAAGGCCCCCGAAGCTACGGTAAGGCGTCTGACTCCTGATTTAAAGAGACCTCACATTGCCTGAATAGCTCCAGCTGCTCTGCGGCCAATCAGAGCTGGTTTGTGATGACAACTACTACCGTACAGTATACCGGTAATAAATTTCCTTTTTTTGTTGTTCAACAATAAATGTGTACCATATTCTTCTTCATGGAAAAATAAGACATCCCCTGAAAATAAGACCTAGTGCATCTTTGGGAGCAAAAATTAATATAAGACACTGTCTTGTTTTCGGGGAAGCAGGGTAGTTGTGCATTCATTTTCTCCATAACACTATCAACACTTCTTGAAGATACAATCATTGTCTTATCAATTTGTTTTCTTCAGGGCTGAGCATTTTACCTCTCAGATGATGGGCATTCAGAAAGGACTTGTTGATTGCTCATTGTATGCAGGTCAATGTGCATACTGACATTTTTATGAGAATTAGATTTCTCTTCAAAATATACATGATACTATTTCATTTAAAAAAATAAAAAGCATGCCTGGCCTGAACAAAGGGTATTTTCCTTCATTTATGATTTACATAAAAAGTTCATACTAGAATAATCATTGAACATTTTATAAAAATATTTTTATTGAATAGAATCTAATTGCACAATGTGAGATGTGTCTTAGACAAAAGTGGAAGAACAGTAACTTTGTTTCAGTTACTCTTGCTGCACAACAAACTGCCTATGTTAATTCAGATATTCAGATATCCCAAGAAGCACATAACAAGATAGGATGAGATATGCAAGATGTTTCTTGGGAGAAATGTCTATGAGGCTAAACAAAGGAAGTCAAGGAGAGGGAAGAAAGGAGAGTTGAGTAAAAGGTATTTCAGATTCTACAAAGTTCTGAGAATGTTTCTTCCAGGCCAAGAAGGAATCCTCAAAGTCAAAATTAAAACATCCCCATGCCTCACAGGAATGGGTCTGGACTTGTGTCCCTAGCAAACTTAGTCATTAGCAAAGAGCAGCTGGAAGAAACTGTGGCTTCAGTAATGACCGAAATAGATCAAGAAGGAAAACAGTGGATGCTCCAGCAATACACTTCCTCCAAGGTTTCTTATGGGCTAGGCCAGGAACAGGCATAGCTTCACTTCAGAACACATTTAGGTATAAAATATAGAATCTGAGTGGCTTAATACACAAAGGTCTATTTTTGCTCTCCATATATGTCCAGCTTAACTTACTTGAGAAATTTGAGAGATTTGCTCTGGGCCTAGGCCCGTAGAGACTCCTCAATCCTGTAATTGTGCTATCTATCATATACAGAATTCTAGTATAAGAAACAGCTGGGAAGTTGAGCTTTTACTGTTCGGTGCTTTTTTTTCAGAGGTGACACATGTCATTTACTCTCCAGTCCATTAGCCATAACTAGTTACATGGCTCTACCTAATTGCAATGAGGTTGGGAAAAGTGAGGGAAAAGATAGAATGTTTCATGAGGACAATTCACTCTGTTACCAAGAAGGAACAAACATTAAATCCTGGAAGACACTTTAAAAAAAAGTATTAAAGTAAGTGCCACAAATAAAAAATAAAGTAAATTTTGGGAAAATTCAGATGAAAGGAGTAATACAAACTGGTTTATCAATTATTATTAGAAGCCTTCTTTAAAAATAAAAAGTATTGAGACCAGTTGCAAAGGATATGTAGAGCACAGATGATCGGTAATTGATGGGTCAGACTTCCAGGTAAAAGAAGAAAGTTAGAAATTGATGATTAAGTGCTGGCAATTGTGTTGTAAATTAAGTGCCCACAGGGAAAGACTACTCTGATGCAGGCAAAACAAACAAACAAACAACAACAACAACAACAAATTACTTGGTAGTGTGACTCAGTGATTAAGTATTGACCTAAGGACCAGGAGGTCACAGTTCAATTCCAATCAGGGAACCTACCTGGGTGGCAGGCTCAATCCCCAGTGTGGGTGTGCAGGAGGCAGCTGATCAATGATTCTCTTTCATTATTGATTATTATATCTCCCTCTCTCTCCCCCTTCTTCTCTGAAATCAATAAAAAAATATTTTTTAAAAAGAAAGAAAAATAAAATGTCCTTAAATTAATTTTCTAATAAAGAATTAAGATGGAATTGATGAGAAGACCATCAAAAATATATATTAAGAAGATGACTCTGCAGATTTATCTTTCTCCTTTAATTTTAGAGTGTGCATACTTTCCAAAATTATTTTTAAAAGAGTTTAGTCTAGCAGCCATGTGAAAAGTAGATTAGAAAAAAGGGCTGAAGTCATAGGTGTTGATATGTCCTTATTGGATTTTAAAATTTCCTATCTGGTACAAAACAGCTTGATTCTTCTTGAAACAAACTGTGAAGTTGTCCATTGGGTGTATAGTCTATGCTCCTGGGCAAATATTTAATTGAATAGTGAAGTCATGTTGATGTGGGTGGTCTCAGTTCTCAGTCTCAGTGTGGGAGTTCCAGGAGGCAGCTGATCAATGATTCTCTCTCATCATTGATGATTCTATCTCCCTCATCCTTTCTCTATGACCAGTGGAGTTATATTGATGCAGGTAATTTCAAATCTCATAAGAAAAGCTTGTAAAGAGAAATATGAGATTTGGCTGTGAATGAACTATAGAAGTATTGAAGAAGAAATCTAAATTGGCTCTCACAATGTGAAACTCTGGAATTTGGGAGATAAGAATTGTAAGGATCTATGATTTCTACTGCTAATATAAACAACCTGGGGAAATGATGTGGCATGATGGTTATAGAATATGAAATTGAAAATTTAGTATTCAGTGTCAAGTAATTAACAGTGTCAAGTAATTTAAAAACCATGAATGATTGAATGTAGGAGGAAAATATAAAAGTGGAAATAGTGTAAAAGTAGAGAAAGTTTGAAAATCAGCTCAGGGGATTATAGTACCTAATAATCAATAAAGAAACATAAAGTAATGCCAGAAAGAGAAAGAAGATAAGGAGAAAATTACTACTAAGGAAGCTATGCATGTTAGATAGATTTATAGTACAGAATTAAACAGTTTAATGTGTGCCTGTAATCTAGAAAATAGTTTTATGTCAAAAAAGAACAGAACTCAACTAGTTTCCTATAGAGCTATCGGATTTAAAACAGGTTTTCCTAATTCTTGGTTGGCTTCTATAATATGCGGCCTAGCCACTGGCCTTTCATGAAAATGAGTTATCAACATGTATAAGTATTTAAAAGAGAGTGACAGCTTTGCCTCAGAGGAAAGTAATCCAAGACTATCAGCCTAATACTTGCAATGAAAGTAGGACAAAATATATCAAATAGTGTATCCATGACGAGTGGAATTGCTGAGGAGAGGCAACAGATAAAGACTATTTGTATGGCTTAATGATGTTGGGTCAGTAATTAAGAGACATTTCTTTTTAAGACATCTGAGCTGAATTGAAACTTAAGCTTTTTTAAAAAAAATTACAGTTTGTACATCGTATTTTTAGAACTTTGCTGTTTTATTTCTTCCAGTTTTTCTTGCAGCATAGCCTGTCACAAAATTCAGCTTTAAAAAGGTCAAACCTATTAAAAACCAAAAGTGCTGGAGATATTTCCCTGTTCTTTCTTTAAACATTCTGCCTTAATTTTGATGGTTAACCGGAAACAAGCTTCAGCTCTAACTGCTCAGTTGTAGTTAAAGACAACTGTCCTTATAACTGTGTCTAGTTGACCATCAGAACCCCTCTGTTAGGTCATGTCCTTACTCATTTAGGGAAACTTCAGAGCTGATTCAAACAATAATACTCAGTCTACCAGTGTAAGGCTTCTAGCTTTGCTGTCAGTAGAGCAAGTAGGAAGTAGTTCTTAAACAGTATCTCTGTTAGTGCTAGAAGTTTCGTTGAGGTCCTATGCTTGATTCTTATTGTCAATTAGAAAGGCTTACCTCCTCTTGCACTAAAATCCATTTTGCTAGCAGGTGGGTAGGTGCCCAACAGATACATATAATAAGTAGGTATAATAACAAGTAAGTATACACCTGACAAGTTTGTAGTTCTCTCTGAGTAAGACCTTAGCTCTGGTTCTCTAACCTAAAAATCCCAGGCCCTCTATTTACTAGCTTCTGTCCTTAAAATAAATTTTTTAGGCTTCACTTTGTTCAGTCTAAAAGTTGAACTAGTAATATAAGTTGTCATGTAATGTTATGTTGAGCATTACATATGATAATACTTAATATACTGTCTTTGATTATTAAGTAACTTGATCAAAGTTTTAAAGCTAATAAATGGTAGAATTTAGACTTAAACTCAGTTCTATATCTTTCATCCACAGTGAATATAATGGCACAACTATAAATATTTATCATTACTATTATTATTGTGTTCAGGGAAATCTGCTAGTTCCTGTGAGAGTACAAAAGTTATTATACCTTTTATTCTGTTCTCTAATGCCTTAGAGTAATATGGTTAAAGAAAGAGGACATTCATAAGTAACAAATACTATTCAGTAGCCAACAGTATTGTGCCAAGTGAGCAGTAATCATTAGGTCTAGGTAAGATAGGTGAAGGGATCAAGCAAAACTTAACAAACAAAATAACTACAACAACAAAATCCCTTCTAGACACAGACAATAGTATGGTGACTACGAGGGTGGGGGGTTGGGGGTGGGAGAGAAGGGGAGTAGAAGAGGGTAAAGGGGAAATAGTTGGTGATGGAAGAAGACTTTTTTGGATGGTGAACACACAGTACACTATGCAAATGATATATTGATGTATTATAGAATTGTACACTTGAAACCTCTATCATTTTACTAAACAATGTCACCCCAACAAATTCAATAAAAATTTTTAAAAATTGTATTGAAAGAGAGATTACTTAAGGTTGATGTATATAGGCAAACTTCACCAAGAAACTTGAATTAGACTGTAAGGAATAGCCAGTGTGAATAAGAAGAATGAAAAAGGGAGAGTATTCCAGACAGGAATTAAATGAACAAGACATAGAAGCTATATGGATTGGGAATAATTTGTAAAGTAATAATAAGAAATACATTGGACTGAAACTGGTTTGGCTCAGTGGATAGAGCGTCAGCCTCTGGACTGAAAGGTCTCAGGTTCCATTCCAGTCAAGGGCATGTACCTTGGTTGCGGACACATCTCCAGTGTGGGGGGTGCAGGAGGCAGCTGATCAATGTCTCTCTCTCTCACCGATGTTTCTAACTATCCCTCTCCCTTCCTCTCTGTAAAAAAAAAAAAAAAAAAAAGAAAAGGAAGAAAAGAAAAGAAAAGAAAAAGAAAAATACATTAGGGGAGAGAAGCAGTGATGAATAATAGAGTCCCTTGAATACCAAACAAAAGGTTGTACTTTTTGTGGACAATGGTAAACTGATAAAGGACTTAAGACCTTTGTTTAGATAGTTTGTCTTCTGTTCAAATTTGCTTTAAAAAATGCCATCTGAAATTATGCCATGTTTGCAAGACACATGGTCCCAAATCTTATCAATTAGTTGAGAATCTCAATTTTCTTCAGTTTAGTAGAATCTATCACTTCATCTCTTTTACAATGAAAGCAGAGATCCAAATGCAGATTTAAAGCTCTTTAAAATGTCAAAATAAACACAAAACATATGAACAAAAAGATTTCTGACAGAAAAATTTTCAATAGAAAAACAAAACTTTATTTATGGAATAATTATAAAGTTGTTATATCCAGTGTTATTTTTAATATTATTATGAAGATAAGGCTACATCAAATCTAAAGCAGAGATAAGATGCTGTCTTACTGATGATGATTTGACATTCTGTAGACTATGGGAAGGAGTATGGGCTGTGTTTTTCCTCTCTTATTTTTCTATAAAGTCTGCCTTTGTTAACATGGTAGGTGTTTCAGAAAGCTAATCATAGATATTCACTTGATCATACAAAATAAAATACTAGTTCTAAACCCACACATTCACACCATGTGTACCATATTCTTGTCTAGTGTTCTCAATTTTAACAAATAAGATAACCATCTAGGATTTTTTAAATGTCTAGTACATATTTATAGAAACATAATCCAGCTCAGTAGTTAATGCTTACTAACACTTCTATTTATAAATTTGTATTTTAGAGGGTTATCAGTTATGTACAAATAGTGTTATAGCTTAGACCTTGGTGTAAGGTGGTGGTAGTCACACATTCATTTGTTTCTCTTTAAAACAAGCTATTTTAACTACTTAGTTTTAGAAAAGGGGAGTTAAAATGAGATTGTCAATTTTATACTTGCTCTCTCACAGCTATAAAAATGGCTCCATTAAGTGAGTAAAAGTGTTCCAGGTCATTACACTCTTATGTGGTGGGAAATATATTAGCAGCATAACAAGAATTTGACATTTTAAACCTAGTTAAATTCTGAAAAGTAATAGGTTGGTGACTGACTACCAAATATATATATATCAGGGAGAGTTTAAATAAAGGTTATTTCTTTTGAGATTTAGAGAATATTTTTTTTGCAAATCTCAGATTCAGACCCCTTTTCAAAAGTCACCATAGTTATCCATACTTGGATACTCCTTTTAATTGTTTCACTCTCAGATATAGAGAAAACATTTTTATTAAAAGAGAAAAGACAATATTTAAAAATATTAAGACAAAAGTAACTTGTCAATCAATGGCAGATATGTGGTCATTTTAATTTTATTAATAAGAAATTTTACTTATATTTTATAAAGCTTATTAGCTTTAGATTGTATAACTTTACACTCACAGAGTAAAGGAAAGGAGGAGAAATGTCATCTCAACTTTAGAGCAAGTAAAAACAAAAGCTTAACAATGTGAACTTTCTTTGGTTTATTCTCATCTCTCCAGGTAGTCTTTATTGTGAAACCAGGGTGCATTTTCTGAAACATATATCCATTGTTTTATCTGGCATCAATAATTAGTCCTCTCTATTGCACCCAGTGCCCCCAAATTCATTGGAGAATGAGGTTGTGATCTAGCTTTTCTGAATAACTGTGGTACTTTCATCTTGAAGCCTGAAGTGGGAGCTACCCTGACTGCTTAGTCAGTTTCCTGTTCTCTATTTTGTTTAAGCTTGCTTTCTGGATATATATCTAACTTCAAATACCTTTCATTATTTCCTTTTCTTATCACATTTCTGCCCATTTCTAAATTACATGATAGTGCTGTGAACACAGAAACATCCGTCATTTTGAGAATGTGGGTTTTGTTTGTGTGTGGTTAGTAATCCTGCTGCAGTGGTTGTTATAGTAACCAGCTCTCTTCAGCAGAGGAAGGAGTATGGGCATTTGACAATGCTTAAGATTCAATAGAAGAAGAAAAAAATTTCTTAGATTTTATATTTCACTAAGAGATGATTCCAGGGCAACTGTTATCTGTTAAAAATCTGTATTTTTAAGAAAAGGATAAAATAGATGTAGGTACTACCCACCAGTTCCCTTTAATTCTTCACTCCACAGGGCACTTTAATTTGTTTATACAGTTATTCACCTAATACATATCCAGATATGTCAGACAAAAGTGTCTGAGTTGCCCAGAAAAATGAGCAAATTACATAAGCTATAAAGTCAGTTTTGTATGATCAGACCACTCACAGCAGGCAATTTACAAAGAATAACTAGATTCTCAGCGAGCAGGTCCCTCTTTTGCTTCTTTTATTTAACTTCTTTGTTTTATTTATCCTTTATTACAAAAGTATCATCTATGGGGTTGAAACAGATACTTCTTTATTCTCTTTCCATTTTCAATTGTTTCCCAGAACTAGTGCTATTAATAGATCATTTTTTGTGCAATTATGGGAATGTCAATAACCATACTCATGTCCTGCTAAAATCAATGCCCACACAAAAATATGGAATTAAGAAATACTTACATTTTATTATAGAGTATCAGAGTTACATTTATTCACTTAATATATTACACAATTCTTTCCATGTTAATACATGAAAGTATATCTTATTGAAATAAAAGAGTACATACTCTGTTTTGCCATAATTTATGTAAACAGTACCTACTATGGACCAGCTAAGTACTTTTCAACTGACTCCTGGATTGAGCAGTGATGTAGTGAGGGCTTTCATCCACAGAGCAAATACTGATGGAAGAGGAATTGCTGCATTATGGATAGGAACATCAGATGTCTTATAAACATTGCTAAACTGTCATTCAAATGAATGTTACAACTTATAATTCTATGAATGAGATATAAACATGTGAATTTTTTAACATCTTCAAAGAGAGATATCATTTTTCTTTCATAAACATGTTGCTAGTCTGATAGGCAAAAAATAAAATAAAATAAAATTGCATGGATGTCTTTATTTAGGGGGAAATTAGGACATTAAGCCTTCTTTATAATTATCAGAATGTATGTTAACCCTTGAACAGGTTTATCACATATTTCTTATTTTACTATTTTATTATAGAAAATTTATTGTTTATGTATTTGATTCCTATATTAATATATAATGCAAGTATATTCATTGTTTATATATTTAATTCATAGTTAAACTTATTAGTATCCTTTCTATAATAGTTTATTATATACAACTAGAGGCCTAGTGCATGAAATTTGTGCACAGGGATAGGGTGTCACTCAGCCAGTCTGCACCCTCTCCAATCTGGGACCCCTCAGGTGATGTCCGACTGCCTGTTTAGGCCCAATCCTGGTGGCAATCGAACATCCCACTCATAATCCAGGACTGCTGGCTCCCAACTGTTCACCTGTCTGCCTTCCTGATTGTCCCTAACAGCTTCTGCCTGCCAGACTAATCACACCCCTAACCACTCTCCTGCCATCCTGATTAATGCCTACCTGCTCCCCTGCCAGCCTGTTTGCCCCAAACTGCCCTCCCCTGCAGGCCTGGTCACTCCTAACTGCCCTCTTCCCCTGCAGGTGTGTTCCTCCCCAAATGCTCTCTCCTGCAGGCCTGAGTGCCCCCTAATTACCATCCCTTGCAGGCTTGATGGCCCACAACTGCCCTCCCCTGCAGGCTTGATCACCCCCAGCTGCCCTCTCTGCTGGCCTGATTGCCCAAAACTGTCCCCCCCCTTGTAGGCGTGATCCCTCCCAACTGCCCTCCCCTGCTGGTCATCTTGTGGTGGCCATCTTGTGTCTACATGGGGGCAGCCATCTTGTGTGTTGGAGTGATGGTCAATCTGCATATTAGTTTTATTAGATAGAATAGAGGCCTGGTGCATGGGTGGGGGCCAGCTGGTTTGCCGTGAAGGGTGTCCTGGCTCAGGGTGGGGTTCCCTTGGGGCATGGGGCAGCCTGGGTGAGGGGCCTGTGGTGGTTTGCAGGCCAGCCATATCCCCCGGGTGACCGAAGAGGAGGCCCTAGTATCTGGGGGTTATTTATCTTCTACAATTGAAACTCTGTAGCCTGGAGCAGAGCCAAGCCTCCTGCTCGCTTTGTGGCAACAGCCATTTCTGTTGGGATTTATTTATCTTCTATAATTAAAACTTTGTAGCCTTAAGCAGATGCCAAGGCAGGCCAGAGTGTGTGTAAAGCTTGACTTCCTCCATCATCGGGAACAACCCTAGCCTCCTGCTCTCTCCAGCTCTGTGGCTGCCTCCATTTTTCTTGGGATTTATTTATCTTCTATAATTGAAACTTTATAGCCTGAAGTGGAGCTCTGGGCTGGCCAGAGTGTGTGGAAAGCTTAGCTTCCTTCATCACTGGGAAACCCAAGCCTCCCTCCTACTCTGTTCGTGGCTGCAGCCATTTTGGTTGGGTTAATTTGCATACTCACTCCTGATTGGCTGGTGGGTATAGCAGAGTGATAGTTAATTTGCATATTACTCTTTTATTCTATAGATTTCCATAAATATATGGAGTCAGGATTCACCCCCCACCCCTCGATCTATCACTTTTCTTATACTTTTTAAACAGTATCCTTCACTGCACAAATAATTTACATTTTTATACTGTCAAATATATCTGATCTTTACTTGGTAATTTCTCTGTTTTCATATGATTTACCCCCAGTATTTTATATATTTTATTGATTTTTCACAGAGAGGTAGGGAGAGGGATAGAAAGCTAGAAACATCGATGAGAGAGAGACATCGATCAGCCACCTCCTGCATGCCCCCCACTGTGGATGTGCCTGCAACCAATGTACATGCCCCTGACCAGAATCGAACCCAGGACCCTTCAGTGCGCAGGCTGACGCTCTATCCACTGAGCCAAACCGGTTTTGGCAGTATTTTATACTTTATAGTAGTACTTTACATCTTTAATACAACTTGAGTAAATGTTCATGTTTAGTATTACATATTCACATAAATGAAGGGAAAAATAAAGGAGTAAAAAGCAGTTATAGAAAAATAACAGGAAAAACAAATAGATTTCTATCAATGGATAAGCAAAATGGTATCACTGTACAGTGGAATACTATGCAGCAATATGATGTGATGCATATAGTAAAAGCAAATTGAATCCTGATGTATTCCAGAACATAGGTAAATTTTAGAACTATTATGCTAATTGAAAGAGAATGTATAATCTAGTCACATGAAATTCTTCATTCTGCAAAACTAATTTATGATGTTAGAAATCAGATTGGTGGCTAGTTCTATTGTGAGAGCTGTAAGGTTGACTGAAAAATGGACATTAGAGCATGAGGAAACTCTAGGGTGATAGAAATCTTTTATATTTTTATCTGAACATATTACTGTATGTAAATGATTCAATTGAATACATTTTGTTTTCATCAAAAGAAACTGTCAAAAAAGTAAATGAACATATTGCATCAGGGGATAAATTATTTTCATTAACGTATGTGTGACAAGTAACTTTTATTCAAAATATATAATTAACTCATTCAAATAAACTTTAAAAATAAAGACAAATAAATAAAAAATGAGCAAAAAATTTGAATGGATAGTTACAAAAGAAGTTATATGAATAACCAATTATAACAAAAAAAATTCCTCCGTTTTATTAGTGGTCAGGGAATGTAAATTAAACTCACAATGAGGTACCATTATACACTCATTAAAATAGCTAAATCTAAAAATATTGAACACAGGGGGAGGAATCCAAGATGGCGGCATAGGTAAACACCTACACTGCTGCCTCGCACAACAATTTCAAAACTACAACTAAAAGACAGAACGGACATTATCCAGAACCACAGGAAAGGTGGCTGAGTGGAAGTTCTACAACTAGAGGGAAAGAGACGGGCTCACGGAGACCCAGAGGAGCTGCAAAAAGCTAAGTTATGGAGACATGCGTGGAGAGAGCGGGTGCCTGAGTACCTGGCTGGCTTTCTCTGGCAGGAGGGAAACGGAGACTCTCCAAGGCATTGAACCCCTTATCTTATGACCCCAGATCCAGCCGAAACTCATACGGGGAGAGTTTGGACTGTGAAAAGGGAGAGGTGCATGGAAATTTAGGGGAGTCGCAAAAGATCAAAGGCCTGGTGGCGTGCATGGCACTGCGCGCAGGACAGGTTGCTGATTGTGCCACTGGCTTTCTCGAGTGGGCGGGAGACAGACCCTCCCAACTGCGCCACTTCTGACTCCACTAAGCCCCTGTTTCAGGCGAAACCCTGGGGACCTAGACTCGTGTGGTCCTGGTGCGCAGAGAAGCCGGAAAGGCAGCGGTTAGAGGCACTGCGGGCTCGTGCACAAGGACTGCTCCAGCGATTACCCAGTCATGTGAGACTCAGGGGCCATGGAGGGCGGGGCCGACTGGAAGGCAAGGGGGGTCACTTAAGCCCTGAGACTCCACCCCTCCCAAGCTCAACAGAGGCTTCTGTGGCTTTGCATGTCTGGTAACATAAAGCTGAATTCAACACAGAAGTTTTCCCCCGGCATAGTGAAAATGCCGAGACAAGGGAAGGGATTACAAACAAAAGAAGTGGAGGAAAAAAAACGACTGGATATAGAGTTCAAAACCACGCTTATAAGGTTTTTCAAGAATATGCTAGAAAAGTTGGATAAATTTAGTGAGACCCAAGAGAAGATGAAAAAGGACCAACTAGAGACACAGACTGAAATAAAAAATATTATACAGAGTCCTAATAGCAGGCTAGAGGATGGCAAGAATCAAGTCAAAAATTTGAAATATAAAGAAGCAGAAAACATTCAACTGGAAAAGCAAGAAGAGAAAAGAATCCAAAAATGTGAAGATAATGTAAGGGACAGCTTCAAGGGTACCAACATCAGAATTGTGGGGGTGCCAGAAGAAGAGAGAGAGCAAGATACTGAAAACCTATTTAAAGAAATAATGACTGAAAATTTCTCACATCTGGTAAAAGAAATAGACTTACAAGTCCAGGAAGCACACAGAACCCCAAATAAAAGGAATCCAAAGAGGACCACACCAAGACACATCATAATTAAAATACCAAGAGCAAAAGACAAAGAGAGAATATTAAAAGCAGCAAGAGAAAAACAGTTCATTACCTACAAGGGAGCACCCATACGACTGTCAGCTGATTTCTCAACAGAAACGATGCAGGCCAGATGGGAGTGGCAAGAAATATTCAACGTGATGAATAGCAAGAACCTACAACCAAGAATAATCTATCCAGCAAGGCTATCATTCAGAATTGAAGGGCAGATAAAGAGCTTCACAGATAAGAAAAAGCTAAAGGAGTTCATCAACTCCAAACCAGTATTATATGAAATGCTGAAAGGCACTCTTTAAGAAGAGGAAGAAGAAAAAGATAAAAGATAAAAAATTATGAACAACAAATACATATCTATCAACAAGTGAATCTAAAAATTAAGTAAATTAAAAATTTGATCAACAGAATAAACTGGTGAATATAATAGAATCAGGAGCACAGAAAGGGAGTAGACTGATAATTCTCAGGAGGACAAAATCATAAAGCATCAAATAGACTGAAATTACAGCAGAAAGATTAAAGTTAGGTGAGGTAGATAAGTGATCAATCAAAGGACTTGTATGCATGCATATAAGCATAACCAATGACCACAGACACTGGGGGGTCGGGGTATGCCTGGGAGGGAGGGGAGGGCAATGGGGATATATGTACAAAAAATTAATAAAAAAAATTAAAAAAATAATAAAAATAAATCTATGAGCTGTAGTTACCTAAAAAATAAATAAATAAATAAACAAACAAACAAATAAATAAATAAATAAAAATACTGAAAACAACACTTATTTTTTAAATGTATTTTATTGATTTTTTACAGAGAGGAAGGGAGAGAGAGAGTTAGAAATACTGATGAGAGAGAGACATTGATCAGCCGCCCCCTGCACACCCACTACTGGGGATGTGCTCACAACCAAGATACATGCCCTTTACTGGAATTGAACCTAGGACCTTTCAGTCCACAGGCCGACACTCTATTCACTGAGCCAAACCAGTTTCAGCAAAATCAACATTTATTGAAAATATGGTACAATTGAACTCTTTACATTGTTGATGGGATTAGAAAATAATGCAGCTACTTTGAAAAACCCTTTGGTACATTCTAATAGTTAAACATGCATCTATTTTATATCTAGTAATTCTACCTTGGTATTTAGCTAAGAGAGATGAAAATCTATTCCCACAAAGAGACTTGAACAAAATTAAATATAGTGGCTTTATTCATAATGATTCCAAATTCAGAGTAGCCCATATGTACATCAATAGGGGAATGTAAAAACTAAATATCTTATAGTTATATATTAAAAAAGAATTATAGAAACTCAACATGGGTAAACCTCAAAAATATAATATTTCCCTGAAAAAAAAAGGCCACCACAAAGAAGATCTTATTGAATACAGTGATACCTCGACATACGAGTGCCCTAACATACAAGATTTTTGAGATAGGAGCTGTCCAGCGAGCAATTTTTTGCTTTGAAATACGAACAACATTTGAGATACGAGTAATCACAGGGATTGGCCGGCTGCACATAACCCACCAGTTTACCGAGACTCGAGCATCTCATAGTTTCCCATGCTTCAGTCAGTGTGCTTGTTTACCTCGTTGTCGAAGCATCTTTTGTGCATTTACATACTTTATCACATTTCTTTTTATAACCATGGGTCCGAAGAAAGCAAGTGGAAAGGTCAGTGCTCAGAAGAGGATGATGTCTATTGAATTAAAGCGTGAAATCATAGAAAAATATGAGCAAGGTGTGTGAGTGGCTGACTTGGTGAGGCAGTACGGGTGTAGTACTTCAACGATATGCACTGTGCTTAAACAGAAGTAGTTGATAAAGGGTATAACGCCAGATAAGGGCGTTATAATAATTTCTGAGCTCCGAAGCTCTCTCGATGAAAAGATGGAGAATCTACTGATGGTATGGGTGACGGAGAAGCAGCTTAAAGGAGATACATTAACATAGGTCATCATATGCGAGAAGGCGCGAGCGATTTACGGTGATTTGCTGGAGCAGACCCCACGCACTTCCACGGACAAAGCATCAAAAGACTCATTTAAAGCCAGTAGAGGCTGGTTTGATAACTTCAGGAAAAGGTCCGGCATTCACTCCATCGTCAGGCATGGTGAGGCAGCAAGTTCGGATGTGAAGGCAGCTGAGGATTACCTCAAAACTTTTTCCGAACTGATAGAAGCCAAAGGATATATCCCCCAGCAAGTCTTCAATTGTGACGAGACAGGGCTTTTCTGGAAGAAGATGCCGAATAGGACTTATATAATGGCAGAGGAGAAAGCGATGCCAGGTCACAAACCCATGAAGGATAGGCTAACTCTCGCACTGTGCGCCAATGCAAGTGGCGACTGCAAGATCAAGCCTCTGCTCATATACCATTCGGAAAACCCCAGAGTCTTTAAGTCACATAAGATTTTAAAAGATAAACAGCAAGTTATGTGGAGGGCAAACCCGAAGGCATGGGTCACCAGGCAGTTCTCTGTGGAGTGGGTAAACCTGGTTTCCGGCCCTTCTGTTAAGAAATATCTACAGGAAAACAACCTAATCATGCAAGCCCTCCTCCTCCTCTACAATGCTTCTGCTCACCCACCGAACCTCAAAGATGAACTCCTCGAAGAGTTCAAGTTTATAAAGGTTGTCTACCTAGCTCCCAACACCACTCCTGTCCTGCAGCCCATGGATCAGGAAGTGATTTCTAATTTTAAAAAGCTGTACATCAAGCACCTGTTCCGGCGTTGCTTTGAGGTGACGGAGAACACAAACCTTACCCTTTCAGAGTTCTGGAAGAATCACTTTAACATCATGATATGCCTCAGAATTATTGATCAGGCCTGGCTGGGTGTTACAACTAGGACTTTAACCTCTGCATGAAAGAAGCTGTGGCCTGAGGCCGTAGCTGAAAGGACCTTCCAAGGATTCGAACCCAAGGTGCCAGTGGAGGAGGAGATAGTGTCTCTGGGAAAATCCATGGGCCTGGAGGTGGATGAGAGAGACCTGAATGAGCTCATCGAAGAGCACTCTCTGGAACTCACCACGGAGGAGTTACAAAAGTTGCAGTCTCAGCAACATGCGGAGGTTCTCCAAGAAATTGGTTTCGAGGAGGAGCCAGAGGTGGAGGAGATCTCTACAAGTGAGATAAAGGAAATCTTAGGAATGTGGGAGAGGGTGTCACACTTCGTGGAAAAGAAACACCTCGAAAAAGTTGCTACTGGTCCTGCATCAGAGCTGTTCAATGAAACTTGCCTCACCCATTTTAGAAACATTCTGAAAGGGAGGAAGAGGCAAACCTCGTTGGACACGTTTCTTTTGAAATCGGCCAAAAATGCAAAGACCAGTAGCAATTAAGTTCAGTGAAGATTAGTTAAGTTACATTCAGTTTAGGGATAAAGTGTAGCATTAAGAGTGTAACGAATAGGTAAATACACTTTATAAAACCAGTTTATTCCTTTACATCCTCTTTTATTATGTTTTTATACAATATTTGTCATTTATAAATACATTTGTCTTATTCAAAAACACGTAACAAGAACAACTAGGGTGGCATTTCGGGAGCTGGAACGGATTAATGGCATTTTAATTGATTTCAATGGGGAAATTTGCTTTGAGATACGAGCAACTTGATATACGAGCAAGGTTACAGAACGAATTAAACTCGTATCTCGAGGTATCACTGTAATTCTATTTATAGAAGATAAAGAACAAGCACATAGAAGTCAGAGCAGTGATTGCTTATGAGTGGTAGTGTTTTAAAAGGGACTGAAGAAACTTGTGGGGTGATGGAAATGTTTTATACCACAATAAGTTGGTAGTTATGAGTGATTTCATCAATCAAAAGTCACTGAAATGCTTACTCAAAATCAGTGCTCTTCACTCTATGTAAATCTTACTTCTACCAAAAATACATGTAAAATTTGTTGCTATTTTACTTGTTATGTTAATAACTTAATATTTCGGACTAAACTTATTGCTGAAAAATGATTTACCAAGCTTATAAAATATTATCATGACCATTTTTTTTGTACAGCATATTAAAGGAAAGATGAGTGATGAGCCCGATTGATCACTCTTTTGTGACTATTAAAAGTACTGAAGTGAAAAATCTGAAGCTTGAAATAGAAAACAAACAAATATAACCCGTGTTCTCATGGAAACAAATCCTGGAGCCATTGTGTTCTCCCACAATCTGTCACAGGGTGGATAGGGTTTCTGGAATAATATTAGTGGCAGTCAGTGGTCCTACCCTTGCTTAGTTAGAAATACCCTTCTGTAGTTAAACATTCTTTCATCCTTCCCTGAATGTAATGTATTCTTTCCATGTCAGCGTAGTTTAGAGTTTTTGAGTCCATTTCTTAACACTGATAAATCTACTCATTAACATCAGTCTCATTTTCAATGGATTTTGGATTTTATAGGGGATTGAGAGGAGCAAGGACTTGGAATTAATAAACATGGGTTCTTATTTTAGCTAAACCAGCTGCTAACTCTGGGATCTTAGGTAAATAAATTAGTATCTTAGGGGGTTAATCACAAGGAACAACAACAGTCTGTAATTATTGGAATTGAGAATCTAGAGCTATAAGACCTGTTGATTTAATGTGCAATTATATACTATGTACAAAAATTTCCCTGCTATTTCAGTAGAACAAGGAAAAACACACATGGAGTAGGTTTATCTTTAGCCAGCATTCTCTTAGGAAATATTATTATCTTCATATTATACCCTTAATTTTAATATTCTGAAGTATTCAGATATATGTGTGCATAGTGTATACATATTTATATAGAAATACATAATATTCTTTTAACATATTTTCCCTCTTTCTAAACACACACACACACACACATTGTCTATTCCACTTACATATGAAAACAATTTATCGGGAAATTCATGAATTTAGAGTACAGTACATACACAAGTATTCATTTGGAAACTATTACTAAATAAAGCATAGACTAGAATAAAAAAAATCTATATCTAAGTAAGACCTTGTTTTAACAGGAAACCTTAATGAAATTGACCAGCCATAGCTTTCATCACAGGTTCTATTTGTGCCTGTAGCAGCTTTAGAAATACTAGTGGTAAGATATTCAAAGGTAAGTTGAATGCTTATTATTGGACACACATTTACACATGGTTTTCTTCAATAAAACTAAAAGTTAGGTCTAGGGAGAGGAACAGTAAAATGACAAACTATTGGGTAAATAGTTATTGGGTAAATGATGTATTAGTTTGCTCAGGCTGCTACAGAATGACAGGGACTGGGGGTCCATCAACAACAACCCAACCCTACAGTTGCTCTTATAAGAACACTGCCATACCAGCCTGGGACACTTTTCCTATATTATATACTCTAAATTTATAAATGCTCAATATAAAATATTAAAATATACTCTAAAATATAAATGCTCAATAGCTCTCTAGGAGTACTGCATAAATAAATGTGCCAAATATTTATCTGAGTTTAATATCAGACTCATTCTACTCCATGTTATGGGCTGGAAACTTAAAATTATATTTCTTAAACTCTTTTGTCAGTGGTTTGTTGATTCGGTTCTGCCAAATTGTAGTATAGTACTGGTCTATGATTGAATATCTATAATAATAATAATCTATAATAATAAAATTATATTATGGTAATTAGATTGAACATCCTAATTCTGAATGTCCTTCTGGATGAAGCCAGGGCTACGAGGGCCGGAGCAAGTAGCTGTGGCTGCAAGGGCTGAGCCCCTTGCACAAATTTCGTGGATTGGGCCTCTAGTAGAAATATAAGAAAGAACAAACCATATTATTTCTGCACTGTCTTCTGCAGAAGAGGTTATTGTAGCTGGCTGTTGGCTCTAACAGTACTGGGGAAGACAAGCAGCTTCATCTGAGAGAGGATTTAAGACTCATGCAAGATCAGAATGTGGTTTCCAAGCTGTCCATTTAATCTAATTTGGTGGCATCTCCATAATACTCTTCTGGCACAGCATCTGCCTTAGAGATAAGATAGGCTTTGGGTAACATGACTTTCTCACTCCCTAATACTTCCTAGTGCTTCCAACACTTTTGTAATCACTTCCACTAATAACTACTCTGTTTGAAATGCCTAGACTAGTTTCTAATTTTTTAGCCTGGACAGATACAATGTGAGATAAGGAGAATTTTGAAAACTAGAGTATTATAGAAGATATATATCAAAAGGAAAGAAACTATGAGTAATAGTGTTGAAGTTAGAGCTTGGTCATATAAGTGCTAAATGAATACTAGCTGCTATTATTATTTACTAGAGGCCCAGTGTACAAATTTGTGTACCAGTGGGCTCCCTCAGACTGGCCAGTGGTATCAGGCTGGAACTGACTCTCCAACATCCCCCAAGGAATCTTGAATATCAAGGGGAGCAGGCTAGCCAAGGGACCCCACTGCATGATCAGGTTCTGGGAGAGACACAGGAGGTTGGCCAGATGGAGAGGGACTGGGAAAAATCCAGGGCATGTCTGGCCCATCTCACTCAGTCCTAATTGGTTGAACCCTAGGAGCAAGCTAACCTACCAGTCAGAGCATTCGCCCCCTGGTGGTCAATGCATGTCATAGTCAATGGTTAAGCAGCCTTAGCATATCATTAGCATATTATGCTTTGATTGGTTGAATGGCCAACCAGTTGACGAGAAAGTTAGCATATTAGGCTTTTATTATACACTAGAGTCCTGGTGCACAAAATTTGTGCATGGGCGAGTTTGTCCTTCAGCCCAGTCTCCACCCTCTCCAATCTGGGACCCCTCGAGGGATGTCCGACTACCTCTTTAGGCTCGATCCTACCAGGACTGCTGGCTCACTGATTAGTCCTCTCACAATCCAGGACTGCTGTCTCCCAATTGCTCGCCTGCCTGCCTTCCTGACTGCCCCTAACCACTTCTGCCTGCCAGCCTGATTACCCCCTCACCACTCCTCTTCCAGCCTGATTGATGCCTAACTGCTCCCGTGCCAGCCTGTTTGCCCCTAACTGCCCTCCCTTTCAGGCCTGGTCACCCCTAACTGCCCTCCCCTGTAGGTCTGGGGCTCCCCCAACTGCCCTCCCTTGCAGGCCTGGTCCCACCCAACTGCCCTCTTCTGCTAGCAATCTTGTGGCAGCCATCTTTGACCACATGAGAGCAGCAATCTTATGTGTTGGAGTGATGGTCAATTTGCATATTACTCTCTTATTAGATAGGATAGAGGTCTGGTGCACAGGTGGGGGGCAGCTGGTTTGCCCTGAAGGGTGTCCTGGATCAGGGTAAGGGTTCCCTTGGGTTGTGCGGTCTGGGTAAGGGTCCTGTGGTGATTTGCAGGTCCGCCATGCCCCCCAGTGACCCAAACAGAGTCCCTGGTATCTGGGATTTATTTACCTTCTTTAATTGAAACTTTGTAGCCTTGAGTGGAGACCTAGGTTGGCCAGGATGTGTGGAAAACTTGGCTTCCTCCATTACCGAGGAAACCTAAGACTCCTGCTCGCTCCATGGCTGCAGCCATCTTGGTTGGGTTAATTTGCATACTCTCTCCTGATTGGCTGGTGGGTGTGGCTTGTGGTATAGCAGAGGTAGGGTATAGCATATTACTCTTTTTATTAGATAGGACTAGAGGCCTGGGGAGGGGCATGCCTTAGCCTGGATTGCATGAGGGCACAGGCAAGGCTGAGGGACACCACCAGTATACAATCGGGACTGGGGAGGGAGGCAGGTTGGCCAGCCAGAGGGACCATGAGAAGGTTCCAGGGTGTTTCCAGCCTGTCATGCTCAGTCTCAATCAGCCAGACTCCAGCAGTAAACTAACCTACTGGTGGGAGCATCTGCACCCTGCTGTTCAGTGCATGTCATAGTGAGTGGGTGAACAGCCAAGGCATCATTAGCATATTATGCTTTGATTGGTTGAATGGATGACTGAATGACTGGATGACCAGATACTTAGCATATTATATAGGAGGATTCTCATTATTTTCTGGACAATAGTAAGATAGAATTACTCTCAGCTAGTATTAACTACAGGGGTTTGTTGGTTTTAATAGGAATAATAATTGGAATGTCTTCCTGCAGAGGGGCACTTCTGTTTCTTTAATTATCTAAAGGATTGGTTTAAAAAAGCTCTGGTAATCTACCACATTCTTCTTGTGTACAGGCGTAGGCTCTATTAGGAAACTAGATTTGTCTTTAGCATGTAAATTTCTTGCAAATTAGATCTTTAAATATATCATTCTAAAATTAGCTCTTGAAAAAAAATGTTCTTAGAAATCTATTTACTAAAAATACATTACTCAAGATAAATATCTCAGTGGTAATATTTTATAACTGACATCAACTTGTATCAAAATATACATTATGGAAAACGTCAGATATCACCTTACTAATTCGAGTTTTATTTCTCCCAAAATTAATTTTTCCCAGCTTTGTCTTAATCATTTGTAGATTACACCAGAAGCCAAAAAACGATGCCATAATTACTGAAGGAAGCTGAGAATGTGAAATGGGAAAGGTTTTTGAACAAGAGACTAAATAGAAGTATTAGAACATGGAGTTTTAGGTGAAGTGGATCCATAAAGGTAATAAAATTCAAAAGAAAACTTATTTATTTGAAATTATATATTATTTTTCTAAAATATGTGCTCCATATATACAAAACTTTTAGATCTACAGTGTTTTTAAGTTAAGTACATAAATATAATACCATACACAGTATCTAAAGAACCAAACACTTCAATCTAAAGTGTTAGAAATTTCCTACCAACCAAATAATTTCTGGCAACTATAATGTTTTATGAGCTATTTTAAAAATGGTTGTATGTATCACAAAGCTCTTCAAGAAACATATATTTTAAACCCTATCCTTATATTTAAAGAAAGTGCATGATGTTCCTCTAAATAAAATGTCTAATACAAAAAAATAGAAACAACTTAATTTTAGTTCTTAAAAGGTCATATAACAAGTCTGCTGGAAATTTTTGCACAGTTTGGTGATGAGAGCTTAGCACAAGAATTGGGAATTTATGTTCTAAAGATACCTTGCAGTGCTTCATATGGATCAGACCAATTATGGTTAGTCCCTGTATTTATTCAGGCAATGAGGAAGGGAAGAAAATCAGCCTTCTATAGTAATATGCAAATTTTAAAAATAAAACACTTTTATTAATGTTTTATATCTCAGCTTTTAAAGTGATAAAAATACATGCCATTAACACTATACAATACAATGCTCAAGATCTAACTAAATTAATAATAGTGGAATATGCAAATTAGTCAAGATGCCATAACATCACAACCAAACAATAGGGACCTGAGGGTGCAAGGCATCTGGTGGGGCAAGGGACTTCAGGCCATGCCCCCTGCCCAGTGGGGCTTGATGGGGACCTCACCCTCTGGGACTTGACAGGGGACCTGTGACTGTGCCCCTCTCCTGGTGTCAGGCCAGGGGACCTGAGGCTGTGCCCCCTGTCTGGAGGGGCTTGATGAGGGTGGGTCCAGCTGGGTCTAGGTCTCACCCAACAGGGGTGGGGCTGGCTGGGACTGAGTCTCCTGCATTTTTGAAGTGCGTGCAGGTGGTGGGCGGGGCCTTGACTCTAGGTCCTGCAGTGTGCCCCATACTCTGACAGGAGGGTGATTTTCATATACATTGTACTAATTTTATTTCATCTCTGAAACTTCTATTATAGAGAAAGGGCAAATAGCAATATTAAAATATTTTCCTCTAATTAATTCCCTTTTAATGTGCATGAATTTCATGCACCGGGCCACTAGTCTACACTAATAAAAGAGAAACATGCAAATTACCATCACTCCACTATGCCCAAGAGCCAATCAGAGTTAGTATGCAAATTAACCTGAAAAGATGGTGGCAGCCCTGACCCCCAGCCATTCCAGGCCTGTGGGAGTTGGAGAAGTCAGGGGCCAGCACCTGAGGGTGGCTGCAGCCAGGGAGACCAAGAAGCCACCTGCCCAGTGATCCCAGGCCACAGCCAGGCCACAGAAGCTGCCTGCCCCATGTCCTGGGGGAGATGGAGAAATCGGGCCCCTTAGCCAGAAACTGGCTGCGGCCTGGGAGATGAAGAAGCCACCTGCCCCATGATCCCAGGCCGCACTCAGCATTAGAAGCCTCGAGTCCACCTGCCCCACGAATTAGGGGAGATGGAGAAACTGGGCCCTCGGGCCTGAGGTTGGCTGCGGCCTGGGAGACAAAAAAGCCACCTTCCCTGTGATTCTAGGCCACAGCCAGCCAGAGAAGTTGCCAACATTGCATCCCAGGGAAGCTGGAGAAGCTGCCCACCTGTGGTCCAGGTGCCAGTACCTGAGGCTGGCTACAGCCTGGTAGATGGAGAAGATACCCACCTGCAGTCCTGGGCACTAGCACTTGCGGCTTCAGCCCAGGTGAAGCCACCTACCCACCATCCCCTGTGGCTTCAGCCGGCCTGGGTGCCTATGGCTAACCAGAGAGAGGGAAGCCCAGATCCCAGTGTCTTTGGTCTGCTGGAGGAGGAAATCCTGCATCATGGATGTGAGAGTAGGCAAAGGTGGTTAGGGGCAATCAAACCAGCAGGGGAGCAGTTAGGGACAATCAGGCTGGCAGGAAGAAGTTAGGGCCAATCAGGCAGGCAGGCGAGTAGTTAGGAGCCAGCAGATGTCCAACTGGCAGTTATCCCCTGAGGAGTCCCAGATTGGAGATGGTGCAGGCTGGGCTGAGGGACACTCTCCCCTTTTTTCCCACCCCAAGCACAAATTTTGTGCACTGGGCCACGAAATAAAGTGGCCCTATATTAGTCCTATCTAATAAAGAGGGAATATGCTAATTGACCCTCATGCCATTACAAGGATGGTGGTGTCCACAGCCACAAAATGGTGGCACCCAGTCCCCTCAGCCCCGCCTGGGTGGCAGGTGCAGAACCTGCCCCTAGGCAGGCCTGGCCACTCCACACACCTGCCTCCAGAGTCCTCCAGTCCCCTCAGCTGCCCAGGGCCACCGAGGCTCAGGTAACCAGGGCCAGCCAAGGCTTATGCTGCCGGCAGTGGCAGTAGCAGAAATGTGATGGAGGCATCACCTTCCCCTGACCACTATGTCACCTCCTGCCCCTGAGGGCTCCCGAACTATGAGAGGGGGCAGGCCGGGCTGAGGGACCCCTCCTTCCTTCAGTGCATGAATTTTCATGCACCAGGCCTCTAATATATATATAAAAGCCTAATTACAAAGAGTCCCTTCAGGAGTTCTACTAACTGGGAGTTCAATCACTCACTATGATGTGTGCTAACTACCAGGGGGCAGGGTAGAATAAAGGAAGGCCCCAGCTGCAGCTGGCAGCCGAGGAAGAGAGGCCCTGGCCACGGACAACAGACAGCATCCACTAGGGACCCTACCCTTGCACAAATTTTGTGTACTGAGCCTTAGGTTGAAATATAAAAAAATATAAGTATATATTCCTCAAACAGCTCAAAATTGGGAATACTATCATAAGCCATTCAGAGTTATTCTGAATTACATGAGGCACAGGTAGTAAAACAAGTCTGTGCTAATAGTTTACCTTTATCCTAGTCATGAGCAAATAAAATCTCAGAACTCTTACTTTCATTTTGGGCTTAAAATGTCTCTGCCCTTATTCAAAAGCAGAAACAGCTTCTGGAAAGTGAATTCCATCCCAACGAGAGAAAAGCCTCTCCCTTGGCTTTCTAACTATTGATAAAACCTAAACAGACACAGAACTCTATCCAGAACAATTCTGCCAAGATAATGTTTAGCTTTCTTGCATCTGAAGGTTAAAAATATAAAGGGGAATAAAGATACTGAATATATAGCACATGTATAGAGCAAGAATAATGTAAAAATTATTTCTAATTGTAAAGAGTTAAAATATACATTCTAAATGCTCTACCATATTTCATAGTTAATTTTTGTTTGCTTGCTTTTTAATCAGTAGGAGACTTTTTGTAGAGTGCCTTTAGAAGAAATATTTATGGAAAGTAAGGAAAGGGAGCAAGATTGGGCAGAGGAAGATGCAGTCTTTATAAAAAATAATGTAAACATTTTTTTTTTAATTAGAAGGAAATTGAGTCTTAAAGAAAGTATGAATTGACTTTACTGGGGCGTCTCAAGATAGGATAAAGCTTCAGAGCTGTCTCAAGTAAGTGGCAAGAGGGCCAGGCCTTTACCTCATGTCCACTAGGCACCGTTTAGATTTTTCTTCAGAAGCAAGATTGGCCTGAGTGAGGCAGATCTCATTAGCTACACCATTCCCCAAAGGAGAGTGATAAGTGAAGGATGTCTGCTGGCAGCATTCCCAGCAGCTGGGATAATAAGAATTTTAATCCTGAAGGAGATCTAGGTGATACAACCAGGAACATCTTATACAAACCATGGAAGAATTAGCAAATATTATATATTTAATTGATCTTGTTTCCTATGATTAGAGCACTAATGATGAGATAGACAGTTATTAGTGAAAATAATTATGGTGAAAACTGAGAAATCCTGAATGCATACAAACCAGCCAAAAGGCTTGTTTTGCATAGGTGTGTGACATATACATACACAAAAAGAAGATATCTTTACCTCACATTAATGTACCATTTATAAGTTATCTTCCCTAACATAATAAAGTAGTACATTAAAATCAATGACTCCACTAAAACAAAACTAATCAGATAAATAAAAATTAAAATATTATTGAATATTATTCCATAATCACATAGTCATAGTAGAAACACAAGGACCTGGATTTTTAGAAAGAGTGTGAAGAAATAGAAACATTTCGATTCGTGATAGTAATGCAATAATGAAATTGCCTGAAACATTTTGATTAGTATTAAAGACTATTAGTTTTTTAATAGAATTTTGGCAAGAAAATTATATCATTTATTCTGTGCATTTCATATTGCATCATGTTAGAAAGTATATATGATGCTGGGTGGGACCACTATTAGTGGTGTTAGTTCCTTTGTTCACTTTACTCTTATAGTAATAGCCAGATATGTTGGAAACCAAACATTGTTCTTACTAAATGGATGTAAACAGGAGGCCAGAAGGCTGGTCAACCTTAACTGCTCTGAAAGATCAGAGCTAATCATTCACTGTTTAGTTGAAACATCGTTGACTGAAGCAACCTCTACCTGTTTGTTTCATGTTAATTTCTATTTTTGTTATTTCCTGCCTAAAGGCTAGGGGTGTGTCCCAAAGCCTTAATAAAAGGGAGAAAAAGGCCAGAGTAAGTGGCAGTCCTTTCCACTAGAGGAAGGCTCCCGCCTGGCCCCCCAATATCACCAAATTAATGTTTTCTGATCTCTCATTTCGTTTGCATGTGACCTCCTTCAGAACCCGAACCCTGAACCGGGCACCCTGAACCACGCAGGACATGGAAAGGGGATCCCACACAGATATTTACTTCGGAAAGGCTTTGCATTTAGAAAATGACCTATAGCATAATATTGTGTAAATATGGTTTCACCTTATGGTTTTACCACCCATTAATGATACTATGTGAATCAGTTATTTCACTGGTTTTGCAAAATTGTGATTTTCTAATTTTGTCATTTTTTATTTATTTATTACCTGGTATTTCTACCTAATGATTGATGAGTTTGATCATCCAATAGGGTAAACACCTTATAAAAATGCAAAGTTGCTTGGCTGATGTGGCTCAGTGGTTGAATGTCAACCTATGAACCAGGAGGTCATGGCTTGATTCCCGGTCAAGATACATGCCCAGGTTTTGGGCTGGCTCCCTATTGGGAATCATGCAGGAGGCAACTGATCAATGATTCTTTCTTATCATTGATGTTTCTATCTCTCTCTCCTCCCTTACTCTCTGTAATCAATGAAAATATATTAAGCTAAAAAAAAACAGAATAAATGATTGTTATATTTAATATTCTATATTGAAGTAAGGAGCTCCTGTATAACAGTCAACTTTATTAGTGACTATTATATTTACAGGCAGTTCTCGGATTACATTGGAGATCCATTCCTACATCACAACGTAATGCATAAGTCAGAACCCATTTATGTAAGCACCTAGGTCACTCACGTGGAGCACAGACACAGCAGTAATGAAGTGAAACAGTAAAAAAAAATTAAAAGAAAGATAACAATTCCTTACCTTTACTTGTGGTAAACAAATAATAAAAGACATATGTACATACATCAAAATGACAGAACTTTTTTTTTTAATAGAAATACTGTAAATGGGAGATGGAGACGTAACCACAAAACAATGTAAATCAAGTCCAATGTAACAGAGCTACCTATTGTGGGAAACCATTGTTCTCACTAAATGGATGTAAATAGGAGGCTAGAAGGCTGGTCAACCTTGAAGCTCTGAAAGATCAAAACCAGCCACTCCCTATCTAATTGAGACAATGAACTTCCCCATCAAATAATGTCAATCCTGACTGATAAGATAATCTACTTGTTACTGGAATTGCCTGCTTCAGGGCAAAGGGTGTATCCCAAACCTAAATAAAAGAGATGGCAAGGCCAAAGGAAGGTGGCAGTCCTTTCCACTAGAGGAAGGTTCCCGCCTGGCCCCCCAATATCGCCAAATCAATGTTTTCTAGTCTCTCATTTCATTTGCGTGCGGCCTCCTTCAGAACCCGAACCCTGACCTGGGAACCCTGAACCACGGGGGACGTGGAAAGAGGTTCCCACATCTGGCGCCTGACCACGGGACTTCTGGAGGACAAGGTATTTTTCACTGAAGAGCAAAGGAAGGAAAATGGTGAGGGAAAATTCACCTAGAAAAAGGTGAGGGGAATTCAACGTACGCAAAGCCCACGGACTGACTACAGAGTCGAAATCTGTAAGTAGGGTGGGAACATCTTTTTCAGCCAGGCTACTGGGGAAGGATTCGGTTATAAATATAAATATAAACTTTATTATAGACTTTTGGTTTGCATGCTTAAATAATGTGGTTTTTTGTTCAAATTAAAATCTTAGTTTGCATTTGGAATCTGAAATCTGTAATAAGTGAAACTCCACTGCTGAAATCACCTCTGGTGGGGAGAAATTCAAAGGTGGCAAAAGAGGGCAAGGCTCTCTGCTCTTCTGCAATGAGATTACTTAAGGTTTTGAAAGGAAATGAACTCCCCTCCATCTTGTGCTGGGCCCCCTGCCTAACCCCCCCTCCCTTTTCTGGGAGTGGCCACAGGTGTGCCAGCAATGTCTTAACTTCCTGACCCCCACCCAAATGGACCAATGAAGCTCCAGGAACACAGCGAGGATCCTAATAAGGCTAAACCACAGAAAGACCCTAATTCAAATGACCAATCTCTGGAACCCTCATCACTTTCCTAAGCCCTCCCAATTATCCTACCCCATAAAACTCATTGTTCCCTCCCAGCTCCCTCTCTCCCTCTCTCTCTCTCTCTCTCTCTCTCTCTCTCTCTCTCTCTCTCTCTCTCTCTCGTCTCGTCTCGCTGGTGCTTCAGAAAGAGGCTGAGAGCCATACCCGGGTTTGAATAAAAGACTCTCTGCTTTTGCATCGGAAAAGGCTCCTTAGAGGTGGATTATTGGGGACCCCGAACTCTGGGCACAACCGTTTCATTTAAAAATTATAGAAGAACTCGCAGGGAAATGCTAATTTTGGCCAAATTAGGTGCTAGTTACTACTTCAGAAAGCGAAAAAGAAAGAAAACTTTAAGATCTGTCTTTATCTTTTAAGCATGAAAAGAAATTCGGCCAGATCTGTTACTGATGCTTTCCCCTGAAGTAAGCAGGATGTGGAGGAAGAGAGACATGTGGCAATCCAATATGAAAGTCCACTCTCCAAATATACTAAATCTAAAGTCTCCTTTCTCGCCATGAAAAAGTTTTTAAAAAATTTAGAGATGTGTCTGGAATTTCTGTACTCGTGAGGAGAGAAGCCTGGCTTAAAAAGAAATGCGTGCAATTGTCCACCTTTTTGGACATATTACACAGGATTTTAAGCTGGAATCTCTCCCCAAAAGCTGCAGAAAAAGAAAAACCCAGAACTGGTCTTTATTTTTTAAGAAAAATGGCGTAAAGGAACCAAAAGGAGAAGATTTTGTATTATTAAGGTTTTCAGCTAAATCCAAATTAAATTGGGAGAAAATAAAATAAAGTTTTTCTAATAATTAGGAATTCAAAATATGTTGTCTATTGATCTAATAAAAAAGGATTAATTCTGTGATTCCCAACTGAAAATTTTAATATAAAAAAAACAGTTTAAAGATATAAGGTAATTATAAAGTATTATAATCTTTAAATCATATAAATATATATATATTTGATGGTTTTTTCCATGTTAAAATTTCAAGGATTTAACAGAGATGATTCTTGGAAAACTCCATGGGCCCAGAGTAATACAATAAATTTGTTCTTTCTTCTTAAAGAAAATCTTTTTAAATTTAACCTATCTAATATACTTGAAATTGCATGGAAAACTTTATCAAATAAGAATTAATAACTATATTTTAAATGTTATAAAGGTTTTGGCCTCTAAGAAGGATATGAGGTAGCACTCTAGGGAGAGGCATAAACACTCAGCTTCTGAGAGATCCAATCTTTCAGTGTCCTAGATGTCAGAGAGGTAACCATTGGGCCAGGCAGTGTAAATCAAAATTTCATAGAAATGGGCAACCTCTAGATCAAGATACAGGGCATAGTCAACTGCCGGGAAACGGCCAGAGTTATTATTAGGGAAAACCTGCCCTGCAAGGCCCACAGTGGATTCCCTCATCCGAGCAACTCCAGGAAGCACAGGCTTGGATCTTAACAGCACTATAGCAGTCACTTTGACTCCTGATATTGCTCGGCAAGCTATTCCTACAGGAATATGGGGTCCTATGTCACCGGGAACTTTAGGATTAATCTTAGGGAGGAGTGGAAATACCCTAAAAGGATTAACTGTTCTGCCTGGACTCATTGATTCAGATTATGAAGGAGAAATTAAAGTTATACTAAAATGTAATCATATTATGCAAATTACTCCAGGACAAAGAATTGCTCAGATACTACTTCTACCTTATGTTCAGCAAGGTGAGGCTATAAATAGAAAAAGAGGAATGCAAGGATTTGGAAGCTCAGACATTTATTGGATACACGAAATTAGCAAAACCCGTCCTATGATTAATTTGAAAATAGAGGGAAAACAATTTAGGGGTCTAGTGGACACTGAGCAGATGTTAGCGTTATCAGCAAAGAATTCTGGCCTCCAAATTGGTCCACAACAGAAGCTATGGGCTCAGTTAAGGGGGTAAGAATTCCTGATGATACACATCATAGTGCTGCAGTGTTAAGATGGCAAGATGAGGAAGGACAGACAGGATGGTTTCAGCCCTACATCCCAAAAATTTCAGTCAATTTGTGGGGCCAGGATGTTTTAGAAGGTTTACAGGCATGTATTGTTACTGGCAAAGGACAGCAGTTAATGACTCAGACGGCATATCAACCTTTTTAGGAGCGGTCACTGCTCAGTCTCCTCACTCTCATGCTGATCCAATACAATGGAAAGATGATAGACCTGTATGGGTGGATCAGTGGCCATTAACCAAGGAGAAATTAGGTCGTATTCATGAATTAATACAAGAACAAATAGAAGCTGGCCACATAGAACCTTCCAATAGTCCTTGGAATACGCCTGTATTTACAATCCCTAAAAAGGCGAGAGGAAAATGGCGATTATTACATGATCTTAGAGCAATTAATGTTACTATGCATACCATGGGAGCTTTACAACCTGGACTCCCAGCACCTTCACAAATCCCTTTAAATTGGTTTCTTATAGTGGTAGATCTTAGATTGTTTTTTTACAATTCCCTTGGCACTTCAAGATAAACAGAGATTTACATTTTCAGTGCCATCTATTAATAATATAGAACCCATGAAAATATATCAATTGAAGGTTTTACCTCAAGGAATGGCCAACAGCCCTACTTTGTGTCAAAAATATGTGGCTCAAGCTTTTCAGCCTTTAAGAGACAAATACTCCCAATGTTATATTATCCATTACATGGATGACTTGCTCTTAGCAAGCCCAAGGGAAGAACAGACCTTGGCCATGTTTTCCCAATTAGAAGAGGAGCTCCCTAAATGGGGCTTAAGAATTGCTCCAGAAAAGGTACAGAAAGAAACACCTTTCCAATATTTGGGAACCATAATTGAAAACCAAAGCATTAGGCCTCAGAAGGTAGAGATAAGAAAAGACTGTGTTCAGAGGAGAAAATGGCGGCAGAGTAGACGATGCGTCTGGAGCTTTGTCGCTGGGCAGAAGGAGAGAGAGCGGCTGAGAGTCGCATTGGGAGTGTTTGTTGGCAAGTTAGGAGTCAGTTGTCCTCCAGGAGAAGGTGGAGAACTGCTGGAAGGGGCTCTCCCGGCCAGGCGGCCCCATTGCCACGGGGCTTTGGTAGGCCAGAGCCACCAGCGCGAACGCGGAGCCTGAGCCATCTTGCAGTGGGAGGTGGATGTCTGTGGCGGTCTGAAGCCTTCGGCTGGGCACCCATCGAGCAGCCAGGGACCCAGGGACCCAGAACTCTGCTCTCCAATGGGCGCAGAAACGGGGCGGAACCAGAGATCCACAGAGCACACGGACAGGTCAGATTGTGCCTGAGATAAGGGGGAGGTAGATGTCTGCCGAGACCTGAAAGCTGCGGCTGACAGAGGCACCCACAGAGCAGCCAGGGACCCAGAGCGCGGCTTCCCAGGCGGCACAGATGCGCAGGCGCAGGATTCGGAGATCCAGGCGGCGAGCGGAAGGGTCATATTTCGCCTGGGTCAGGGTGAGGTCTCCTACCCCTGCACAACTAAGACGTGCACACTGTGGGAGCCGGGCTGTGGGAAAGCTGCCTCTGGAGAGGCCCGCGGAGGTGGTCAGGGCGTGATCCCTGAGTGTGAAGGCAAACCCTCTGAGCTGTTGACAGAGGAGAGCTCTGGAAAATGACTCGTTTTTTTGTGTGTGTGTTTTTTTTTCTGGGGCAGAGGGACAGCCTGGGAGTTACTACAGTGTCCCCACAAACTGACTTTGAGAACCACAGAGTAGCAGGATCTGAGCACAGCCTAGAGAGGTCCTGTGCTTTGTCTCAGAGATCAATTCCGAAACACTGCCACCCAGTGAATGACGCACAAATTGACTCTGGCATAACCACAAAAGAATAAAGAGATTAAAACACCAAGAGGGGAACACAGGGAGCTGCAATGCCTTCCCTGCTGGGAAACAGGAGTGCCAAGCAGAATAATAGTGGAAGTGAAGGACCATTCTATTTTTCTTCTTTTTTTTTATTTTTCCTTTTTTCTTTTTTCTTTTTTTTCTTTTTTAATTTTTTATTTTTCATTTTCACATATTTTAATTAAAAGAATATTTTTTTTCTTTCCACCTCAATTGATTTTACCTTTATAATTATTACATTTTTGTTTTAAACTAGTATTATTAATTACTACTAGTACCTAACCGTTTTGGGGGAAAAAAAACACAAGTGTCATTTTGTTTTCTCTTTATTTTATTTTGGGATTAGAGTTCTACAGTCATCTTTCATCTTTCCTTTAGCATAATTTTACTCCAACTCAACTCTACCTGTATGCCAACACTTTCCTCCTAACTTTCCCCATTTTGTTGTCTTATTTTTCTTTCCCTTTTCCAACTTTAGATTCTCCATATTTTTCTCTTTACCTGGTTAAAATTTCACACCATTTATATATCTAATTTCAAATCCCCTACTATAAGTCCACGCAAACCTCTCTCTTCTTGTCTTCACTAGCCAAAAAGTTGTTTTTTCTCTATGTCCTTTTGTTGCTATTTGCCTGAAAAGTAATTATATTGATTTTTTGAAATATTTTTGTGAGATTGTTTTGGTTTATTCTACTTGTTTTATTTTGGTTTTTGCTTGCTTTGTTTTCTACCTCACTCTTCCCTCACCTCCCTCGATACCAGTTGCTATTTGCAATTTGCCTTAATCTCTAGGTACTGGTTGCTGGCCTTTATTGGGATTAGTGACTGTTCTATTGGAGTTGTCTCCTGACATCTATATTTTGTTCCTCTTTTTTCTCTTATGCACTTTCCTTTCTCTCTGACTTTTTTCTCTTCCTCTTTCCTACTCCTTCTTCTCCTTTTTATTTTCTTATTTTATTTTATTTTATTTTATTGTTCATTTATTTATCTTTTTTTTTATCACTCTCCCAATTTGATTTTGGCATTTCTTTCTTTTCTTCTTTCCTCATTTTCCTCTTCTTCTTTCTCTATTTACCCCTAATTTGTCCTTCATTGGTGGTCACCTTATTTGTGATTATTAACATCTTGAATACATTCCTACTCAGTGCCTTGTGTGCTGTACCTGGTTGTGTTATAGTTTGTGCCTCTCCATCAACGTAGGAGAGAGAACTACATAACCAGACACCCGGAGAAGAAAGACCATGGGCAGAAAAAGAAACAACCCACATAAGACAGAAAGGCAGGTTTCACCAGAAAAGGAAGTAAACGAAATACAAGCAGAAATAAGCCTGCCAGAGAAAGAGTTCAGAGAAATGATCATAAGGTGTATGAAAAGAATGGAAGATAAATTTGACAATATGAGTAAGAGCCAAGAGGAAATGAAGAAGACCCAAGAGGAGATGAAGAAGCAGCAAGAAGAAATGCAGAATAATCAAGAAGAAATGAAAAATGACATCACTGCTATAAAGAACTCAATAGAAAGCATCAAAAGTAGACTAGAAGAAGCAGAGGACCGCATCAGTGAGCTAGAAGATATGGTAGGAAAAAATACCCACGTTCAGCAGCTTCTAGAAAAAAAAGTTAAAAAGCAAGAAGAGAGTCTAAGGGAACTTGGGGATAACATGAAACAAAACAACATCCGCATAATTGGGGTCCCAGAAAGAGTGGAAACTGAACAAGGATTAGAGAACGTGTTTGAAGAAATAATGACAGAAAATTTCCCCAATATAGAAAAGAAAAAACCCACACAAATCCAAGAAGCTCACAGAATCCCATGCAAAATGAACCCCAACAAACCGACACCGAGGCACATTATAATTAAATTGGCAAACACCGACACCAAAGTAAGAATCTTAAAAGCAGCCAGAGAGAAACAGAAAGTTACCTACAAAGGAACTCCCATAAGACTAGCTACTGACTTCTCAACAGAAACTCGTCAGGTCAGAAGAGAATGGAATGAAATATACAAAGTCATGCAAAGGAAGGGTCTGAATCCAAGAATACTGTACCCTGCAAGACTCTCAATCAAAATTGAAGGTGAAATCAAAAGCTTCACAGACAAAAAAGGACTAAGGGAATATATTACCACCAAACCAGCAATGCAAGAAATGTTAAAAGGTCTGCTGTAATAAAAAGAAAGAGGAAGCGAAGAAGGAACTTGGGGGTAAGGACTAAAAATGGCAACAGATAAGTACTTATCAATAACTTTAAATGTAAACGGTTTAAATGCTCCAATCAAAAGACATAGGGTAACCGATTGGATAAGAAAACATGATCCATATATCTGCTGTCTGCAAGAAACCCACCTTAGGAAAAGAGATGCACACAGATTGAGGGTGAAGGGATGGAACATGGAAATTCAGGCAAATGGAAATGAAAAAAAAGCTGGGGTTGCAATACTTATATCTGACAAATAAGATCTCAAAGTGAAGGACATAACAAGAGATAAAGAAGGCCACTTCATAATACTAAAGAGAACAATTTAACAAGAAGAAATAACTCTGGTAAACATATATGCACCCAATATAGGAGCACCTAAATACATAAAAAAACTCTTGGAGGATATTAACGGAGATATTGACAGCAATACAATCATAGTAGGAGACTTTAATACCCCACTGTCAGCACTGGACAAATCCTCTAAACAAAAAATCAGCAAAGAAACATCAATCCTAAATGACTCACTAGACCAGATGGAATTAATTGACATCTTCAGAACATTTCACTCCAAAGCCACAGAATATACATTCTTCAGTGCACATGGGTCATTTTCAAAGATAGATCATATGTTGGGTCATAAGAAAAGTCTCTTCAAATTCAAGATAGAAATCATATCAAGCATTTTCTCAGACCACAGTGGCATAAAACTAGAAATCAACTATAATAAAAACAATAGAAAGAAATCAAGCTCATGTAGACTAAACAGCATGCTATTAATGACTGGGTAACCAGTGAGATCAAGGAAGAAATAAAAAAACATCATGGCAACAAATGACAATGACAACACAACAATACAAACTTTATAGGACACAGTGAAAGCAGTCTTGAGAGGGAAGTTCATAGCCCTACAAGCCTACTGCAAAAAAACAGGAAACAATGGTAATAAATTACCTAACCCTACAAATCAAAGAGCTAGAACAACAGCAACAAGAAAAGCCCAGTGTACTCAGAAGGAAGGAAATAGTGAAGATCAGAGTGGAGATAAACAACTTAGAGACCAAAGAAACAATTCAAAAGATCAACAAAACAAAGAGCTGGTTCTTTGAAAGGATAAACAAGATTGAGGGACCCCTAGCCAGGCTCACCAAGAAGCAAAGAGAGAAGACCCAAATAAACAAAATCAGAAATGAAAGAGGGGAAATAACAACAGACCCTGTGGAAATACAAAGGATTGTTAAAAAATACTATGAACAACTCTATTCCACCAAATTGGACAACCTGCAAGAAATGGACATTTTCCTAGAAAAATATAACCTCACAAAACTCAATGAGGAGGAAACCAAACATCTCAATAGTCCAATAACTATGGAAGAAATTGAAGCAGTAATCAAAAAGCTTCCAGCAAATAAAAGCCCGGGTCCAGATGGCTACACAGGAGAGTTTTACCACACATTCAAGGAAGAATTAAGACCTATGCTCCTCAGAATATTCAAAAACATTCAAGAAGAAGGAATACTTACAAACACCTTCTATGAAGCACCAACACCCTTTCTTGATAAAAACTATCAACAAAGTGGGAATAGAAGGATCATACCTCAACATCATAAAAGCCATATATGATAAACCCACAGCTAACATCATACTCAATGGGCAAAAACTAAAACCATTTCCCCTAAGAACAGGAACAAGACAGGGATGCCCACTCTCACCTCTCCTGTTCGACATAGTACTGGAAGTATTAGCCATTGCAATTAGACAAGAAGAAGAAATAAAAGGCATCCAAATTGCAAAAGAAGAAGTAAAGCTGTCCTTATTTGCAGATGACATGATATTGTACATAAAAAACCCAAAGGACTCCATTCCAAACTAATTGACTTAATGAATTCGGCAATGTAGCAGGATACAAAATTAATGCTAAGAAGTCTGTGTCATATCTATACACTAATAGTGAAATTATAGAAAGAGAAAGTAAAAAAGCAATCCCATTTACCATCGCACCAAAAAAATTAAGATACCTAGGAATAAACCTAACTAAAGAGGTAAAAGACCTTTATGCAGAAAACTACAGGACACTGAAAAAAGAGATAGAGGAAGATGTTAACAGATGGAAGAGCATACCATGCTCATGGATTGGGAGAATCAACATCATTAAAATGTCCATACTACCCAAAGCAATCTACAGATTCAACACACTACCCATTAAAATACCAACGACATATTTCACAGACCTAGAAAGAATTCTTCATAGATTCATCTGGAACAAAAAAAGACCACAGATAGCTACAGCAATTCTGAGAAGGAAGAATAAAGTAGGTGGGATCTCAATACCAGACTTCAAGCTGTACTACAAAGCAACTGTTCTCAAAACAGCCTGTTACTGGCACAAGAACAGACATATAGACCAATGGAATAGAATAGAGAACCCAGATATCCACCCAAACCACTATGCTCAATTAATATTTGACAAAGGAGGCTTGAACATTCAATGGAGCCAAGATAGCCTGTTCAATAAATGGTCTTGGGAAAATTGGACAGATACATGCAAAAAATTGAAACTGAACCACCAACTTATACCAAATACAAAAATTAACTGAAAATGGATACAGGACTTAAACATTAGAAAGGAAGCCATAAGAATATTAGAGGAATCCACAGGCAGCACAATCTCAGATATATGCCAAAAGAACTTCTTCACTGATACTGCTCCAAAGGCAATGGAAGCTAAAGAAAAAATAAACAAATGGGACTACATCAAAATAAAAAGCTTTTGCACAGCAAAAGAAACCATCAACAAAACAACAAGAAAGATCACTGTATGGGAGAACATATTTGCAAATGTTATCACTGATAAAGTTTTAATCTCCAACATCTACAGCCAACTTATACAACTTAATAAAAGGAAGATAAATGATCCAATAAAAAAATGGGCAATGGACTTAAATAGAACCTTTTCAAAAGATGACAGAAGGAAGGCCTTGAGACACATGAAAACATGTTCAAAGTCATTAATCATCCGAGACATGCAAATCAAAATGACAATGCGATACCATCTTACACCAGTCAGAATGGCAATCATCAACAAATCAACAAACGACAAGTATTGGTGAGGATGTGGAGAAAAAAGAACCCTTGTGCACTGTTGGTGGGAATGCAGACTGGTGCAACCACTGTGGAGAACAGTATGGAGTTTCCTCAAAAAACTAAAAATGGATCTCCCATTTGAACCTGCAACCCCACTCTTAGGAATTTATCCTAAGAAATTACAAACACCAATCAGAAAGGATTTATGCACCCCTATGTTCATAGCAGCACAATTTACAATTTGGAAATAGCCTAGGTGCCCATCAGCAGATGAGTGGATCAGAAAACTGTGGTACATCTACACAATGGAATTCTATCCTGCCATTAAAAGGAAGGAATTCTTACCATTTGCAGCAACCTGGTTGGAACTGGAGAGCCTTGTGCTTAGTGAAATAAGCCAGTCAATGAAGGAGAAGCATCACATGATCGCACTCATTGGGGGATAATAAAGAACATTATAAACTGATGAACAAAAAGATAGATACAGAGATAGTAAAGCTTCAAACAGACTGAAATTATAGCAGGAAGATTAAAGTTAGGTGAGGTAGATAAGAGATCAATCAAAGGACTTGTAGGCATGCATATAAGCATAACCAATGAACATAGACACTGGGGGGTTGGGGTATGCCTTGGAGGGGGGGGGCAATGAGGAGATATGTATAAAAAAATAATAATAAAAAAAGAAAGAAAAGACTGTCTTAAAACTTTAGATGACTTCCAGAAATTAATAGGGGACATTAACTGCTTAAGACCTTATCTGAAGATCTCTATGGGAGAAATGAAAAATTTATTTAGTATACTTAGAGGTGATATTTCCAGAAAAATTTTCCAAACCTGTGTGGATTCCTACTAGAAATATAAAACTACAACAGGGATCCAAGAGAGAAACTAGTCAAACTAAAAAGGACTTTGCACCTGGAGCCACACCATGCAGCTGCAATCAACTACCTTAGTCACAGAGAACAGCAACTCCAAGCACTGCACTGAAGAATAGGATCAGGAGGAGGACAAGCAGAACAACAAACAACCTGAAGACCACCAGTAGCATGGTAAAAAGGATGGTACAAACGCCTAAGAATGTCTCTCTTGCAATGCCAACAGTTATCAGCTGGTCGGTAATATTACCTGGGGCAAATGGGGAAGTATTTGAGACTTATATTCCTGACCCTTCATGGGTAAGAACCCTTAGGTGTACTGATTCCCATGTTTCTTGTAGTCTCTAAGAAGGGCAAAATTAAGTAACTAAATATTTTTTAAAATTCCACCAACAATTTTAAATAACAAAAAGCCTATAGCCGCTTGTGTTCTTAAGCTAGAGGCGGGCAACATTTGTGGCTTGTAAATCAGACATAAACATTTACTAAATTTCTTTTGCTTTTCAAATTAAGAAATCTACTTTAATTAATAAATTAGCTTTTAAATAAAAACCAAGGTTTTCAGCTAAATTAAAAGCCAATGTCTTTGTAAGCAATTTGATTAAGTATATAATTTTTTGACAAATATCCTAAACAAACCTACAATCTAATTCTTTGAATATTTTATAGCAATTAAAAAATATAAAACATGAAAGGAATTAAGGCAGTGAGAGGGCACTTGAGCATTCTATACTGGCTTTTCTTGCTCTTTTTGCCAAGAGGGACAGCTGTTGCCTGAGTTTTCTGTTCATGCTGAGGTTGAAGCCTCGTGCTAGCTGGTACCATGAATCTGTCTCTCACCCAGTGGTGTGAGCTGGGCCCTCCCTGGAGAAGAAACCTGGGTTCCCCAAGATATGTGATCAGTGCTGGGACCCTGCCAGTAGATGAGAGGATCCCAAGGCAGGTACTGGGCGTGGAGGCCACAAGGGCATCAACTACCAAGGAGATGGTACTGAACCTCACATCAACCTGCTTGGCCCTGGAGGATGGCCGGTTAGGCAGAGATGGGTAAGATTCCTCAGAGGAGGAACAACCTAAGACAGGCACAGTCGCAGAAGGGCCATCAGGAGAAAACTTGGTGATCAACAGAGGTGAGGCACAAACCCTCACCCCGCAACATTGCAGGGGCTTGAACCTTCACCCCTTCTGAGGGAGGTCTCCTACCCCATGGCTACTTCACTTCCCATGCCCAGCTCCGATCGGGACCCAGGTGACAAGACAGAGATTTGGCTCAGCTCACCTCCGTTCGGGACACAGATGACAGACAAAGATTTGGTGCAGCTCAGATTGGGACCCAGCAACAGACAGACTTGGCTGACAGCTGCCCTATATTCTAAATCCAACCTAACACCAGGAATGCTCAGGACCTACTCAAGAATGCAAATAATCCTTTCCACTAATATTACAGGATAAAACTAAGCTTGTTGTTAGAATATTAAATTTGACAATAAAATAGTTAAGTTTTCAAATTAATTCAATTGGTTAATTGAAATAAGTGAATATTCAAGAAAATTTAATTGTACTGGAAAAAAAGTTGTTCCTAAAGTATTAACTAAAATTTCTATTGGTAGTTCATTGCATGGTAAAATTACTTAACATGCAATAAACATAAAGCAGTCATAATTGCATTATAAAAAATTTTCCAAAAGCCTCCTAATAATTTAAAAAAAGAGGGGATAGTACAGTAATATGTAAGGAAAAGTATCCTGTAAGCAAATTAGATCTAGAAAATTTTTTTACTTAACAGCAAGACACCCATGAAAAATATAGATAATATTAAAATAAGCCAAAGGAAAATCACTTGGGCAAAAATAAAAAGGATCCAAAGTCAAATTTATAGAAAAAATTTCTTTGCTAACTTTTGGTAGAGAATGTTTGTATATTTTCAGAAAAACAGCTCCAAGACCATGTGAATTCTTACAACAGAGAATGCTTCAGCTATGAAGACAAGAGGAGAAACAGTCCAGAGATGGAAGATGCTGACGACACCTTGCCATCCTAGCAGTCATCAGCTGTGCATCGATGCAGGTTGCCCAGGACCAAACCAGAGAGGGTCAGACCTGCATTGCCACTATTTGTCCACCATCCAGAACGGAAATTTCATTGCTAACATGTACACTCAAAAAACTGTTGGACATTGAAACTGGGACTCAAAGGACCATTGGCCCAGAAAGAAAGATACTATAGACTTATTCATTTACCTCTTAGCATAGCCATTGTTGCTTGTCTTATTTTTTGTTCTTAATATTTATTTCTATTCTGCAGATGCAAGATTTTTTAGAGAAAAGAAAATGGGGGAGATGTTGGAAACCAAACATTGTTCTCACTAAATAGATGTAAATAGGAGGCTAGAAGGCTGGTCAACCTTGAAGCTCTGAAAGGTCAAAACCAGTCACTCCCTATCTAATTGAGACAATGAACTTCCCCATCAAATAATCATGTCAATCCTGACTGATAAGATAATCTACTTGTTACTGGAATTGCCTGCTTCAGGGCAAAGGGTGTATCCCAAACCTAAATAAAAGGGATGGCAAGGCCAAAGGAAGGTGGCAGTCCTTTCCACTAGAGGAAGGTTCCCGCCTGGCCCCCCAATATCACCAAATCAATGTTTTCTAGTCTCTCGTTTGCGTGCGGCCTCCTTCAGAACCCGAACCCTGACCTGGGAACCCTGAACCATGCGGGACGTAGAAAAAGGTTCCGACAAGCTATATATCAGTTTTAACCTTTTTAAAAAAATTGTTACAGACCCCAGCTAGTATGACTCAGTTGGCTAGAGTGACCTTTCATACAGCAAAACTTTAGGGGTTGATCCTGGGTCAGGGTATATGTCAGAGGCAGCCAATGAATATTTCTATCTCAATGAATATTTCTTTCTTGTAAAGGAGAGAGAGATTTATGTATTCATTGTGTAACCATCAATTGCAGACATTATTTATTCCAATGTCTATATTGTACCAAATTTGGTCCATGATAACTCTCAAACTGGCTTCAGCGCCCATTGGATCCAGCATCAATATTTCTTTTCCTTGATTGCTTACATAAAAAAATTAACCTGCATTTTTACGGTCTCTAACATGGAATAGCAATTTCTCCTCAAAGTTCTGATTTTTTTATTTAGTTGAGAAATTTTTTGAAACCAAGATTTAATTACTATGGGTGCCATTGAACTAATTGCTGTTGAAGTGACAAAAGAAGATATCTTTACCTCACATTAATGTACCATTTATAAGTAAAGTTCTCCTAACTTTGAGTGAACAGAGCTAGCACATTTTAAAAAATAGACATCATCTATAATAATAAAAGTGTAATATGCTAATTAGACTGGGCGTCCTTCCAGATATCCTTCTGGATGACCTTCCAGATGAAGCCAGGACTGCAAGGAAAGTCTGGGTCCCAAGTGCCAGAGGGAAGCTAGTGCTGGCAGCCAAGGGAAGGAAAGCCTACTCTTGCACGAATTCTGTGCATCAGGCTTCTAGTGTGTTTTTATTGATAGTTTTTACTCTGTTGTATTTACTAATTGTATGTCTTTTCTCTTGCATTACGAGTATTTGTTCCTAATATTGTTAAAATATTAACGGTTGCTTATTTGCTTTATCTTATAGTATGTTTAGAATGGTATTAAAATTACAATGATAACAATACTATTATTATTATACCTATTGTGTTAGATTTAAGATTTCTTTGCTGGTTTTTTTCTTTCACATATATATATCTACAATAATATACAGAGCACAGTGCTTTAAAGCTCTTGATATAATATTATCCTCTTTTTGGTTAAAGCCACCAAATTAGTAAATAGCTAGAATCATATCTATTAATTTTGTTGTAGTGTTTGCTTTTTATATACTTATAAATTTAAATAGATAAAACATACCTCAAAGAAACATAAAATTTTTTATTCAAAGAAGTCTCTTTTCTTATCTCTACCACAGTTTTCTTGCTGCCTTCTTATCTATTATAGCTTCTGGCTTATATTCTCTGTGTTTCTTTATGCAAAAATAAGCAAATATTTATGTGTTTTGTACTCAATTTATATAATTTCTTCTTATAGAAAATGTAACTTTTATATAAAAGTTTGGTTTCTGGCCTTTTTAACTTAAAGTATACTTTAGAGATTACTTTCTATAAATGTATAAATACTCTTGTATTTTTTAGTTGCATATTATTTCATTTGTATGTGATAAATAGTTGTTTTCAATAAGTACCATGTTGATGGACATTTAATTCAATATTTTTTTTACTCTGACAAATAATGCTACAATGAATGATCATCTGCAGCCATTGTTTTATGCTTATGTTGAAGTCAAAGTGAAAATTTATTTAATTTTGTTATACTCAGGACATTTCAGTTTTTGAAATATTAATTTTTAAATAATCTTAACATTTAAATTATATAAAATAATGTGATTTGTAAATACACTGATGAAATCCGTGTGGGCAAACAACACTTGAGAAGTTTTGTGGTTTATAGAAAAGGTGAGAGAAGGATATAATTACTTTTTAAAAATATAAATATAACTTTTAAAAGAGCACCTTTATATGATATGAAAATTTAGTACATGCTCCAAGTGTTTAACTTACATATTGAAAACCTTATGTCTCATATACCTAATACGTTTTGCTGATCAAGTAGGTATTAGAATTTAATGCAGTAAAATTATGACTCTAATAAGAGATTAAAAGTTTTCATAGAAGTTTTCCATTTGCACTGGTCAAATGAAATAGAATATAGACCAGATTCATTGGTAATATCTACTAAACTTTTTTTATGCAAGGTGGTTATTTTAGAAGCTTCTTTCAATAAGCATTTCCAGGACCAAGATTACATTCTATTAATTCTCTCCTAATTTCCTTTCTCAAACAACTGATAGTTTGAAGTAATTATTTCTGAAACCTTGGAAAACAAAGATAAATAAATTAATTCATTATTGCTATTATTTTTATTGCATCAACACTGAGTAGGGAAATTTATATTTATGATTCTGACTTTGTTTTGTAATATATTTTATTGATTTTTTTTACAGAGAGGAAGGGAGAGTGATAGAGAGTTAGAAACATCAATGAGAGAGAAACATCAATCAGCTGCCTCCTGCATGCCCCCTATAAAGGATGTGCCCGCAACCAAGGTACGTGCCTTTGACCAGAATCGAACCTAGGACTTTTCAGTCCGCAGGCCGATGCTCTATCCTCTGAGCCAAACCGGTTTTGGCTATGATTCTGACTTTTTATCTTAATCATTACCTTCAAAATGCTTTTCACACTTTACCCTGTCTTCCCACCCCACCCTCTAAAGGTGGTTTTCCATTATTTAGTACAAGAGCATGAGAAATGGCCTGCTTTATATGATCATTCTATTTACCTTTAACAGTTGATGTCCTATTGCTCTCTTCTGAAGACTAACTGGCTTCCTTAAAATTTAAGCAAGACTCTTTAAAATATTCTATAAATGTAGCATAGATTAGTCAAAATGAGAAAAAGAAAATTTTCCTTGTTAAATATTAGCATCTGAGAAAATTGCTTACCTTGTTAAATATTAGCATCTGAGAAAATTGCTTAATAACTCTACATCAAAATTTTAATTTACATAATCAATATGGCAGCATTTCATGTACTACTCATTTACATTTTTCTCTCTGAAGCACCTTACGAAAATAAAACAAAATTGTATGATTATATATATCTTATTTGCAGTCAAATTAAAAAAAATTTCAGTTTTTTTAAATTAAGGCTTAAAAAAAAATCAGTTTATTTTACCAGTTAATGAAGCACAAAGACCCAGATATAATGGTATATTTCTAACACTTCCTTTTTAATATTATAAACTTTTGTATGCAGGTTATTGCTATAATGAATTTACCTTACTTAATTCACATTTTTCTTGATTTGAAAATGGATTAATATTCAGAAATAATTACAATTTGCCATGCTGCAAATACTTTTTAAAAAAATCCAGTGTGACTCAGTGGATTGAGCATCATCTCATGCACCATGAGTTCACCAGTTTGATTCCTGATCAGGGCACTTGCCTGGGTTGTGAGCTTGATCCCTAGTGAGAGGCATGCAGGAGGCAGCTGTTCAAGGTTTTGATCTCTCTTTTTCTCTTCTTTTCCTTCTCTCTAAAATTAATAAAACACATTCTTTAAAAGTTATAAAATTTTGATAAGTAATCCTATATAGTTAAAACCTAATGTGCTAGATGTTCAACCTTTGTTTGACTGTATGACCAGTAGCTATGATGCGCACTGACCACCAGGGGGCAGACACTCCAACTGGTAGGTTAGCTTGCTACTGGGGTCCTGTTGATTGGGACTGGGCAAGATGGGCCAGATACACACTGGAGCATTCCGATGGTCACTCCCCAGCCCTGGTCATGCACTGGTGGGGCTCCCTTGGCCTGGCCTGCGCTCTTTCACAAGCTTGGACCCCTTGGGGATGTCAGAGAGGTAGTTTCAACCTGATCCCCACAGGCCAGGCTGAGGGACCCCACTGGTGCAAGGATGCCTCTAGTTTTATATAAATCATATCAATTTATAAATTTTTTAAAACATTTGTCATGCATGGATCCTTATTAAATTACTCTTTATTTGCAATTTGTTTCAAATATTCATCTTTTAATTCATATAATAATAATTGATATAAGGTCTGAACAAAAAAAAACAGATTGGGAGTTCATGAACTTTTCACCCTTTCTCACAGCATAAAAGTCATCAGTTTTTCTCACAAAGAAGAAAAGGTGACGCAAAGATAAGTTACCATTTAACTTTAAACTTAAAACCTTGGGCTATTAGGAAGGTATAAGCAAGATAATATTTTAGGATAAAGAAAATATGGAAAGGGCTGGAATATATATATATATATATATATATATATATATATATATATTTAAATATATACTAGAGGCCCGGTGCACAGGGTTCATGCACTGGTGGGGGGCATGGCTTGTGGGGATTGGCCTGTTGTGGGAGTGTTGCTCATCCTGGTCAGCTGAGCAGCATTCCCACCATGAGAGTGCACTGACCACCAAGGGAAAGCTCCTGCATTGAGCATCTGCCCCCTGGTGGTCAGTAACATTATAGCAACTGGTTAACCAGTCATTCTGGTCATTCTGCTGCTTGGTCTCTGGGCTTTTATTATGTAGGATAACATGTATTGTGTAATATTATGGCATATAACATAATATGTCAATATTACATGTTAATAATTGATATTTCACAATTTCATAACAGAATGAAAAGAGTTAAGACATGGAAGCCAGAAAAACCCCGTGCAAACTGGTGCCATATTCCTCACTTGGGCACGATTTTTAACTTTTCTCAATTTCACTTTTGTTTAATATAAAACAGAGAAGAAAGATACTGAGAGTTGGTTATTTAAGATGGTCTAAAATAATATATGCAAACAAAATTACTTGACATCTCTGTATCAGGAGAATAGTATGTACTTTACTTGTGCCAACTCTCCGAAAGGCAAATTATATGGTGGAAAAAAATGACTGTAACATGGCCCAGTCACACAGCTGTATAACCAAGAATCTAAATGCAAGTTAGCTTGACTTTCCATCTACTTCCTTCTAACATGCATCAGCTCCCATAGAGCTAGTTATTGAATGGGTACTCAAGAAATGCGGGGCACCTTCTTCACTCTTTTCCTAACTTTAAATTCTGGGGAATTGAATTCATTTGGACCTCAGCAAGACATGTTTATGTTTGCTATGGAATTGAAACACAGTGAGTAATATGAAACTTCATCACTTTCAATGTTAAAAATAGAAACACAATTGTGGAAAACAGACAATTTAAAGGGAATTTTTGCTCTCACCTATATGCTTTATGATACAAGTGGGACTAATGTTTATTGGGCAATAAAGTTCTCTGCCCAGTGTTATTACCCAAGGTGCAGTCCGTGATCATTTCCTGTCTGTAGTTTGTTATTTGGGTTGAATTTACTGCTAAGAAAAAGACATATTGTCAAACCAGGAACGTAAGTTCTCTATTGGTCTTGTAATATGTGCTGGGATCCCTGCTTAACTTCAACAGGCTCCAGCAGAAGTGTATTTCATCACAAAGACAATTTAAACGTTCCAACTAGTTAACTTTTCTGAGAAACCTTGCCCTTGGTGGTTAATATGGAAGACTCGAATTTGTTATCCTTTATTTGCTCATGCTTCACTTACTCTTCTCATTTCAAACTTTCAGTCTCTTATCAGTGAGCTAAGGGAAAGGGGTTCAAGAGCACAGAAACATCTTTGTCCCTCTCCCATCAGGGCTCTATTTGGAATGGGGACATACACCAGCAAGACAATGCATGTAAGTTACTAATAAGGATATTGCTTCCTTACATTTCTGTAGTGCTTTGCAATATAAGTTTAAACCTTCCATGTGTCCTTTCAGGTTCCTAACTACACTGTAAGCTAGAAAGGCCAGCATTATTATCCAGATTAACAGAGTGAGAAATTTGGGAGGAAGCTATTTGTAAAGATATCCAGCAGGTAATTAACAATCAATATCCAAACCTGAGTCCTAGGATTTCTAGTCCATTGCTTTGGTCAGCACACTACAACAGAAAGAAATTACTATCGTTTTTGTGTCACCTATTTGTTTAGCCACCATAAATAATGTTGACCACCAGGGGGCAGACACTTTGACTGGTAGGTTAGCTTGCTCCTAGGGCAGTGGTTCTCAACCTGTGGGTCGCAACCCCTTTGGGAGTCAAACAACACTTTCACAGGGGTCACCTAAGACCATTGGAAAACACAGATACGATTCATAACAGTTGCAAAATTACAGTTATGAAGTAGCAACAAAAGTAATTTTATGGTTGGAGGTCACCACAACATGAGGAACTGTATTAAAGGGTCGCAGCATTAGAAAGGTTGAGAACCACTGTCCTAGGGTCCAACCAATTAGGACTGAGTGAGATGGGCCAGACACACCCTGGAGCTTTCCCAGTCCCTCTCCATCTGGCCAACCTCCTGAGTCTCTCCCAGGACTGATCATGCAGTGGGGTCCCTTGGCTAGCCTACTCTCTTGCAATCCAGGACTCCTTGGGGGATGTTGGAGAGTCAGTTCCAGCCTGATACCGCTGGCCAGTCTGAGGGAGCCCACGGGTACACAAATTTGAGGATATATTTCAATTGATTTTTAGAGAGTGAAAAGGAGGGGGAAAGACAAAGAAGAGAGAGAAACGTTGATGTGGGAAAGATAAATCTATTGCTTGCTTCCCACATGCTCCCTGACCAGGGCTGGGGAGGCGAGGGTTTCACGTAAGGTTTTTTTAAAGCAAAATAAAAGCACATAGTATTAAGTAAATAACTGTCTACCATCCCACTCCTAGGCTGAACAAAAATCTCCATAAAAACAAAACAAAACACACACACACACACACACACAAAAAACTGATCACAGTAATTCCATTGAATCTGGAAGCTAATGCAAATATTTTGAGCTTGGCATAAAATGGATGTGAACAGAACAATTAAAAATGGTTTGGAAACTTCTGGTTTCAGTTCTAACATGTAATGAGGTTGGAAGCCATCACTTCCTGTGTTACAAGAAAAAGCTGAATAAATTGAAAATCAGTAACTTTTTATGGGCCCATCAGAACTGCTGCCCTGAAATCAGGAGAGACAGGTGAACCCATAATGTTGCAACTGATAATTGCTTACCTGAAGCAGAAATCTCTGAAGCCAGCATCAACTATATCTTTTATTTTCTGTATTCTTATGTTTTGACATCTGAAGTCTTGCTACTGATACTGAGTTTTTGGACTGGAACCTGGATTCTTTGTCTGCCAGAATGGAAGAATAGAATCCATTGACCAAAAGTGGTATAGCAAAGGTGGAGATTTATTGAAGAACAAGTACAGACTCCCACGTGGGAAGAGGGAAGAGTCCCACAGAATGGACTCCCAAGTAGGAAGGGGGAACTGATTCCCATGTGAGGAGGGGGAAGAGTCCCACTGGGTTCCCTTTCCCTATGGCTTATAGAGGCTGCAGATCCTGGTGCCTTGGTATTCCCTCTGATTGATCACTATTCCTTTAGACTTGTTACCATAGTAACTCCTGGGCTCAAAGGTTGAACCTCAGGTGGGACTTGTGAAGTTCTCCCCTCCTCCTTCCTTATTGTTTTTCTCTTGCCTTTAGGTTTTCTTTCCCTCCTTCTGAATGAAGGGCTTCCTTCTCTTTATTTTGTAAATATGGACCTTTCTTGGCTACTTCCAGTTCCCTTGTCTTATGTAAATATGCCTGTTGCTGCTTCCTTGTCTTATGGAAATGTACCTTCTCCCAGTCTGAGGCCCTGTGTTTTTTCCATGGACCCCAATTCTAAAAAAAAATCCCTAAGCCTGCCTATATCCCCCTAAAATTCCTGCTTCATTACTCTGGAGGAACTGCCCCTCCCAAGGTTAGCCAATTCCAAGGTATACTAAGCAACTTGCCAGCAACTGTGCTTTTCAAATGCAAACCAACCCCACTCCAGTCAACTCCTTTATTATGTTCTTCTATTAATTAAGGAAATTAAGTAAAAATAAATAATTTTCCAAAAAAAAGAAAAAGCAACAGACTGTTTCACTGGTGAATTCTACCAATATATTTAAGGAATAAATGATACCAATTTTCTAACATCTGTTCCAGAAAATGGAAGTAGAGGGAACATATTCTAACTCATTTCATGAGGCCAGCTTTGACCAAAACCAGGTAAGTATATTACTGGAGAAGAAAACTACACATCAATAACCTCATAAATTTAGACCCAAAACCCTTCAAAGCCCCTAAATTTCAAACATAAACAATACAATTTCGAATCTCTTCTATTTACAGTGTCTCTTTTGACGATTTTCAACTCTCTTGAATATCCAAATTCTTAATTATGTAAAACAATTCAAAGTTCCTTAAATCACTTGTATAATCAAGATTAGATGATGAATGATTAGTCATTGTTATAATGAAGTGAAAGGATATTAAGTAAATATTTATAAATGATAGTCAGAATGTGATCACTTTGATGAAATTCTTTTTTCCACAAAAGATGATGAAATAATCAAACCAAAGTTGACAACATCTTTTGGATATAACACAATTAAAAATAAATAGGAAACCGTCAAGATTGTAATTTATTCACTTTATGAGTTTAAATTGTTGCCTGAATAAACAAATTGTTTCCATATTTTGAGGTGATTTCCAGTTGTTTTTTAAACCCTTCATCTGTCTGATGTTATTTAATCCTAATAAAAATTCTTTAAAGTGTTGTAGTGTCCCCCCATCTTACAAAGGACAACTCAAAAAGTCGAATTATGGAGTCATTTATTAAAAGCCGGTGGCATACATACGAGGGAGCAATTTAGCACTCCAAATGTCACAGCTCCGACAGGCTCGCCACATCGCCACATCTGGCTTATATAGGCAGAATATCACAAAGTTATCGATTACATCTTTGGGTCTGGAATAAGGAACCCGTTTCATGCAAAGCATTTACAGAAGTGAAATTGAGCAAGTTAGTTATCTAAAGTATCTATGAATCTCTGAATCAACAGAAACACATTATCTGGGACCACCAGGGCAATTTAGAATAATTGGGCTGTCCAGATTCCGGGACCACTGAGTCAACCGAAACTCAGTTATCTGTAGCTACTGAGCCAATTTAAGATAATTGAGCTGTCCCTGTTCCCAGAAGAATGTGCTATAGTAACCAGTGAGATAAAAATCAAGGGGATATTCCAACTACCATCTATGGAGTGTTCAATCATACATAAGTTCAGAAAATCAAAATAACTTACTATTGTTTTAGCAAACAAATAAGTACAGAAGCCAAACAGCAATTTCCACCTGAGCTGATTGCTACCATACTTCAAAAGTACATTAAGTAATCTTTATTCTAGAGATGAGGAATCTAACTAAAGTTTAGACAGAACAGGGAGTTTATAGTTCTATAGCACAGAAGAATAAATTATAAACTTGGAACCTGGACAATCAGGATTCAAATTTTTCTACTCATTTATTGGGTGACTTTGGGCAAATTACTGAAATTTTCTGTGCCTTACTTCCCTTATCTATAAAACGAAGTCTTGGGGTGCTGCTGGTCTATGAATTTGCAGTGGCCCCCAAGAAAGGATGGTGTCTTTCAGAAAGCTTTGTTTCTGGGGAATTACCCCTTGAGTTGCCAAGTCTCATTGCCCTCAATCCCACCATAGGATAAGTGTAGCTGTGGGTTCTGCAGAGCTAGAATTAAAGCCAATGTGTAGAGTTTCCTCTCCATGTGGGAGCACAGATCCAGCCCATCATCAGGCTAACTTCGTGCTCCCTATTGCAGTCCATCAGTGCACTGTGTGTGGGGGTTTGCAGGGCCACATGGTTTTGAGGGAACAAAGGAACAAAGGAACAAGAGAGTCCCATGAGCCAAGAGAGCCAAAAGCAACAAAAGAGTGAGCTCCTTTGTCTACAGCAGGTGGGGAACATATGACCCAGGAGGCCATATAAAGCAAGGAAATCAAATCATTTGGTTTGGCCCTGCCAGGGCATTAGGGGTGAGTTAATTAAATGTTTGACCTAATATAGCAAGTTAATTTCTAAATTGATAATTTTGTATGGCCTGGGAATCCTATATAATAAAAGGCTAATATGCAAATCAACTGAACAGAATGACAGGTTGGTATGACATGTACTGACCACCAGGGGGCAGATGCTTAATGGAGGAGCACTCCCACAGGATGAGCGCTGCTCAGCCATAAGCTGGGCTCATGGGTGGTGAGTGCAGCAGTGGTGGTGGGAGCCTCTCTCACCTCCGCAACAGCAACTAAGGATGTCCGACTACTGGCTTAGACCTGCTCTCCCAAGGGCTCCCGGACTGCAAGAGGGTGCAGGCCAGGCTGAAGAACGCCCCCTGAATGCATGAGTTTTGTGCACTGGCCTCTAGTGATGTTATAAATACCCAAATGGCTTTGTTAGAATAAAGGTTTCCTACTCTTGGTCTAGGGAAGTATGTGTTCCCAAGTGTTTGACATCTTTGCCTTTGTCCAGTCCCTCCCTCAGTGATCTGCAGGGAATGGCCAGTGATCCCATGGGGAGTATGAAATTGCAGCTTCCTGATGAAGCTGCCCAGATGGCCATGCTTACAATGTCTGGCCTTCCTTTGCTCCTTTCCTATTATTAATACCTGACTAGTTACATTAGTATCAGCTAGGCAGAAACATACAGCTACTTACATCCAATGGGTTGTGACTAACCTATGAACAAAATTCAATTTTTCTTTCCCTGACATTGTCATAAATGTGACACAAGTTCAAAGCAAATTAAATCCCTAAAGAGTTGCCTGGATGTGAAACAGAATTTGAGTCAAGCAGAAATAAACTGGTGATGTGTTAAGTCACTGAGACTTTGGAGTTATTAGTGCACAACCTACCCTATTATCAACTATATAGAAAAACAATTCATAACCAGAGTTTATAATGAACTGCTTTACAAATCAATAGGAAAACTATAAATTACTCAATAGAAAACAAGCAGAAGACATGAAGTGATATCAAAGAAGATGAAATTGAAGAAACTGAATATGAAATAAACATAATAGATCCTCGACCATATTGTTAAGTGGAAAAATGAAAAATAAAACCATAATTTCATGCCTATTATACTGGCACATTTTTGTTTATTTATCCTTATCTAATGATATGTTTCATTGATTTGAGACAGAGATGAAGGAAAAGAGATGAGAGAGGGAAACATTGATGATAGAGACACAGCAATCATTTGCCTTCCATTATGTATTCCAACCAGAAACCCAACTCTCAACTAAGGTGCCCTGAGCGGAAATTGAATCTGCAACCCTTCAGTGAACAGGACCATGTGTTATGCCCAGAGTTTGGGGTCCCCAATAATCCACCACTAAGGAGCCTTTTCCGATGCAAAAGCAAAGAGTCTTTATTCAAACCCAGATTTGGCTCTCAGCCTCTTTCTGGCGCAGCAGCGAGGCGAGAGAGCGAACCGGGCGGGAACAATGAGCTTTATGGGGTAGGATAATTAGGGGGCTTGGGGAAAGTGATAAGGGTTACAGAGATTGGTCACTTGAATTGGGGTCTTTCTGTGGTTAAGCCTAATTAGGACCTTAGCTGTGTCCCTGAAGCTTCATTGGTCCTTTCTGGTGGGGGCCGGGGTAGTTAAGACATTGCTGGCACACCTGTGGCCACTCCCAGAAAAGGGAGGGAGTTTAGGCAGGGGTCCCAGCCCTTATAGGACAAGTTGGAGGGGAGTCCATTTCCTTTCACATGCTCCAACCAACTGATCCACACTGGCCAGGGCAATATTGGCAAAGCTTTAACTGTCTGACAATGTCAATTGGTGGCTAGAAAATGGAGAACAGGAACTCATATATGGCTGGTGGTTATGGATTGAAGCAACCACTTTAGCCAGCAATCTTGCAGTATTTATAAAGTTAACAGTGAAACAGGAATTTTTAAGGGTGAAAAAGATAGGTTTTAGGAAATTTTAGAAATTAAAGGGACCATGGAAGAAGCACAAGGCTGCAGAGCAGCAGAAGGTATATTTCTATAAAATAAGGGAGCGGAAAACCTGCAGAAAGGACATTTCCATAGAATGAGGGAGCTAAAAACAGCAAAAGGTATATATTTACAAAATAAAAGGAGGGATGGGAAGAAAATTTTCACAAGTTCCATGTGAGGTTCCACCTTCAAGCTCAGAAGTTACTATCATAACCAATCCAAGTAAATAGAGACCAATCAGAGGGGATATCAAGGCACAAAGATCTACAGCCTTTATAAACCATAGGGAAAAGAAACTCAGTGGCACTCATTCCCCCTCCCCACGTGGGAGTCTGTACTTGTTCTTTAATAAATCTTCACCTTTGCTATACCAACTTCTGTCTGTGGATTCATTCTTTAACTCCAAGTGAACAAAGAATCCGGGAACCATTCTGCAGGGGAACAGTGTGTGTTCCAGACCAAAAATTCCATATTAAAAGTGTTCATAACTTTAACTTACCCTCAAATGTTTTGTGTAACATTTATAGTCCTTACCTGACTCTCAAATAGTCTGAGGCAAATCTCTTATATTTGTGATAAATTTCATAAAATTTATTATAGTTATAGCAGACATTGGTTACCTTAGGCTTCCTAGAATTCAAACATGTTCCCTCTTTGGGGAAATACAAGAAGTTAACTAGAGAAAGTTTTATATGCAAACAACAGCTTTGCTTTCTCACTAACTTACCTGAGGCTTGGACAAATATCTTTTCATACCTTGTGCTCAACATCTAGAAAAATATCTAGCTTTGTAAGCATTCAAACATGACTTTAATTTAGCACCATGTTATAACCAACTGAGCTAACCAGCCAGTGGTGTAAACATGATTTTAATTTAAAATTATTGAGTAGTACTTGGGTACAAATTAGATTGTCTACAAGGTGGTTCATTAAGATATTACTTGTAAAATTAGAAGCTTAATATATGTCATTCTAATAGTCTGTATGGTAAGTATTCTTTAGTAAGGAAGTTGTTCAAAGATACATTTATTTAATGTGAATATTTGGACTATCCTATCTAATAAAAACATAATATGCAAATTGACCATACCTCTGCTATATCACAAGCCCATCAGCCATGCCCACCAGCAAATCAGTGTGAATTAACCTGTCCAAGATGACTACAGCCACAGAGAGAGCAGGAGGGAGGCATGGGTTGCCCCTGGCAATGGAGGAAGCCAAACTTTCCACAAACCCTGGCCACCCAGGCCTCTGCTTAAGACAACAAGGTTTCAATGGCTCTGCGAGCAGAAAGTTTGGCTCCACTCCAGGTTACAAATTTTCAATTATAGAAGATAAATAAATCCCAGATACCATGGCCTCCCCTTGGATCACTGGGGAGCATGGCAGGTCTGCAAACCACCACAGGCCCCTTGCCCAGGTCACCCAATGCCCCAAGGGAACACCCACTCTGATCTGGGACAACCTTCAGAGCAAACAAGCTGGTCCCTACCCATGCACCAGGCCTCTATCCTATCTAATAAAAGAGTAATATACAGATTGACCATCACTCCAACATACAAGATGACTGCCCTATGTGGTCAAAAGATCCTGCCTCCATGTGGACACAAGATGGCCACCACAAGATGCCCAGCAGGAGATGGCAGTAGGGAGAGACCAGGCCTAAAAGGAAGAGCAGTTGGGGATGATCAAGCTTGCAGGGGAGGAAAAGTTAGGGGTGACCAGGCCAGCAGAAGAGGGAAGTTGGGGTGATCGGGCCTGCAGGGAAGGGCAGTTGGGGGACCCAGGCCTGCATGGAGGGCAGTTATGGGTGACCAGGCCCACAGAGTAGGGCAGTTAGGGGCAAACAGGCTGGCAGGGGAGCAGTTAGGCATCAATCAGGCTGGCAGGGGAGTGGTTAGGGGTGATCAGGTTGGTAGGCAGAAGCAGTTATGGGTAATCAGGAAGGCAGGCAAGTGAACAGTTGGGAGCCAACAGTCCTGGATTGTGATAGGGATGTCCAACTGCCCGCTCAGGCCCAGTCCTACCTGGATCAGGCCTAAATGGCAATCAGATACCCTAAAAGAATTGCCCATCCACAGGATTAGGAAAATACCAGATTGAAGAGGTAGCAGGCTGGGCTGAAGGACACCACCCACATACACACAAATTTTGTGAACTGGGCCTCTAGTTTTATATAACTTGCTATTGCTTTACAATTTATACATTATTTTAAAGTACCATTTTTCTCTACCGAGAAAAATTATTTGAAGAACTTGAAGTAACTGTTAGGGTGTTTTAATTCAAAGATAAAAAAAAAAAACACTTAATCTAAAATGGAACTAGAAAAAATGCAAAATTCATATTAGTATATATAAAATTCTTTCCATTTAAAAAATACACATGGCCCTTTTTCTTTCACAAGATACCTATGTTCAAATGTCCATGAAACTGCTGAACACAATAAGACCTGATGTTGGAAATCACATTGGTTTTGCAAAGCTGGGTAAACTTGGCTTTATTTTTCTCTTGTATTTTTGTAGTAATTATTCCATGGTATATTCAGAGAGATCAATAAAGCTTCACCTTTGTTTCACATAGCTCAGTAGGCAGGATTATTCATATGGATTCATTATTACTTCCATGTGCTCCAAAATGTACGCCACAACTGATCAAAATGATTTGTCTTTAATTTCTTTTGGAGGCAAAATGCTGGCATGGGCAATAATGAATTATCATCTTGGCTCTATCTCTTTTCTTGGAGTTTGTCACTTTGAGCAACCCGGCAATAGCTGTTGGCTATGCAATTAGGCAACTCTTTCTGCCTTCCTTTCAATCTTTTTCTCCTTGTTAAACTAGTAGGAAAATGTTAAGCCCCTAGGCATCTGCATCTATTAATAGGAAGAGAAGATTAACTGTCACTCTCACATAGATTCATGATTAGTAGTTTGCTGGCAGAGTTCTTTTTTTATTTCCTCCTTTTCAGTAACAAGAAAGCCATGGGCAACGTCAGGACATCAGAAAGTGGCTCTGCCAGGCCTCTCTTCTGGTCTCTGATGGGAGATTGTTGGCCCTCCATCTTGAATTGCCCATCCACAGGATTAGGAAAAAAGAAATAATTCTACTTAGTCCAAATCTCATGCTACAGATAAAGAAATAGAGGTCACAGAACCTGTCAGAGGACAGATAAGTAATTGATGACAAAGTATGTAGTGTTTGTGCTACTTCTAACCCATCATACTGAAATTGTTACATCGCCTATTATTTTGGGACTAGCATTGACATTTTGTAGAAGTCAAATATTTAGAAGATCATTCTTTTAGGAAAATAAAAACAATTATAAACAGAGTTATTAGAAAAAGGTTAGTTGTAAAGGCTGTATGTGCCTGCCAAAAGACATTTTACTTAATTCAAAATGTGTTTTCAAACCATCTGAAGATTCTCAATTCGTGTTGTTTTCTTTATAAAAGATATTTTTTTAAATATATTTTATTAATTTTTTTACAGAGAGGAAGGGAGAGGGATAGAGTTAGAAACATCCATGAGAGAAACATCAGTCAGTTGCCTCTTGCACGCCCCCTACTGGGGATGTGTCCTCAACCAAGGTACATGCCCTTGACTGAAATCGAACCTGGGACCTTTCAGTCCACAGACCGAAGCTCTATCCACTGAGCCAAACCGGTTTGGGCTAAAAGATATTTTTTAAAGCAAAATTTAAAAAGCTACAAGTTAGAAATATGGAGAGGTATGTGTCCCATGATAAAGTGACTCTTCAAATGCAGTGCCTGAACCAGCAACATCAGAGTCACTTGAGAAATTGTTAGAAACATGCCAGAGCTATTGAATCAGATATCTGTGAAAAGCAGAAATCTGTGTTTTGACAAGCATTTCAGATGATTTTGAAACAGTACAGAGATAACATCTGTATTCCATCTTGAACAAAGAAACTCCATCTTAGAGGCCCATGACTCCTTGCTTCCAGCAAAATTTGTTAATTAATTTCAACTTAACCACATCTTTAAGAAATATATGACAATAAAATATTTCTTTTTTTGTATTTTTTAATTTATTTAAGAGAGGAAGAGATATATAACATGCATATAAATACATATCATTTATAACAGTATATGAAATATATGATCAAAGAAAATGTACAATGGCAACCAAATATAAGATGCCTAGGAATGATCTTAACAAAAATGTGCACAATATGTATAAATAAAATTTTTAAAATGCTACCCAACAACTGATACTTGAAAAACTGGATAGTAACATCGTATTCTTGGGTAAAAAAAAAAAAACCAACACAAACAAAAACAAACCATAATGATGTCAATCTCCCAATGTTGATTATAAATTTATTATGATTTGATTAAAATATCAGCAAAATTTTTAAGACCAAAACAAGGTCATTTAAGTTTACATGTTAAAATGAAATTGTAAAAGAAAATTCTGGCCTGGCCAGCATGGCTCAGTGGTTGACTCATGAATAAGAAGGTTACAGTTTGATTCCTGGCTAGGTCACATGTCCTGATTGCAGGCTTGATCTGCCTGGTAGGGAGTATGCAGGAGACAGCTGATCGATTATTCTCTTTCATCATTGATATTTCTCTGTCTCCCTCCCTTTCCTGTCTGAAATTAATAAAAATATTTTTAAAATAAAATTCTGAAAATAAATAAATAAAAGCTTTCCAGATAGAATAATGTATCTACACTCATAAAAAGAATAAGATGCAAATTGACCATACCAATAAAATCTTTCTTAACATCATGTTCTACAAAACAGTTTTGTCAATTAAATGGTAACAAGAATGTTTGCACAAGCATTATTTTACATCCTTTTGGGTGGCTCATTGACCATGGAAATCATCTTATGACTGTTTCAGGATCACTTACAGTCATATAAATTCATGTGACAATTGATCCCAACCTTATTTTTTAAGTCTCACCCCTACTCCAAGGCCCCTACAAAAACCTGGATCCACAAAAACCCCTCTGGTAGCTCTATTTATCTTTTCTGATTGACTCCCTTGTATTGAGTGTAATGCTAAGTTCTATGACATTGAGACTCCAGAACTGGCATTCATGGTTCCATAACATTCTGACACACGCTGAAGTTAGAGAACCATTGGCAGAGTCCTTAATAACAGTGTCTCCGAAGCCAGTCACTGGGATTAAATCCCAGCCTATCACTGAGGGGTGTAACCTTAGGTGACTTACTCTGTTCTTCCAGTTTCTTCTTGTGTAAAATGAAGAAGGCTATATCAATGCTACACACTTATTTCATAATGTATTATGAATATTTAATGAATTGATATTTGTAAACACTTAGAACAGTGCCTGACCTATTATAAGCATTATGTGCATTACATACTCTTACTGTTAAAATATTATCACACTGTAATTTGTGTTTAACTTACTGGAATTTAGCTTCAAGAATGGACTTAAAGAATAAGGTTATTAGAAATAATGAATAAAAAGCAATAAAAGTTCTTATGGAGAAAACATGCCTGAGTTGAAGGTCTACTGTGGTACCTGATAACCATGGGTGCTTATGAACCAAGGGGGTCTCTACATACGATAAACAGACATTTGCCACACACACACACACACACACACACACACACACACACACAATAGAGAACAAGTTGCAATGCTTCACATTTCATTGCGAGATTTCTAAGAAAATGCAGACCATCTATGGATAACATCTATGTTTTCCCACAAAAACAAAATTTCAATTGCTTTCATGTTTTTGAAAGAACCAATGTTTCCCCTGTTCCTGGCCTACTGTCACTTCACAGAAATCTGTAAAGGAATCTGTAGAAGAAAATATTGTGAAATCCTTTGACTAAGAAACAAAGGATTGAAGCCTTTCATCTTTTACTGTGTTCTCCTCTTTGACTAGTGTTTCTCAAACTTAAATGTGCATACAAATTACCTGGGGGCCTTGCTCAAATATAGATTTTGATTCACTAGTGGGGTTTGAGAATTCTGCATTTCTAACAAGTTTCCAGGAGATGCCAATACTTCAGGTGGAGCCTCCACCCTCTATGTAAGCAAAGATTTCTATCACATCCTTTATTAACAAATTCTGTTGATTCTTCCTTCATGTTGACTTGGACATCAGTTATTCTATAGCCTTCCTCATTCAGGCCCTTAATCTCACAACCATACTTTTGACTTTTAGTCTTTCTCACTTCAATTCATATGCCTTACCATTGCCAAAGCCATATTTTCTAGTCAATGTTTTGATGACATTCCCACTGTGATCAAAAACTTTCAGATCCCCTGCCTAAGCTTCATTTACTGGGTATCATTTATATCCGTGGTCAGCAAACTGTGGCTCGTGAGCCACATGAGGCTCTTTGGCCCCTTGAGTGTGGCTCTTCCACAAAATACCACTGTCTGGGTGAGTCTATTTTGAAGAAGTGGCGTTAGAAGAAGTTCAAGTTTACAAAATTGGCTCTCAAAAGAAATTTCAATCTTTGATATTTGGCTCTGTTAAATAATGAGTTTGCCGACCACTGACCTATATGATAGGGGCTCTGTTGTATCCTAGGATTGAAAACATGAAAACAAAAACAAAAACAAAACAAAACAAGACAAAACAAAACATAGGCTCTATACTTGAAAAATTAAAACATCACTAAAAAATTGAAAACAATGAAAGAGGGCAATGGTATAGATAAATACATGAATTGTTGTTATAAAAGCATCAGAAAGGGCTTAAGAATTATTTGTATAGATTACACATTAGGTGATTTTTAAGGGATTAATGAGTAGCTTTTAAAATAAAGCCAGGGGAAAATGATAGGGAAGGTATGGAACAAAAAATGGTTAGAAAAAAGGGAAAAAGGCAGTCGTGGGTACTAAATGTTTAACAATAGGCTTTGGGGGAAAGATGTGCATAATTTACTCTTTTGCAAGAGCCAACTGCAGCACATCACTTAACAAAGATATGCAGCATTGTGGAAAGGTGAACAGGAAAGTATAAGTAGTTTGGTGTAATCAGAACAGAGAGTACATATTTGGTTGTTGTTGTTCAAGATTTTCCATAAATGAGCCTGACTTTAGATCTACCAAGCTACAGAGCCTTAGTGAGTTACAAAACCAACTTCTTTAGATCTCAATTTACTCTTGGGAAAAATCAAGGTGTTGAATCAGGCCAATTCTAAGGAGCACTACATCTCAATTCTCACAGATGTCATTGAACCTTAGCCATTATTTACTATCATTCCCCTTCATGTTCTCCATATCCTAATGGTTAGCTTTCCTAGACCACCCCCCAAAAAGACTTGTGATTTTTTCCTTCCCCATAGTCATGTTATAAAATTAGAGATATCAGATCCTTAGTCAAGCTTACTGTACCCAATATATAGGCAAAGTTATTATTTAACTTTCCATTCATTAGAGCAACAACTGCTACCAAAGCTGGAACTGTGGTCCTTTTGGTTGGCTCAGTTGTACTCCAGACACAGAGACAGTAGGGTCAGTAAGTGTGACATAGTTAGACAACTTTGGGGCCAGACAGATGTTGTCCCACCACTTTGAGGTGTTATAGATGGAAAAGATATTTATAATTCTATACCTCCTATTCCTTATTGGAAAAATAGAGATGATAATTGGACCTGACTTCTTGGAGTGTCTGAGAAGATTAAGTTAAATACTAGTATAATAAGATTACAATCCAGTTTAAGTGGCAGTTATGTATTGGGTTCTCAGTAAATATTAGTGTAATGTTTAATTTTATGCATCCACTTAGCTGGGCCATGGGGAGCCCAGCTATTTGGTTACACTTTATTCTGGGTGTATCTGCCAGTGTGTTTCTGAATGAGGTTAATATTTGAATAAAAGGAGCAGGTTGTTCTTCCCTTGGAGGCCCAAATAAAGTGAAAGATTGAGTAAGGAAGAATTTGCTCTCTGCAGCAACATCCATTTTCTCCTGCTCTCAGACTTGGACTCTGGCCATGATTTACATCATTGGTTCTCCTGGTTCTCAACCTTTAGCCTTGGTGGGAGATACACCATCAGTTCTCCTGGGAATCCAATTTCCCAACTGCTGGTCTTGGGATTTCTCAACTTCCATAATCATGTGGGTTAATTCCTTATAATACACACACACACACACACACACACACACACACACACACACACACCTTTTGGTTTTGTGCCTCTGGAGAATCTTGACTAATACAATTAGTAATTATTCTGATAAAAACTCAAGAAGACATTTGTTGTTATGATTAAGATTTCTCATTTCACCTGCTCTTTTATGCCAGATAAGCCCTTCATTCAGGGTAGATTACTCTCGAGTTTTAAGGACTCAAGATTTATTATTTTAGATCATAACTAATCTTTAGAATTCTTTGGTGTTCAAATCACATTTCTGCTGTACTGAGAAGGACTTTGAGGGCTAAGGGATGGACAAGGTGATTTTTTTTTCTGAATCTCCTGAAAATTATATAAAGTCAGAAATAAATGTCACTGGACTGAGAGAATTTATGTGTGCAGAATCATCTTCCTTTTACTCAAGCTTTCCATATTTGAAGATACTTATCTCACATTACACAGCAAGCCTGAACAGCAGATGACTCCTCATAATGACTTGAGCATCCCTTCTCCTCTACTGAGAACATTGTTCCAATGAAAAAAAAAAATATTTCTCACGTTCAAGATTCAGTTTTAAACCAATTTCTCTATAAAATCTTCTCTATTTATATCAAGTTTTGAAATGATCTCTGTAGTTTTGAGTCCCAAAGGATTTCATGTCTATAAACAAGGTGAGGATTTATCATATGCTTAATTATTTTCTGTTTGTAGTATAAAGTTTTAGTGCCTAAAAGGCAAGACACTATCTGATATTTCTATAAAATATGCAAATTACTCCACTATTAGTATTTTTCATAAGCAGTTGGTGAAGATGGCAACTATTAGATTAATCATTGGGATAATGTCCTGCTTTTGGGAACCATATCCAAATGAAAGATCCCTTTTTAAAATATTTATTTATTTATTTTTAATTCTTACCTGAGGATATGTTTAGAAAGAAGGAGGGGTAGAAGGGAGGGAGAGAGAAAGAGATAGAGACAAAGAGAGAGAGAGAGAGAGAGAGAGAGAGAGAGATGAGAGAGAAACATTGATCAGCTGTTTCCATGTATACCCAAACCAGGAACTGAACCTGCAACTTAGGTATGTATCCTGACCAGAAATCAAACTTGCAATCTTTTCATTGTTGTTGTTGTGTAGGACAATGCTGCAACCAACCCATCCACCCAGCCCAGACAGGAAGATTACTTTTTAGAAGAACAATCAAGATATTGAAGAATTTGGAGAACCAAGATGGCGGCATAGGTGAATACCTATACTTGTTGCCTCTCACAACCACATCAACTGAAAGACAAAACAACTACCACTCAGACTGCAGGAAAGCTGGCTGAGTAGAAGTTCCACAATTAGAGAGGTGAATAAAGCGCATCAAGACTGGTAAGAGGTGTGGAGGCATGGAAAGTCCTAGCATCTGGATATGCTGCTTTTTCAATCGGGAGGGAGATATAAGCTTCCACTTGCTCTGAACTCCAGTTCCAAGCAAGACTCTGGGGACCCAGACACATACAGGGAGAAATTAGACTGTCTGGCATCAGGACAGGAACATGAGGGCGGCTTTCTCTCAGAGGTGCTCACAGCCATCATTGTTCCTGCACAGGGGGTGCAGGACATGGAGACCCATGGGCTTCTCCAGTGCAGGGCTGACTGGCAGCCATTGCTGTTTGCTCCACCCAGGGGATTCCCAGAGACTTGGCTTCACCCAATTTACAACCCCACCTAAGTTGTGCACATTGGCTTTTGCAGAAGAATACCTGTCTTTCTTCGCCTAAAACCTGTCAAAATACAGCTGTGTCAGAAAGCCCCAGAGCTTCCAAAAGAAGGCCCAAGGTCTGGCAGCAGCAGCCTTCCTTGCTTCACAGCTAGGCTTCGTTTGGGCACTTTCAAACCCCATACAAAGAGGGGGAATCTGCAGATGTCTCTCTAGCTCCTTCTGGGTGGACCAGACAGTGGCTGACCTTGCACTTCCTTGGAGATCCAAGAGCCAGTGTGTACCAGTGGTCAGAGTGAGACCATACCTGATTACAACTCTTCACATCCATAAGAGACATGCTCAAGGGGCAGACTCAGTGACTACCAAAGCCCTACTGAAGCAAGTCCTGCCCCATAAGGGTGTCTCCTACTCAACAGAACTTCCAGTGTGGACATAGCTGGTCATCATAGCCAATTGGCTTGGAGATCAATTCCTCCCAGTGATACCAACAGCAATCAAAGTTCAAGTACAACAAGACTGTATACACAGCCCACAAAGTGACTGGGGAGGCTGAGCCACTAGGCCCTCTAGGACACCTACCACACAAGGCCACTCTATCAACTCAAGTAGACTTTGCAGCTACCGAGTACATAGAAACAAACACAGGGAAGTATCCAAAATGCAGAGACAAAGAAACAAATCACAAATGAAATAAATGGATGAAAGCAAAATACTGGATATAGAGTTCAAAACCACGGTTATAAGGTTACTCAATAATTTTCTATCAACCTCTGAGAAATTTAGTGAGACCCTCAAGGATATGAAAAAAGACTAATCAGAAATTAAGCATACACTGACTAAAATAAAGAATATACAGAGATTCAACAGCAGAGTAGGTCAGCAAACTCATTAGTCAATAGAGCCAAATATCAACAGTACAACAGTTAAAATTTCTTTTGAGAGCCAAATTTTTTTAATTTAAACTATATAGGTAGGTACATTTTTATTAACTTAATTAGGGCACTCTTAAGCTGGCCTTTGCTAAAAATGTCCTCAATCTGATTGAGGTACGTTCGCTGAGGTCGATCCCTTCCAACTCCCCCATTCATACTCGCCTTGTATACTTGTTTTGTCTATCTCCTTTCATTCATCTTCTCTATATGACCAAACCATCTCAACATACCTTTCTCAATCCTCAACACTACATCTTCTTTCACTCCACAACATTCCCTAAAATTAACTTAATAAAGTTTACTTAAAGTTTTAAGTCCTAGTTAAACTATAGATACATTGAATAAAACTTGATGTCATACTTAATAATGATATTATTTATTGATAAAATTAAATTCCTTACAATTTACCTTACAATATCTATAAAATTAAATCATGACAATGACTGACAAACACTAATGTGAACAATGGCCTTGCATCTCCTTGGAAAGTTTGGGTAAGTCAGGTTTGTGTGTTGTTTTTAATTTTAGGCATGATTCTAGGTTCTCATCAATAAGACGACTTCTCAATTTATCCTTGATAAGGTTCATGCTTGAAAATGATTGTTCCTATAAATATGTAGACCCGAATAAGTAAAGAACAGCAACTGCTAGTTTTTTCAGTTAATTATATGAGTCAGAAATACTATTTCAGGTGTTAAAAATCAACATATCTTCCTTCTCCAGGTCTTTCAAAACACAAGTGCTGTGAATTAAGTTCACATTTTCTCCAATATTTCTATATCAGCACAAAAACGTTCAAATTTCGAGCTTCACAATTCTTTGCTTTTTAAATCCAGCAATTGGATTTCAAAGTTGTCAATGTCAATATTAAAGGGAGGGAAATTTAATTCTGTTACAATAGCATTAAGAGGTTTTTTAACAAAGGCTAATATCACTTTGCTGTTTCTGAATTCTTGAAACCTGTTGAGAAAGCTTCCCTCATATTTAAAAGTGTTGTTTTGAAATAGCAAATGTCAATATCAGAATTATTTTCTTGGCAATGTTTCAAAAGGCTTGGAAAGTGAATCAACGTTCTCTTTCAAAATCTTGAGCAAAAAGAGATAATTTGTTTTCGAATGAAATAACCTTCTAACATAGAAAAAATTGTGTTTCCTTTCCCCTGTAGTTTATGATTAAGCTGATGAAGATGAGACGTAATGTCTACCATGAAATAAAATTTTTGGATCCACTGATCGTTCGTTAGTTCTGAATAGTGAACACCCTTCTCAAGGAGAAATGTTTTAATTTCTGTTAATAAGGAAGTGGAATGGTTCAAAACGTTTCCTCTTGATACCTTGTTATGCAGCAGAAGATCTGCATACTCATTCTCCATTTCAACTAAAAATTTTTTAAATTGGCAATGATTAAGAGCTTTAGGTATACAGAGTTGATAATGTTAATCCCAATTCCATAATTTTGCAAATTTCTTCTGGAAATGTCTGTATACGAAGTGCTTCTTGATGAATGATGCAATGGTAAGTATCTTGTGATTCTTTTTTTTTTTTCCCCCAATAGCAACAGTCATACTTTTCCTTCTATCTGTTGAAATTGAAGCAATTTTATCGAGTGGAATATGATGTTTTTCAATGCATTCAATTACAGCATTTGCTATATCTTCTCCACATGTAAGACCTTTGAGTGGCAATAATCCTAAAAGTTCTTCTTTAGGACCTGTAGATGAAATAAATCATACAAAAAAGTGAAACTTAACGCTTTATCATTTATGTCACAAAACTTGTCAACTCCTATTGATAATTCTGAAACCAATTTAAGATCTTTGACTTACTAGTCTTTCATATTCAAAGACTTTTTGACTGTTCTATCTTTCAGTGTTTTAGCAGACAATTGTAGCTCTTTGATTTTTTTTAGAATATCTGCTTTGTTCTTAAAATCCTGAAATAGGTCTTTGGATACATTTATAAAACAACTTTTTTATGTATTCACTGTCTGTATATGGTTTTCCTCTCTTAGCAATCTCTTGACTAACCACAAAAGTTGCAATATTAACATTGTTGGAAAATTGCACCCAGTAATTAAATACAGAACTTGATTCTTCTTGACTCTTCTGAAGTTCCTCACAGCTTTCTTCCTTGCATCACTGACAGGATATTTAGTACTAAATGACACGTGTTTAGTTGTAAAGTGTCTCTCCAAATTTGATTTCATGTTATGTGCCAATTTTTCCTGACAAATTAAGACAGGTAGGAAGGCCATTTAAGTTTTGAATAAACGCAAAAGTCTTGGTCCATTCAACTTTAAATTCACAGTTTTCATCTTATTTTTATTTATTTATTTTTTTTGCTTCTTCTTTGTAGCCATGTCAAACAGGACTCCTAAAAAAGTTTCATTTTATAATAATAAAGCCAACACAAAATAATTACAATTCTTAAATTGATGACAAAAATACTTGTAGGATTGACAGCTGGTTGGAAAAATACAGGTAACTTTATGCTTCAAGTAGGTACTTTTATCACCCGTGCGCGATTTGCAGATGTGACTAGCACTAACCACTGCACAATGAGACTGCTGACTGGTTCACTCAACTCGGGCATGAATTGTGCACGCCTTCTCTGCGCTGTGTATCCCAAAGCCCATCTCCGGAACAACCAACACCCCCACTTCTTCTAACACCACTTCTTCAAAATATACTCAGCCATTTCTGCACATGGGCTACGAAGTTTCAATTGGGTTGTATGTGCATGCCCAAACATGGTATTTTATGGAAGAGCCACATTCAAGGGACAAAGAGCTGCATGTGGCTTGTGAGCCACAGTTTTCCGACCACTGGACAAGAAAAAACTAAAGGAGTTCATCACCACCAAACCAGTATTATATGAAACTAGGGACCTGGTGCACAAAATTCATACACTGGGGGTAGGGGGGTTCTTCAGCCCAAACTGCCCCCTCTCACATATTGGGAACCCTCAGGGGGTGTCCTACTGATGGCTTAGGCCCACTCCCCCCCAGGAGTCTGGCCTCCCTTTGTGGGGCTGATCAGGGGAAGGTGCCAGCCCCATCACTCTGCTGCTGCAGCCACTGCCAGCCACCGCAACCACCAAGGTGGTTTCATCAAAACAGACCCCAGTCCCTTCACCATGAAAAAATGACAACTTTCTTTAGGCATTTTAAAGAAGTGTTTTTCATAGGATATGACATTTCTTTCTTTCTTTTTTTTTAATCCTCACCTGAGGATATGTTTCCATTGACTTTTAGAGAATGTGGAAGAGAAAGGGAAAGACAGAGAGAAACATCAAAGTGAGAGGAACACTTTGATTGGTTGCCTTCTGCATGAGCCTTGACCTGGGCCCCAGCCAGGGAGGAGCCTGCAACCTAGGTATATGCCCTTGATCAGAATTGAACCCAGACCCTGCGGTTGGCAGGCCAAGGCATTATCCACTGAGCCAAACCTGATAGGGTAGGATATGACATTTCTTAGCCCTCCAGCAGCAGACCTTCATTTTTTTCTCCAGAAGTGTGGTGTAAAAACTCTAGATCACCTTTTTGGATTCTTATTACCCAAGTTACTAAGAATATTAGCAGTGGCATACAGGAAGCTTAGCCAATGAGCAGTCAGAAAGGTGTTTCCTCTGTAGTTCACACCGATTGCCAATAGCCTCTGATCGCTGGCTCCGCTCCTGCCCAGGTCTGCCCAGGCCAAAAGCCTCTGGCCGACAGTGGGCCCTCAGGTCCCTCTGATCACCAGCTCTGCCCCTGCCCCTTAGACTCTGATCACAGGATTGGCCCTGCCCAGGAGCCCCCTGGCTCAGGCCCTTCATAGGATGTTTCTGAGACCCAGGCACTGGGTGCCTATGTATACAATTTAATTGCCATCTTTGTTTGGTTAATTTGCATACTGACTCTGATTGGCTATGGGCATAGCAGAGGTACAGTTAACTTACATGTGTTTGTCTATTATTAGGTAAGATGTTGAAGGGTATTCTCTAAGAAGAGGAAGAAGAAGAAAAAGGTAAAGATAAAAAATTATGAACAACAAATACATATCTATCAACAATTGAATCTAAAAATCAAATGAATAAAAAATTGGATGAACAGAACAGACTGGTGAATATAATAGAATCAGGAGCTTGGAAAAGGAGCAGATTGACAGTTCTTGGGAGGAAGGAGTTGTGGGGATGCGGAAAGAGATTGGGCAAAGATCTTACACTTATGGATGAGGTTAGTGAAGGGGTGGGGAGGAATGGCCTGAAGTGGGGTGGGAATGGGGTGGAGGAGAGCTATAGGGGGAAAAAACAGGAACATCTGTAATAATTTGAGCAACAAAGATTTAAAAAAAAAGGATGTTGAAGGATTCACTTTGGCCCATATGGCACAGTTGGTTGAGTGTCTTCCCATGCACCAAAATGCTGTGGGTTCAATTCCAGGTGAGAAAAATATGCTCAAGTTTTGGGCTTCGGTGCATATGGGAGACAACTGATTGATATTTCTCTCTTTCCCCATCCCTTCCCCTCTAAAATAAATAAAAATGTATTTTTTAAAAATATGTTGGGAGATCCAGAAATGTGCATACTTGATCTGAAGAAAAGACATTTCTAGATGATTTGATAACTGTTTTAAAATATTGAGTAAGCCTCTTGAAAAACTGGGATTGGGTTATGATTTGTGACAGAATATTCTGCACTGTATTAATAATATTACTTCCACTTCAGGCTAAGCCTGAAGGCATTATGGCACTTTGGTTACATGGGACAGTTGGAAAAGAGGAGGAAGCCAATACTTGGGAATCAAATCTATAGGACCTGACTCGCTGTATAGCCATGCCAAAGGTAAGTAATCCACACTTCACTTGTCCAATCAAAAGTCTAATAAATAAAGGTTGTCTCAGAAACAAGGCAGAACTGAATCTGGCACTTAGCCTCAGCGCCTGTTGCTGACGAGGGCTAGGGAAAGCAACTGACAGAAATATTTCATTTCAATAATTTTGAAAATGAGCATTTTGTTATTAAAGGAAGCTCTTCGCTTTTGAGGAAGAGATGGGAATTATATAATTCAAAGATTATCTTCTAAAATAATACATGTTTTCAATAGGAAACAAGTACTAACAGGGTTTTCTAACTTATTCAGTCCTCTGTACTCAGTGACAAACAAAAAAACACAATACAATCAACATAAGAAAAATCTCTGAGTATGAAGTAAAGTTTACATACAATTTAATAGCAAGCTAAGGCTATAACAAAGATATGTACCTATAATGTTGTTTGGAAAAGGTTGAGATTGATTCTGATACCACCGATATTTTTTCTAAAAATGAATTCTATTTTTAGAATAGTTTTAGACTTACAGAAAAAATTATAATAATAATGCAGGATTTGCAAATATCTATGCTAATTTCCCTTTTATTAATATCTTATCTTAACATAAACATTGTTATAATTAACGAAACAATGTTGATACATACTATTACCTAAAGTCAATAACTTTTTCAGGTTTTCTTAGTTTTTACTAATTTTTTTTTTTCAGTTCCAAGATCCCTTCTATGATACTACATAATATACAGGCATCATGTCCTCTTAGGCTCCTGTAAGCTGTGAGAATTTCCCAGACTTTCTTTGTTTTTTAAAATCTTCACTCAAGGACATGTTTATTGATTTGAGAGAGAAAGGGCAAGGAAGAGAAAGAATGAGAAAGAGAGGTGAGAGAGAAACACAGATAGGTTGCCACCCTTAACAGCCCAACTAGAAATCAAACCTGCAACCTGGGAAGGTGCCCTGACCAGGAACTGAACCTGAAATCCTTAGGTGCACAGTATGAGACTCTAACCACTGAGAACATAGGCCAGAGCTGCTGAGAATTTTTTATTATAAATGCACTAGAGGTCCGGTGCATGAAATTCATGCAGGGGTGGGGGTATCCCTTAGCCCAGCCCACACCCTCTCGAAACAGGGAACCCTCAAGGGATGTCCAACTGCCCTTTCAGGAGGACAGTTGGGAGGGACCAGGCCTGCAAAGGAGGGCAGTTGAATATCCCTCTCACAATCCAGGACTGCTGATTCCCAACTGCTTGCCTGCCTGCCTTCCTGATTGCCTCTAACTGCTTCTGCCTGCCAGCCTAATCACCTACTAACCACTCCCCTGCCAGCCTAATTGATACCTAACTGCTCCACTGCCAGCCTGTTTGCCCTTAACTACCCTCCCCTGCAGGCCTGGGTCACCCCCAACTGCCCTTTCCTGTAGGCCCAGTCATCCACAACTTCCCTCCTCTGCCAGCCTGGTCACCTCTAACTACCCTCTCCTGTAGGCTTGATTGCCCCAACTGCCCTCCCCTGCTGACCTGATTGCCCACAACTGCCCTCCTTTGCAGGCCTGGTCCTTTCCTACTGCCCTCCCTTGCTGGCCATCTTGTGGTGGCCATCTTGTATCCACATGGGGCAGGATCTTTGGCCACATGGGGCAGCCATCTTGTGTGTTGGTGTAATGATCAATGTGCACATTATTCTTTTATTAGATAGGATAGAGGCCTGGTACATGGGAAGGGGCCAGCTGGTTTGCCCTGAAGGGTGTCCAAAATCAGGGTGGGGGTTCCCTTGGGGCATGGGGCAGCCTGGGCAAGGGACCTGTGGTAGTTTGCAGGCTGGCCATCCCCCCAGTGACCCAAGTGGAGGCCCTGGTATCTAGGATTTATTTGTCTTCTATAATTGAAACTTTGTAGCTTGGAGCAGAGCCAAGCCTTCTGCTTGCTCCATGGCAGCAGCCATTTCTGTTGGGATTTATTTATTGTGGGAAGCTTGTTGTGCTTGACAGCCATTTTGTAGTAAGCTCCAGCCACGTTAGCACTAACCTCGGGCTAGGTTTCTATTACCCCAAACCCTATCTCTTTCCCGTAATCCAGGTGTTTCACCTTAAGGGCTAGGCCAGGTGTTTCGCCTTAAGGGCTAGGAATTTTCGCTAACTTCCTCATTCCTCCTTCTCCCTATAAATACCCCAAACTCTTCCTGAATAAATGAGACTTGATCAGAACTTTGTCTTGTCTCCATTCCTTCTGTCTCTTGTCCCTTTCATCCCCACTCCCCCGCTAGAGTCCTCCTTGACTTAACCCGCCGGTCGGGACAATATATCTTCTATAATTGAAACTTTGTAGCCTTGAGTGGAGGCCTGAGCCCACCAAGCTGTGTGAAAAGCTTGGCTGCCTCCATCACCAAGGAAACCCATGCCTCCCTCCTGCTTGCTCCGTGGCTGCAGTCATTTTGGTTGGAGTTAATTTGCATACTTACTCCTGATTGGCATGTGGGCGTGGCTTGTGGATGTAGCAGGGTGATAGTTAATTTGCATATTACTCTCTTATTAGATGGGATGTTGAATTTTGTACAATTTTTTCTCAGTTGATATGATCCTGTGATTTTCTTCCTTACCCTATTGGTATAATGAATTACAGTGGTTGAATGATTTTTAAATGCTTAACCAGTCTTGCATACTCTGTTGACAATATATATATATACAGGCATCATGTCCTCTTAGACTCTCAGCATAGTTACAAACAAGAAAGCCTGATTTGTAAAGAGCTGCTGCAGACCTATTTTTAAGGCTGTCAGTGCAGAATCCTTGCAGCTTCCCTCCCTGAACTAAATATGGCTAGAGATGACAGGGACTTACAGATATATTTCTAATGACCTATCTTTTGTATTGAGAGAAGTTCATTAGAAACAGAGATTGAATGAAAATTTGTGTGTGTTTTTTCTAAGGGAGTGATTTTTAGGCAAAATCTTCATAGGAGTGAGGGGAGCTAGATAAAACAGAGGAAGTAGCAATACAAGTCACCATTGTCAGGTGAAGTCCAGCCCTCACCTATGTATTTTTCAGGGAACTCTGGAGCTTATACTGTGATGCAGAATCTATCCCAATTTTAGGCAAGGGAGCTAGATTTTGTAACCACCACCAGTCTTTTATTGAGTATGCACCTGGCTTTGTAATCCAAAGAGAAGTAGTTTTGATCACCCAAGGGCAAGATTCTGAAGGAGTTACAGGTGTGAGGTGTGAGAAACAGTTGTGATTTTTGAGAGACAGGCACACCGGACAAATTCAAAAGATTCTAATGAATGTGGCTAGGAGCCATCATTGTATTCACTCGTGCACTCTCTTATACTTGATCCAATGTTTATAACATTATTAATCTTGATATCTTACAATGGTTTTTTATTATATTAGAATGATTTATAATGTGAAGGTATACATAATTTTAGAAGGATGTTATTTGGCTTCTTGCATGGGCTTAAACATTATATCTGGGGATCAGAAATTCTCAAAGGAACAGGTATTGAAATTATAATTGGAATTAAAGGAATACTAATGGAATTAAGAGACTACAAAAAATGCTGGCTATCTGTATGCCAAAACTATTTTCCTGTTTTTTCTTTTATTCTTACACTATTTCCCAGGTTACTCCTATTGGAAGGGTTATATGACTGAGTTATGGCCAAGAAAATGTATTTGAAAGTGATGTATGTGACTAAAATGGCTCTAAAAACCTCTCATTTGATCCTTTAGGATTTCTTTCTTTCTTTGTGTACTGGTTGGAAGTCAGTGCCCAAGGTGATCTTGGGGAACATGTATTCAAAATGGCAGAGCCTTAGTCAATCTGATTTTCTGAATCATTGAATAGGGCATATTCCTTTCTTCAGTGAAGAATTTCTAAAGATCTAAATTGTGGAGATTTGAATATTTTTGCTTTGGAAAGTAATAATTAGCTTTATTGCTCTTGCAAATGAACTATCTAGGAAGAAACTGTACAGGATTTCTAGAAACCTAGACAAACAATCTGACACCAGTTTGCATGTCTCTTTATAGCATTATTATTTGAGGGTGTATAAAAAACAAGTTTACCTATAATAATTTTTATTCCAGTGATGATGGGGATCACAATGTACTTTTATCAATCAATTTTAGTTTCTAAAAATCAAGGTCATCAAAATTTCTTAGCAAATGATTATGTTAAACTAAAAAAATCATAGATTGTTCAAATGGTATCTGTTTTCTTAAGTAAAATAACACCCTTTCCAATCAGATCTAGAGATAGTGCTCAGGTATTCTTTCCTAGGTAAATATAAGATTTGATATGGCTTATATGCTAATGAAGATTTGATCCTGAGTAACTGGATGTGGGCAAGGACCATGGAGATTCATTTTGTCTCTGAAACCCATATATTTATTTAAGTAAAATTTGAGTTTAGGGAAGTAAGTTGATACGGAAAGAGCTATGAATATTTAAAGGTAAAGAAAAAAACTTGAAGGAATCCAAGATGGCGGCATAGGTAAACACCTACACTGCTGCCTCGCACAACAATGTCAAAACTACAACTAAAAGACAGAACGGACATCATCCAGAGCCATGGGAAAGCTGGCTGAGTGGAAGTTCTACAGCTGGAGGGAGGGAGAGGGGCTCGCGGAGACCCAGAGGAGCTGCAGAGAGCTGAGATACGGAGACACCCGTGTGGAGAGAGCAGGTGCCGGAGTACCTGGCTGGTTTTCTCTGGCAAGAGGGAAACGGAGACTCTCAAAGGCATTGAACCCCTTATCTTACGACACAAACCCCAGATCCAGCCGAAACTCATACAGGGGGAGTTTGGACTGTGAAAAGGGAGAGGTGCACGGAAATTTAGGGGAGTCGCAAAAGATCAAAGATCTGGTGGCGCACATGGCACTGCGCAGAGGACAGACTGCTTATTGTACCACTGGCTTTCGCGAGTGGGCGGGAGACAGACCCTCCCAACTGTGCCACTTCTGACTCCACTAAGCCCCTGTTTCAGGTGAAACCCTGGGGACCCAGACTCGTGTGGTCCTGGAGCGCATGGGAGCTGGAAAGGCAGCGGTCTAGAGGCACTGTGCACGGGCACAAGGACCGCTCCAGGGATTACCCAGTCACATGAAAATCAGGGGTCATGGAGGGCGGGGGCGACTGGAAGGCAAGGCGGTCCTTTAAGCCCTGAGACTCTACCCATCCCAAGCTCAACAGTGAGGCTTCTGTGGAGTTGCAAGTCTGGTATCATAAGGCTGAATCCAACACAGAAGTTCTCCAGGCATAGTGAAAATGCCGAGACAAGGGAAGGGATCACAAACAAATGAAATGGAGGAAAACAAACGACTGGATATAGAGTTCAAAACCACACTTATAAGGTTTTTCAAGAATATGCTAGAAAAGAAGGATAAATTTAGTGAGACTCAAGAGGAGATGAAAAAGGACCAACTAGAGACACTGACTGAAACAAAAAATATTATACAGAGTCCTAACAGCAGACTAGAGGAAGGCAAGAATCAAGTAAAAAATTTGAAATATAAAGAAGCAGAAAACATTCAACTGGAAAAGCAAGAAGAAAAAGAATCCAAAAATGTGAAGATAATGTAAGGAGCCTCTGGGACAGCTTCAAGCGTACCAACATCAGAATTGTGGGGGTGCCAGAAGAAGAGAGAGAGCAAGATACTGAAAACCTATTTAAAGAAATAATGACTGAAAACTTCCCACATCTGGTAAAAGAAATAGACTTACAAGTCCAGGAAGCACACAGAACCCCAAATAAAAGGAATCCAAAGAGGACTACACCAAGACACATCATAATTAAAATACCAAGAGCAAAAGACAAAGAGATAATATTAAAAGCAGCAAGAGAAAAACAGTTCTTTACCTACAAGGGAGCACCCATACGACTGTCAGCTGATTTCTCAACAGAAACGATGCAGGCCAGATGGGAGTGGCAAGA
>JAAGEH010000393.1:30761401-30806493 GCA_011751065.1 Lasiurus cinereus | reverse complement strand
GTGAGGGGTGTACAGGGAGAGACTGGACAAAAATCATATACCTATGGATGAGGTCAATGGGAGGGAGGTAAGGGCAGAGGGAAGGGTGGGAGCTGGGTGGAGGGGAGCAATGGAGGCGAAAAAAGAGAAACAAATGTAATAATCTGAATAATAAAGATTTAATTAAAAAAAACTTATACATATTTATCCCATAGTATTTGCCAAGTTTTAGATTAGGTACTGTCTGGACAATATTTTGCTGAATGTGTAACAGCCCTGTGAATTAGACATTATTTCTTCTATTGGGCAACAGATGATTTCTAGAGTCACCAGTGAAATAAATGCAGAGTTAAGAATTGTGAAGGGCTGTTTTACTAAGAAGCAAGACCGGGCCTGCCTTCCCACTTAGTGCCTGCCAAGAACCAGAATTTGTGCCTTCTCCTTGGGACAAAGCACTGTGGATGAAGAAGGGCCACATGCTAACTGACTAGCTCATGGAAAGCGTGCATAGCAGCCATGCAAACTCAGAGACCTGAAGTAAATGGTCTGAAATTAAAACTTTTAAAGCATTTTATGGTGTGGTAGTTCTCTCCTAGGCTGGTATCTTCCCTGATACTTTACCTAACTGAGCCTGTCTATTGTCTTTTTGCATATACAATAGCATTTTCATTGGAATGTCAAAGTAATTTCCTTTTTCTGGACCCCTCAAAGCATAGATATCCCACCAGAGCAGAGACCACAAATCCTTTCATTGTTAATTGTTGCTTGTTAACTATCCTGCACCCACCTAAATAAAAGAAGTATGTGTCTATCATTTTATTTTTTATCCAACCTAGAGGTTTCTCCACTTTGCTTTCTCCTGTCTCCCTATTCTATCACCATTGGATTTTATGTAACCCACTTACATCTCCCCTTTGATTGTAATGTATAAAACAAGGTGCAAAACTGCCATTCTCTGGAGCATTATATCAATCTCTTGAGATTCTGCTTGGCATTTGTCAACTGTTTGGCTCAAATAGACTAACAAAAATTCTTCACAGGTTTGAATGTTTCTTACAATAACAGCACCCATCTCTTTAAACATTCCTGGGCCCTCATCCCTGACCTTTACTTCCCCTGTGAAAATTATTAGGGGCAAATAGTTATGAGATGCTGAACTTGATTAAGGCCTGCTTGTTTCTTTGTGGAGCTATTAATCACCTGAGGAAAAAATATGCTTTTTCTCTCCTAAAAATTTTCCTCCCTACCCTGGTTGTTTATAGAAACATAAGCCTAGTATTGGGGCAGCATCAGGATTTGCAGAATTCAAGAGACAAGGTTTAATATTGATTAACATACCTAAAAAGTAGTAACTACATTCTATGTAGTAAGGAAAGTTGTTAGCAGAAAGGTGGGGTTGGTATTTCTGCAGAGTCTACTTTCTGGGTGATGATTGCATTAAAAAAGGTGGTAGAAGACAAAGTGACACTTCGGTTTATACATGGGTTAAATTCATAGTGTTTTTAATTAAGAAGAAACTGACTAAAGAGCAGAACAGAAAACTTTTGTTTTGATGGTATAAAAACTGTTGATGAGGATAAAAAGTCGACTGTGTATGCCTTATAAATTATTTTTCCTGCACTGCATATCTATTTATATTATAGCTGTCAGAGTATGTGCAGGTTTTCAAGCAAATAAGCACAAGCAATGTACTCTCTCATGTTCTGTCTCACTATTTGTTTCTCTCTCCAGGGCAAGGTTATAACTTATACTCTGACTTGCATAGTGCCTTTTCATAACTAACTGTGGTATTTATAGCAAAATTGGTGTCAGTCTATTTGAAAGTGCATTTCCATTTCTTCAGTAGAGTGTCTCCTTCAATCTCACATCCACTTGCAGAGATTATAAATTAAGCCCCAGAAGATAAAAAACGTTATGTAGTTATTAATAAAAGGCACAGTACCAGAATATATCAAAATGGAAATGCTTTACCAGGACATCCTATATAATAAAAGCATAGTATGCAAATTGTGCCCTTGACTGGGGGTGGAGCTGGACAGGGGAAGGGAGGGAGGCCCCAGCCAGCAGCTGGCAACTAGAATCTGGTAGTCACTAGCGGCCCCACCAGTGCACAAATTTCATGCACTGGACCTCTAGTAGTATATATATAATCAAGTAAATTTTGCGAAGCTAAAAGCATAACTGAAATCTATGTTTATTTCATTATGTAAATGTTGTAAGAGAGAAAAAATAATTTTTCTCTGCCCTTCTAACTTGTTCTGATTGGTCTAATAATCAAATTGACACAAGTCAGATTAACCGGACACTATCAGGGAGAAATAACCAAATTTATTACATATGTATATACAGGGTCTCACTAAAAATATAGAATCCTAGGATAAAACTGGCAGGTGAAGCTTATACACCATCTTGAGCTAAAGCAAAAGAATGGTAGTCCTTTGGCCTTCAAAGAAAAGGTAGGAAACTCAGAGGTGAATGAGGAGGAGCAAACAAATTTTTGCTGGGCCACCCAAAAACAGTGGGACATTAGGAATGTAACAAACTGACTTTATTGGCTTTCACCCTGCCTGCCAGTTATTTCATATTATGATGCTAAGGTTTTATCTCCCTTTTTTTAAAGCAGGTTTTCTATATAAATTCCTTTAGGCAAGTAAGAGGATAGTAAAAGTCTTTTTTGTTTGTTAAAATAACCACTTAGAGTAATCAATATCCCACTCAAGGCATCTTTAGGTCAGCAAACTCTGCTTCCTCTCCGTGTCAATATGGTACTTGTTAGTATGTATGAAATGGTGATTTGGGATCTTTTTTAAAGAAGGAAATGATCATTATCCATAGATGTCTCTGCTATTTCCCTATTGACTGGCAATCTGATATTTAACTAAGCTTGCTTACACTGAAATGAATTTCAATTGCATAATTTCCTTTGTGAGCTTGAGCAGATTGCAATTTTAAAATTCAGTGGGCTGTGGTACATCAGATATTACCATACAAAGGGAGGAGACTGATTTCTTAACCCATTGCCATTTAAGAAAGAGGGAACAAGTAAAAAGAAACCTTGGTCTTAACAAACTGCACACATGAATATTTGATGTAAAAATAACAGCAGTAGCCACTAGAAAACTGAAACTGTGACTTATGAAAGTATATAGGGATCTAGCTAAACAAATTATTGGACTTTGTTAGATAATTCCTAGACAATGATATAAAGTAAAATAGTACTTTTTATATGGCAGAAAGGTGAAGAGTTTGGTATTTCCTCGGTATTCACTTTTAGATTCATTCATTTTTCTCCTCCTATTTGTTTATTAATAAACATATATTAAGTACCAATTATTAAAACTAGAAATAAAAATTAAAAGCAAATTACTGGCAAAAAAAAAATTGCATCAGGTTGCTAGCATCCAGATTGGTGGGAATCATATAATAATCACATACCAGAAAATAACTTTTTAAGTTTTCCAACTGTCTATAAATTCTTTTTCATCAAATATGTTTGTAGATACATACAGTGATATTAATATAGATAGAGTTATAACAGAAATTGATTAGTTGTTAATAGAGGGAAGAGATCCTTGTCTCCCCTATTTGCTACTGAGGGTGGAATTCTTTTGATATACCAAGAAAAATAATTTTCTGAGACTCACATTGGAGGATAAGATATATAGAGGAAGCTTTATTTCCATGGAATTATGCACCTGGCTTTCCAAAGTCCCATTTCTTTTAGTCTAGTTCAGTGGTTGGCAAACTGTAGCTCGCCGCGGTTTGCTGCTCTGTTGACTAATGAGTTTGCCAACCATTAGTCTAGTCATAGAAGAAGTGTACCTGGGGCTTTGGTAGAGCTAAAATCAGAGCCAGTATCCAGAGTTTCCTTTCCATGTTGGAGCTAAGTCTAGTCCAGCATCAAGCTAGCTCTGCTTGTGCTGCCCACTGTAGTCCATTCTCCCATTGTATGTAGGTTACACATGGTCATGGGCTATAAGGTGAATAAAAGAGTCAAGAGTTATAAGAGTCATGTGTCAAGAATGCCAGGAGAGAGAGAACTCCTTTATTTAGGAAATTACGTACTCCCCAATTTTTGTAGGTTTGCAGTGGCCCCACCCTTCTGGCAATAATCTTTATTCCTGAGTGTGACTGATAGGCAAGTGCCTTCTCTATGTCACCCCAACTTTACTGAGCATGTGTCTATCTTCTCTTTTTTTTTCTTTTTTTTGTTTAAATATATTTTATTGATTTTTTTACAGAGAGGAAGGAAGAGGGATAGAAAGTCAGAAACATCGATGAGAGAGAGACATCGATCAGCCGCCTCCTACACTCCCCACAGTGGAGATGTGTCCACAAGCAAGGTACATGCCCCCAACCGGAATTGAACCTGAGACCCTTCAGTCCGCAAGCCGACGCTCTATCCACTGAGCCAAACCAGTCTCAACTTTATCTTCTCTTTGTTGGATCCTTAACCTCAGGGTTTTTCAGGGAACAGACTTGTGGTTCCCTGGGGAGTACAAACTTGCAGCTTCCTGGTGAAGTTACTCAAACAACATGTTTATAATGTCTGGCTTCCCCCTTTGCTTCTTTTCTATTATTATTATTATTTTTTTAATTTAATAAGTCTGTATTGCTCAGATTATTATATTTGTTTCTCTCCCCCCCCCCCTAGGTCCCCTCCACCAGGGTGCCACCCCTCCCTCTACTCTTACCACCCCCTGCATTGTCCTCATCCATAGGTGTCTGATTATTGTCAGTCTCTCCCTGCACCCCCTCACCCCTTTCCCCCTGAGAATTGTCAGTCCACTCCCTTTCTATGCCCCTGATTCTATTATATTCACCAGTTTATTCTGTTCATCAGATTTTTAATTCACTTGATTTTTAGATTCACTTGTTGATATGTATTTGTTGTTCATAATTTTTATATTTACCTTTTTCTTCTTCCTCTTCTTAAAGAGCACCTTTCAGCATTTCATATAATACTGGTTTGGTACTGATGAACTCCTTTAGCTTTTTCTTATCTGTGAAGCTCTTTATCTTCCCTTCAATTCTGAATGATAGCTTTGCTGGATAGATTATTCTTGGTTGTAGGTTCTTGATGTTCATCACGTTGAATATTTCTTGCCACTCCCATCTGGCCTGCATCGTTTCTGTTGAGAAATCAGCTGACAGTCGTATGGGTGCTCCTTGTAGGTAATGAACTGTTTTTCTCTTGCTGCTTTTAATATTCTCTCTTTGTCTTTTGCTCTTGGTATTTTAATTATGATGTGTCTTGGTGTAGTCAGTCCTCTTTGGATTCCTTTTATATGGGGTTCTGTGTGCTTCCTGGACTTGTAAGTCTATTTCTTTCACCAGATAGGGGAAGTTTTCAGTCATTATTTCTTCAAATAGGTTTTCAGTATCTTGTTCTCTCTCTTCTGGCACCCCTACAATTCTGATGTTGGTACGCTTGAAGCTGTCCCAGAGGCTCCTTACATTACCTTCACATTTATGAATTCTTTTTTCTTTTTTCTTTTCCAGTTGAGTGTTTTCTGCTTCTTTATATTTCAAATCTTTGACTTGATTCTTGCCTTCCTCTAGTCTGCTGTTAAGTCTCTGTATAATATTTTTTATTTCAGTCAGTGTATGTTTAATTTCTAGTTGGTCCTTTTTCATCTCGTACTGGGATCACTAAATTTATCCATCTTTTCTAGGAAATTCTTGAAAAACCTTATAACCAAGATTTTGAACTCTATATCCAGTCATTCATTTTCCTCCATTTCTTTCATTTGTGATCTGTTTCTTTGTCTCCGCATTTTCACTATGCTGGGAGAACTTCTGTGCTGGAATCAGCCTTATGATGCAAGACTTGCAAAACTCCAAAAGCCTCTCTGTTCAGCTTGGATGGGGTGGAGTGTCAGGGCTTAGCAGAGACAGCCTTGGCTTCCGGTCAGCCCTCCCTATGTGGCCCTTGGGTTTAAAGTGTCTTTTGGTAATCATTGCAGCTCTTTCTATGCACATGTGCGTGCCTCTAGACCTCTGCCTTTCTGGTTCCCTTGCACTCTGGGACCCATATAAGATGGGTCCCCAGGATCTCACCCAAAAGTGAGGTTCAGTGCAGTTAGAAGTGGCACAGTTGGGAGGCTCTGTCTCCCACGCACTAGAGAAAGCCAGCAGCACAATCAGCAGTCCATCCTTTCTGCACACATTGATGTGCAAGCCCCAGACTTCTGCCCTTTCATGGCTCCCCTAAATTTTTGTGCACTCCTCCCTTTTCACAGTCCAGACTCCCTCCTTCTGCCCCCCGCCTTGTATGAGTCTCGCCTGGAGCTGGGGTTCAGTGTAGTAGGATAAGGGGTTCAGTGCTGTTGGGAGTCTCCACCTCCTTCCCACCAGAGGAAGCCAGCCAGGCACACCACCTCCCGCTCTCTCTCCTCTCGTGTGTCTCTACTTCAGTTTTTGTAGCTCTTTCAAGTCTCTGTGAGTCTCTCTCTTTCCTTCTAGTTGTAGAATTTCCACTCAGCAAACTTTCCTGTGATTATGGATGATGTTTGTTCTATCTTTTAGTTGTAGTTTTGAAATTGTTGTGCAAGGCAGCAGTTTAAGTGTTCACTTATGTTGCCATCTTGGTTTCTCTCCTCTTTTCTATTATTAATAACCAGCTAATTACAATGGTATCAGTTTCACCACGTTTTAAAATTTTATATTTCACTTAGAAAGAAACTGCTTCTACTATATGCTCAGAACACTCTAAGCACCAAATGGCATCATCTATTTACAGGCTCTCATAGCATGGGTTGAAATGCGCTAAGTAATAAAAGATATTGGACTTTCTTTTTCTTTCCTTGATGTTATGGACATTCTTATAATTCTAAAATGGAATGGTGTTATTTTCATAAAACCATATATATATGTGCTTCTTCAAAATCTTTTTATCTTTTATTTTACCTTTGCCATAATAGTATTTTATAGCATTTTGATATTTTTAAAGTTTATATTTTTCTACTTTATATCTTCTGAAAGTCCTGTCAGATTTCCCCAGTATAATCAACTCACTCCACATTCAGATGAGCAGATAGAGATCCCTACTGCCCCAATTCTATGTGTCTACCATAGAGAAATAAGTAGTTCTTATAAGGGCTTCACTGCTACCTCACTTGTTAATATGAATCATTTAGAAAAGGAGCAACTCTGTTCCCCAAAATGGTTTCACTGCTAACTCAAAGGAAATTAGAAAGTGTTAGCTAATATGACTTTGGGAGTAAGTGATCTTTATAATTATACGTATACCACAGGCCCAGTGCATGAAAATTCATGCACTGGAGTGGGAGTCTCTCAGCCCAGCCTGCCCCCTCTCACAGTCCAGGAGCCCTCAGGGGCAGGAGATGACCTGGCAATCAGGAGAAGGCAATGCCTCATCACACCTCTGCTGCTGCCACTGCTGGCACCTCAAGTCTCAGCCAGTCCTGGTTATCTGAACCTCAGCAGTCCTGGGCAGCTGGGCAGCCACCATCCGAGGCTTGCCTGTGCCTTAGGCTGGCCCTGGGAAGCTGGAGGCAGGTTTATGGATGGGTTGGGTCCACCTGATGGCGGGACTGGCTTTGCTGTGTACCTGCCACCTTGGCAGGGCTGAAAAGACTGGGCACCACCATCTTGTGTCTGTGGATACTGCCATAATTGTCTGTGGGTCAGTTAGTATATTTCTTCCTTATTGGCTGCGGGTGTCACCTTCTTTACAATGGCATGAAGGTCAATTAGCATATTCCTTCTCTATTAGTTAGAATATCTTTATTTTCTAAACATTAATCTATGTTAAATGATTACTTGATATTTAATTTTAACTTCAATAAAAAACATTCAGTAGCTATTTTCATCTATAGTCCATTTATTCTTTCTAATACATTCTGGTAAGATATAAAATAAATTTAAATAAATTCCATCTTCACATTACTTTTTAGATTGAATGAACAAAAGTTTGACAAGTCTATCTCTTTCCTTTAATTTTCGTTTTCTTCTTTATCTACCTCAGGAGCATTAGAACACTCTTAGATTTCTTTTTAAGTTTACAGATGTTAAAAGGCAAACTGAGGCATATTAAAAATGTTAAAAATTTATTTGAGCAAACATTGATTCAAGTTCTAGAAGTGGTCAGAAGTGCTCTGCTGACAGGAGCTAAGGGAGACTTTATAGAGAAAAGGCAGAAAAAAAACAAGGAAATTATTTGACTGGCTATAGCTTAAGTATTTGTATTACTTGTCAAAGCCTAATTAATTTTTTTATGATTAGTTGTCCTTAAGTTTTAATTTTTTTAACTTGAGCATTTATAAGCTCAAGTTTTGGTTGCTTGTATAGGACACCAATGCATTGGAGTCACTTTGTAATAGATTCCTTTTTTAATTTAATATGGGTAATTTGTTTCCCTATCTTTTCCAATTGAGTTATGATAGTCAGATATCATTGATGGGACAACCAATTCTTTTTCATGTGACATTTTAACAACTCCATCCTTATCCAGAAGTGCTTGTATTCTTGTGTCCCTAACCAACTGTGATGTCAAAATAAGCATTTACAACAACCAAATGATTATTTTTTTAAATTAAATCTTTATTATTCAGATTATTACATTTGTTTCTCTTTTTTCCCCTCCATAGCTCCCCTCCACCCAGTCCCACCCTTCCCTCTGCCCTTACCTCCCTCCTGTTAACCTCATCCATAGGTGTATGATTTTTGTCCAGTCTCTCCCTGTATACCCCTCACCCCTTTCCCCCTGAGAATTATCAGTCCTCTCCCTTTCTGTGCTCCTGATTCTATTATATTCACCAGTTTATTCTAATTTTTAATTCACTTAACTTTTAGATTCACTTATTGATAGATATGTATTTGTTGTTCATAATTTTTTGGCTTTTATCTTTTTCTTCTTCCTCTTCTAAAAGAGTATCTTTCAGCATTTCATATAATATTGGTTTGGAGTTGATGAACTTCTTTAGTTTTTTCTTATCTGTGAAGCTCTTTATTTGCCCTGCAATTCTGAATGATAGCTTTGCTGGATAGATTATTCTTGATTGTAGGTTCTTGCTATTCATCACGTTGAATATTTCTTGCCACTCCCATCTGGCCTGCATCGTTTCTGTTGAGAAATCAGCGGACAGTCATATGGGTGCTCTCTTGTAGGTAATGAACTGTTTTTCTCTTGCTGCTTTTAATATTCTCTCTTTGTCTTTTGCTCTTGGTATTTTGATTATGATGTGTCTTGGTGTAGTCCTCCTTGGATTCCTTTTATATGGGGTTCTGTGTGCTTCCTGGACTTGTAAGTCTATTTCTTTTACCAGATGTGGGAAGTTTTCAGTCACTATTTCTTTAAATAGGTTTTCAGTATCTTGCTCTCTCTCTTCTTCTGGCATCCCCACAATTCTGATATTGGTACGCTTGAAGCTGTCCCAGAGGCTCCTTACATTATCTTCACATTTTTGGATTCTTTTCTCTTCTTGCTTTTCCAGTTGAGTGTTTTCTGATTCTTTATATTTCAAATTTTTGACTTGATTCTTGCCATTCTCTAGTCTGCTGTTAGGACTCTATAATATTTTTTATTTCAGTCAGCATATGTTTAATTTCTAGTTGGTCCTTTTTCATCTCTAGTTGGTTCTTTTTCATTTCCTCTTGGGTCTCGCTAACTTTATCAAACTTTTCTAGGATATTCTTGAAAAACCTTATAAGCGTGGTTTTGCACTCTACATCCAGTCTTTTGTTTTCCTCCATTTCTTTTATTTGTGATCTCTTCCCTTGTCTCAGCATTTTCACTATGCTGGGAGAACTTCTGTGTTGGATTCAGCCTTATGATACCAGACTTGCAAAATCCCAAAAGCCTCTCTGTTGAGCTTGGGATGGGTGGAGTCTCAGGGCTTAAGGGATTGCCTTGCTTTTCAGTCTACCCCACCCTCCAGGCCCCTTTAGTCTCACGTGACTGGGTAATCACTGGAGCAGTCCTTGTGTGTGTGCGCTCATGCGTTCGCGTGCAGTGCCTCTAGATCGCTGCCTTTTCAGCTCCCCTGTGCTCCGGGACCACACGAGTCTGGGTCTTCAGGATTTCACCCGAAACTGGAGCTTAGTGGACTCAGAAATGGCGCAGTTGGGAGGGTCTGTCTCCTGCCCACCTGCGAAAACCAGCAGCACAATCAGCAGTCTGTCCTCTGTGCACAATGCCATGAGCGCCACCAGGCCTCTAATCTTTTGCGACTCTCCTAAATTTCCGTGCACCTCTCCCTTTTCACAGTCCAAACTCCCCCCGTATGAGTTTTGGCTGGATCTGGGGTTTAGTGTTGTAGGATAAGGGGTTCAATGCTATTGAGAGTCTCCCACCAGAGAAAACCAGCCAGGTACTCTGGCACCCGCTCTCTCCACGCGCGTCTCCGTACCTCAGCTTTTTACAGCTCCTCTGGGTCTCTGTGAGCCCCTCTCTTTCCCTCTATTTGTAGAATTTCCACTCAGCCAGCTATCCTGTGGTTCTAGATAATGTCCTTTCTGTCTTTTAGTTGTAATTTTGAAATTGTTGTGCAAGGCAGCAGTGTAGGTGTTTACCTATGCCACCATCTTGGATTCTTCTCCCAAATGATTCTTAAAAGTTAAATCAACAAATTACTTGGTTTCAGTGGCCAGAACATTGAATATTTAATCTTTGGCATCTCACTTTTATCCCCCTTGAATTTATATTTTCCCCGGTGTTGGCACTGAGACTTCATCCAGATCTTGGCACTGAGACTTCTATACTACTACTATAAGACATAGTTTTGCATTGTGCTGACATTTGAATGACTTAAAATAATAGCTACTCTCTTTTTACAAAGAAAAAAAATCAGCTTTTAAGTGCTTAGATACACCTGGCATTGAACAAAACACAGTAATGATAGCTTTAACTATTCAAATAATTCAGTTACCCAATTATGTCCTTATGCCATCTAAATTAATATGTTTAAAAAAGGGAAGTGTAGAAGTTTAGAATCTATTTATATGGGCAAAATGTTCTTATTTTAATATTTTTTTGAACTTTGCTTCTGGTATGAGTGCATTATATTTTTCAGTAAAATCTAGGATCTGTCTTAATGAGCCACATGAAACTGTGGTAAGAATTAGAGGGCTCAGAGAGCCAAACCTTTGACTCTCCACTTGAATAACTCCTGCCATAAATCCGTCCTTCCAGTAAAAATACAGTTTTAAAAGCTGATTACTACTAAAATCAGGTTTGTCTGGAAACTTATTAGATGAAATCGATTTGTAAAACACTAAACATATTAAGAAAACAAGTTTAGAAAATCAGTAAAACCAATTATAAAATATCAACTTTAGTTTTAAGAATAAAGGATTATCATTCAACATTAAATGTGGTTCCCAATCTCAATGAAAGCACTGAAAAGCTTTTAATAAAATATTTTTATTTTGTATGTTTTTGTTCTACTTATATTATTTCCAAGTTAAAAGCTTAAAGCAGATCTTTTAAGACATAGCATGCATATAATTTTTCTTAACGATAATTATTGGAGGTAAGAAATTTAAAAAGTGGTATTTTTTTTGAAAATTTTAATAATTTTGTTCTGAGATATTTTTAATATGAAGCAAAAATTAAATTTTATTTTGTGAAACTGTAAGGAAAAATCTATACAATGTATTTCTCTTTATTTCTCAGCTGCCCTAAGTTAGTATTTTTTCTAGTAAGTGAGGTTTTGGGAAAAGCCAGTGCATCACGATTTCTGTGTTCTACTCTTTCCTGCACTTGCACCAGAATGCTAATGTTTATTCCTTCCAACCCTTCTTTCAGAATCTTTTTGAAGATATCACTCATCCTTTACCCATTCAACAGAAATATATTTATCTCCAATTACGTTCTACATTTTGAGGTAGGGATATAGGAGTGAAAGAAAGACAAAGTTCATCTTATCCTCAAGGAGTTAACATTCTCATCAGGGCAACATAGAGCAATCATAAAAATGTTAAAATTAGAATAATTTAGATAGTAAAAAAATTCTAGGCCCTATATGAGACATGAATGAAAAAAAAAAAAAACAGGGCCAGTCATGCGCTTTTCTGGTATAAGAAGATTCTAGACAAAGGAAACTATAAGAAGTAAATCTATGAAGCTGGCATGAGCTGGTGAGGGACTGAAAAGGCTAGATTTTGCAGCCTGATGAATGAAGTGAGGGACAAGACAGAAGTAGGCAACCGTAGCCAAATTGGAAGGAATCATATAGGCCATGGAAGGAAAGAGTTTTGTTTTTCCTGTTAATATTATAGTAAGAATTTTTATCCTAAGAAAGATAAAATCTTTCTGTACTTTGAAAAGATCACAAATAAAGAATGGGCTCTAATCAAACTATACAAAGGGTGACAGACTCATACAAGTGAACTTGTCCTTGTATTGTTTGTATTTAAAAGACAATGTGCAGCAGTAGCATGATTATTTGTAGAATCTTTCGTATGAGAGTAAGAAAAATGTTTGTCAGAAGACTGTAAGTTTGCTCCTTACATCTGTGCATCAGTAAGGGATCCTTTCACTTCTCTCTGGCCTTTCAGGCTTGAACAGGGAGGAGCTCCCACTCAATGACAGAGATCAGTTGGTCGATGTCTCTAGTAAACACTAATCTCATCCAACAAGGAAGAAATCTGAAGGCATATAATTTATGACCTCTGAGAGCTCACCATCACATTCATAACCAAAACTATTGCAGGAGACACTAAAAGGAGCTACCCTACAATGTAAACACATTACAACAAGGACAGAAAGAGAAACTATTTCTGCCTTGGGGAAATTAGGGGAAATTTCACATAAGATGTGGTATTTGAACAGGCCTAAAGATGACTTAAAGAGGTTGTAGGCAAAGAAAAATCTCTAAATTACAAAAAGAAGTACAATCACGTAATGTATATGTGTGAACACATCTGATTAAAAATTAAAAGCATGTGACTTTATCAGAAAAAGTGAACATTTTACTGTTATTGTCAATGGTAGGAAATTAAATTGAAAAGCCTGATATTTGAAATTATGGTGAGGAGTTTGAGCATTAATTTTTAGTGCCTTAAAGGAGAGTTACTAAATAATTTTTGACTTTACCAAATTTGTGTTTTAAAAATATAAAGCTAAGAAAGAGTGTAGAGATTAGCAGTAAAAAGACCCAGTGTAAGTCTTTAAAATAATATAGGTCAGAAATATTAAGAAACAGACATAGGGAATAGGAATATCATCAATAATCATGTTGATATAGAAATGGCAGGGTAATGACTGACTCGGGTTTATCTGTGAAGAGAAGGGAAACTAAGGAGTTTTATAAGGCTTCAGGTTTAGACTACTTGCTAGATGAGAAGGCTGGTGATCAAGTAACCTAGTACCTGACCCACCCAGAAGAGGTCTAGTTGAAAATAGTCACTTAGTCCTAGCCAGTTTGGCTCAGTGGATAGAGCATTGGCCTGTTGACTAAAGGGTCCCAGGTTCAATTCCAGCCAACAGCGCACATGTGCAGGTTGGGGGCTCAATCCGCAGTGGAGGCAGCCAATCAGTGATTCTTTCTCATCGGTGATGTTTCTATCTCTCCTTCTCCCTCTCTCTTCCTCTCTGAAATCAATAAAAATAAAAAATAAAAATAAAATAGTCACTTAGTACATGGAACTTCCTCCAAATCTTCCCATTATCATCTTGACTTTAACTTTTTTTTTCTCCCACAGTGTGTTTCATTTGCATAATAAATGTGAACTCTTTTCCAACAAGGTGCAATAAATATGCTTTGTATTTGAGTTGGAAATATGTCTCCTTCCTTTTAGTTTTGATACTGTATTTAATGTTTGTTTTTCTTATGTAGATGATTTCATTTTGACTGAGACATTGCTCCTAACAGGCAATAAATTTACATATTACTTTAGGTCTTGCTTCAAAAGCAAACATTTTTTAGTTACTACTGATTCATATCTCCTCATAAATTTAGTTATATTCCATCTACCTCAATTACTACAATCTAAAAAAGATATGGAATTCCAATTTCATATCAGTGATATAAAATGGTTACTTTGTAGAGTTAAAATGTGCTCAGCTGCACATAGAAAAATACAACTATTTAAAAAATGAGATATTTTTAATCTTATAAATCCAAAAAATAAAGCAACTACTGGCTGATTAATCAAGAGACTAAATATTAAGGATACAGTAACTTTCAATCTTTTTATAATACCATATTGGCATTTTCATCATACTGAGTTGTCTCTTTAGAGCAGATGCCCTCATAGCCCTGAGATGATTCTCAGTTCCAGACACCACAGAAAAAATGATATTGTGTACCTTTACAAGAATTAGGTGATGTCAACTAGACTTCTCCTCATATCTAACTGACTAGAATTGAAATACTTGCTCTAAGCCAATGAAATAAAATGGAAAGAATAATGAAACCATCATGATTGTTTTAGACTCATCTTCCTCTTAAACATATGACCATTTAATCCTTCAACAAAATCAGAGTTTTGTCTACAGGGATAGAGGGATTTGTCTTATAGGTAGGCAATCAACAGTATTCATCACCACAGTATCCCTGAAATGATGTTTCTTCTGGAATATTTTGACATTTGTTAATAATATAGTACTAGAGGCCCAATGCACAAAATTTGTGAAAGGGGCTCGACCATTGCAGCCATGGCAGCTGCCTCAACCCTCACAGCCCCAATTTTGTCCAGAAAGATGTCCAGAAGGTTGTTTGGCTGTTTGGCCTAATTAGCATATTATGCTTTTATTATTATAGATATTCTCTGCATAGATAACCCCCTTTTTTTTCTAACCTCTCTGAAACTTAGCCCCCATTATCTACTGCTCACTAATTTGGAGAAATTAAAAAGAACCTGATCTCAATGGGACATAGTCTCAGGAATTTGAACTGGATATTGCTGAATTTCAATATTGGTCCTTACTCAACACCTCTTTCAGTGCAGACCATTTTGCTGTTAGAACTTGGTGCATGCATGCTGTTCTGTGACTAGAGACTTTAATTTATGCATTTGCTCCAATTAGTAGCTTTATTTTTTAAGTTTCTCTCTTTCAAAGTAAACCTGTCTTTTATCTTCTGAACCATTTCTGAATACTCTAAGAAAGTAAATCCTGTATTCACTGGGAATAAGGAATTAAAACAAACAAGCAAACAAATAGCATGTAGTATTTTTAAGCAACAGAAATATTTTTAACAACAGAAGATATGAAGGTATTAAAGAATTTCTATTTCATAGCCTACTTTACATTTCACCTTGTTCTGGTTATATTACATCTCAAAATTAAACTCTGTCTACCTCTTTCTATGTAAGAATCAAGAGGAATAATACAGTTGAGAGGGTGCTGTCATTGTGAGGTTCTGCCCCTAAGAAATTGTTTGGGGGACCTAGGGCAGAAACTACAGTTTAGGAGCCTAAGAACACAATCAATGGCACTAGCTAGCTTCAGTTTCAACAAAAATAAAACTGTGGTAAATCATGGTTGTCAAAAATCTCTGAATTATGGAGTGATCACCCTCCTCACATCTCTGAGAAGTCATGATTTAGTCATTTTTCAAACTATTAATGTTTGATGCCCAGCTATCTGAGAAAGATATAACTATTTTCTATAATTGCTGAGAAGCTATGATATAGTGACATTAGTTAGAAAATGAAAATTATAATGAGTGTGCCAAATGACATCTCTTCATACAAAAAATGTAGCATTAAAACAATTAGAGATCATTAGATCTGTATATATGTAGAAGCAGAGGGAAATTCTTATGAAATCTCACATTGGTTAATAAATGTATGTATGGTTTGGGAATTTATATATTTTCTGAAATTCAACAGCATATGGGTCTGCAGTGTTCTGAATATTTATAACAAGAAGATAACTTTATTTGAAAGGTTTTGATAATAGAAGAAGATAGTTATCACTTTTTAAATAATTTTTTTTCTTTCAGTTTTTTCAGATTTTGAATCTGACTTTCTTCTCTGAATGTCAAAGATAATATATGTTAACTTGATGGGGTATTGAAAAATAATTTAAATTATTAAAATGTAGCTCCATCAAGTATAAAAAGTTCATTTGTGCCTTTTTATTCTTCGTTATTTCAGAATGACTTCCTGCCCTCCTTCCCACAGTGAGGCCTTCTCTACTTGTCTGAACATAAGTGACATCTTTTATGTATAACGACTAAAGTGAAGTACCATGAATCATTTCCTTTTTAATGTCTCCTATTGAGCATTTTCTCTTCCTGTCAAATAGAAACCCACATTATTTTCTTTTAGACTCAAGCCTGATGTATTTTATTTTTGCTTGGAGTATTTTTCTATCTTACTTTGTTTCTGCATTACTTCTTATGTCAGGCTTCTTTGCTCCATAATTCAACATGCCCACATTATTGCTTTGTAACCTGGCCTTGTTGTTCAGTGGAATAGGACATTCCAAAGCCCTAAGTGAACACAAGATGATTTATAAAATATAGTATAGAAAATCTAATAAAATATGGTTGTGAATTATAAAGTTTTATAAAATTTAATAATGTAGTAGGAGAAATAAACATTATAATGACCAAGAACAAAATAAATCTTTCATTTCTTTGTCAACCATATACATAGTATCATAACACTAGCTTTGGAGTCAGAAAAAGCCACTAACAAGCCTTAATGATCTTCAAGCCACTTTATTAGCTAGACATCTGTCTCCACTTTCATAAATATATTAAATTTGAGCTATGATCCCTTCCAGGTCAAACAATTTCTGATTGTCAACATAATAGTTTTCTTCTTTAGGTTATTTTATCATGATCTATAGGAAATGTAACTTTAATGTTCTTTATGTAAACAATTTCTAAAGCACAAATTTGTAATTACTGTTCAGCAGAATCTTATAGTGTACAGAATTTTAGGTAGTTTCCTGTAATGAGTCAGAAATTTTCTCAAGAGAACTTAGGATGGGGGTAGTTACATATATTTTTAAGAAAATATTGTATACATTTTAAAAAAATTATACCTATTTGAAAGAATATTGTCCTGCTCTCCCACTCCATTTTTTAGAAGTCTTTAATTCTGTAATTGCTATCTCAGTCTTATTATATACAATTGTGCTCCTCATGCAGAAAATGCACTGGGTAACTGTATATTTGCCTCCCAATCTATATGATAAAATTCACAGTTGTGAGATAAATCATGCTAGCTAATTAAATGAAACTTAATTTATTGGAAGAACTTACATAAAGCTGGGAGAGTAGGAAGAACAGACAAACCCAATGATTGTCCTGAAGATCCAGAAAACAAACAAAAAATACAAAGCTGTTTCAAAGCTGGAATAGATGAAGGTATAAGATCTCTATATATAAAAACCTAAGTGACCAGCTGACCAGATGGTAGCTATGATGTGCACTGACCATCAGGTGGAAGACACTTAACACAGGAGCAGAAACCACAAGCATGGAAACATGAAACAGTTTGATGAATATCAGAGAAAAGCCAGAAGGGGGAAGTGCGGGAAGAGATTAACCAAAGATCTTACATGCATACTAGAAGCCCAGATTCATGTACTGGTGGGGTCCCTTGGCCTGGCCTGTGCCCTGTCACAATTTGGGACCCTTTGGGGGATATCAGAGAGCTGGTTTCGACCCAATCTCACGGGCCAGGCTGAGGGACCCCACTGGTGCATGAATCTGTGCACTGGGCCTTAGTATGCTATAATCAGCTACTGCCATGGATCCCACAGGGATAAATCACCTCTAACTATAATCCCACCCTTCCTCAGCTGCTCAGGGAGACTTGACTAGAATATGACATATGGGGCCTCGTGCAGTTTATCAAGAAGAGGGAAGATGTGATCTCTTGTTTTCTCCCACCAATAAGACCAAAATGGTAAGGAAATAATTCCTCAATAGGAAATTTAGGTGCTATGAGGGGGAAGGCAAGAATCCTTGGCAGCCAGAAATTGACTATTCTTTGTACAAAAAACAAACAAATGTACAATATTTAATTTCTCTTAACTTGATCTTCAAAATTATTCACTCAGGATAATTACAAAAACATCCTATTTTTAGCTCTGGTGTTCTACAAGTAATACTTTGATTTCTATAAATTAGGTTTTTTACTATCTTACTTACCACTGAGGATATTTTATAGCAAAAGTATAGGATATAAACTATTGAATAAAAATTGTAATATTAAAAAAGTGGAGAGCTTTTTAATGGTTTATATAGTGTTGTAAGGTCTTTTTAATAGGTAGATGAGTTTCCCAATGAGGTCTGTAGTTTTTCCAGATTAAAAAATATACAGGTCAAAGAGCATAACAAGAAAAGTATATTTATGATTCTATTCTTACCTCTTTTTTAAAAATATATATATTTTATTGATTTTTTTTTTTTACAGAGAGGAAGGAAGAGGGACAGAGAGTTAAAAAATCAATGAGAGAGAAACATTGATCAGCTAGCTGCCTCCTGCACACCTCCTACTGGGGATGTGCCCACAACCAAGGTACATGCCCTTGACTGAAATACAACCTGGGACCCTTCAGTCTACAGACCAATGCTCTATCCACCAAGTCAAACCGGTTAGGGTAATAGATAGTCTTTTTTTTTTCTTTTTATTATTTTTTTATTAAATCTTTATTATTCAGATTATTACATTTGTTTCTTTTTTTCCCCCTCCATAGCTCCCCTCCACCTGGCTCCCACCACTCCCTGTACCCTTACATCCCCCCCATTGACCTCATCCATAGGTGTATGATTTTTGTCCAGTCTCTCCCTGCACCCTCTGATCCCTTTCCCCCTGAGAATTATCAGTCAACTCCCTTTCTGTGCCCTGATTCTATTATATTCACCAGTTTATTCTGTTGATCAAATTTTTAATTCACTTAATTTTTAGATTCACTTGTTGATAGTTATGTATTTGTTGTTCATAATTTTTTATCTTTTACCTTTTTCTTCTTCCTCTTCTTAAAGAGTACCTTTCAGCATTTCATATAATAGTGGTTTGGTGTTGATGAACTTTAGCTTTTTCTTATCTGTGAAGCTCTTTATCTGCCCATCAATTCTGAATGATAGCTTTGCTGGATAGATTATTCTTGGTTGTAGGTTCTTGCTATTCATCATGTTGAATATTTCTTGCCACTCACTTCTGACCTGCGTAGTTTCTGTTGAGAAATCACCTAACAAGTGTATGGGTGCTCCCTTGTAGGTAATTAACTGTTTTTCTCTTGCTGCTTTTAATATTCTCTCTTTGTCTTTTGCTCTTGGTATTTTAATTATGATGTGTCTTGGTGTAGTCCTCTTTGGATTCCTTTTATTTGGGGTTCTGTGTGCTTCCTGGACTTGTAAGTCTATTTCTTTCACCAGATATGGGAAGTTTTCAGTCATTATTTCTTCAAATAGGATTTCAGTATCTTGCTCTCTCTCTTCTTCTGGCACCCCCACAATTCTGATGTTGGTACTTTTGAAGCTGTCCCAGAGGCTCCTTACATTATCTTCAGATTTTTGGATTCTTTTTTCTTTTTGCTTTTTCAGTAGAGTGTTATCTGCTTCTTTGTATTTCAAATTTTGACTTGATTCTTGCTTTCCTCTACTCTGCTGTTAGGTCTCTGTATAATATTTTTTTTATTTCAGTCAGTGTATGTTTAATTTCTAGTTGGTCCTTTTTCATCTCATATTGGGAACACTAAATTTATCTATCTTTTCTAGGAAATTCTTGAAAAACCTTTTAACTGTGGTTTTGAACTCTATATCCAGTTATTTGTTTTCCTCCATTTCTTTTGTTTGTGGTCTGTTTCTTTGTCTCTGCATTTTCACTATGCTGGGAGAACTTCTGTGTTGGATTCAGCCTTATGATACAAGATTTGCAACACTACAAAAGCCTCTCTGTTGAGCTTGGGATGGGTGGAGACTCAGGACTTAACGGACCTCCTTGCCTTTTAGTTGGCTTCGCCCTCCACAGCCCTTGGGTCTCACGTGTCTCTGTGTAATTGCTGGAGCGGTCCCTGTGCACATGCATAGTGCCCCTAGACCGTTGCCTTTTTGGCTCCCCTGTGCTCCGGGACCATATGAGTCTGGGTCCCCTGGGTTTTGCCCAAAACTGGGGTTCAGTGGAGTTAGAACTGGCACAGTTGGGAGGCTCTGTCTCCTGTCCACTCGTGAAAGCTGGCAGCACAATCAGCAGTCGGTCTTCTGCACACAGTGCTGTGTGCGCCCCAGACTTCTGTCCTTTCGCATCTTCCTTAAATTTCTGTGTACTTTTCCCTTTTCATAGTACAAACTCCCATCTATGAGTTTTGGCTGGACCTGGGTTTCTGTGCCATAGGATAAGGAGTTCAAGGCAGTTGGGAGTCTCTGTCTCCCTCCCACCAGAGAAAGCCAGCCAGGTACTCCGGCACCCTCTCTCTCCACGCCCGCATATACGTACCTCAGTTTTTTACAGCTCCTCTGGATCTCCATGAGCCCTTCTCTTTCCTTCTAGTTGTAGAATTTCCACTCAGCCAGCTTTCCTGTGGTTCTGAATGATGTCCGTTCTGTCTTTTAGTTGTAGTTTTGAAATTGTTGTGCAAGGCAGCAGTGTAGGTGTTTACCTATGTCGCCATCTTGGATTCTCCTGTATTTTTACGTCTTGACAGCAGTTGCATGTCTAAGTTAATGTAAGATAGTTGTTAAGCACATGGACTTTAGACTTGGTTTGAATCATCTTATATCATGGCTCTCTTTCTACATGGCTCTGAGCAAGCTTCTTAAGGTGACAATAGTTCATGAATACCTCACAGGGCTGTTAGGAGGATTACATGAATTAGTATTGGTAAGCACTATGCAAATGCATATTTAAATAGACCTAAATATCATTCTTCCAAATATACACTCTCACAAATTCAAATACATAACATTTATTAAATAATTGCTTCTTTCTTGAATTTACTGATTATTTATATAAAATCTCACATGTATTAGGTCTTTAGTGAATCTTATATAATAAAGAGCTGATATGATAATTAGACCAAACAGCAGATTGACTGTCCGGTCGACCTTCCAGATGAAACTGCGTCTGCAAGGGCTGGCAGAGGTTGAGAGGGGCTATGAGGGCTGAGCCCCTTGTACAAATGTCATGCATTGGGCCTCTAGTATATATATATATATATATATATGTCAGTGGGTATGTATATAAGTCAAAAATTTGATTTATTGCTCTATATTTCCATTGTGACTGCTTGGAATATATATATATATGTTGTAAATATTATACAACTTTCATTTTTACTCTTTTAAAATTTAATTTATTAAATAACATACAGTTAAGTTGTACAATTCTATAATACATCACCTGTATATTGTTTTATATTTTCATCACTTCAAGTCATGTCTCTTTCCATCACCATTTGTTCTGCCTATACCCTCTCCTTCCTCCCCCCACCTTCCTTTCCTACTGGTAATGACCATACTGTTGGCTATGAGAAATCCTACCAGGTTCTGTTCATTTAATTTTTTCCTGATTTATTCAAAAAAATAAATCCATAATTCATAGCTCTCAGGGGAGAAAATGACTTTGAAATCTTCGAATAGCACTACTGAATCAATTCCATTCAAAGGATATAGATGTTAAGACAATTTCATAATAAAACGATCTTTCTCTTGAAAATGGTTGTAAGAAACTAAGACTTCACCAACTTTTTGTTTATTTCTATTTTGCTTTTCTCCCTTAATTATTTACCAATCTCTGTTACCTAGTCTACCTATAATCATCTTAGTCAGTTTTGGCCACATTTACTCAGAATCTCGTAAGAAAATGAAGTTGTATAATAAATGGCCATTTTCTTTCATCGGAGCTTTACGAATAACAGAATAGCCATTCATGAACCTAGAATTAAAGGTTATGGTTGATTAATAACCATGTTAATTAGACAGATAGAATTTTCTGGCTAGTCCCCTGAAAAACCAGTCACAAAAATTGCCAAAATCCTCTTTGGTATAAAGGGACACAAGGATAATATATTAAAATGATAGCTTAACTAGGAGAGAAGTTTAGTCACTATGTTTCCTAAAATGTGTACAATAATTTTAAAAAATTACTCAATAATTATCACACTGGTGTTAACTATTTGAATTGTTATATTTTAAATATGAGAATAAAAGAGAATTAGCTTATTGTATGAGATCTGGGCTTCAGAATTTTCAACTTTTTGTCTGTTTACAATGAAAAAAGAAACATTCATCTTACAGAACTCTTATTATTATGATAATTTTACTTGATGATAAAGAATAAAGAAAAAGTCACTTTCCCCCATCAAGGTAGGATATGCTGATGACAGAAAGAGTAATTGTCAACTTCAGTATTAATATATTTGATCTCCCTGCTAAAAATAGAGATATTTGATTACCACTTCCAGAGTTTCTGATTCAGTAGAGTATAAAAACCACCATTAGGGGATGCTGGATCAGAATCTCAAAAACCTCAATGAAGAACAGTGTCATAGTGTGAAGGGTGCCCATCTCAGATACTTATTGATTATTTTGACTCCATTAGGAATTATAATTGGGTGGGTTACTTATTACCTGAGATGTAACTTACACTTCAAGACCCACTCTCCCCGAAATCCATTTTGTTAATAGGGTTTTTACAGTAATAGCAATAGCATTTTCCTTGGGAAGCTTTGCTCAAAAATAATTACAGCAAATACTTTAAGTGATGCTTCTTTGCAGTAGTCATGATCTGTGAAACTGTTAGTACTGTCAGTGAAAGGAGGGAGGAAATGAAGTGAATTTGGAAGGGAGAAATCCTTTTACCTTTAGGTACCAGAACTTTCTTATGATGAAATAATGTCAGTAGCTGAACTTGTTATCTCAGCATAAATGGCAATGTACTGATTCACTTACACCAGATGTACAAATTAGAGAAGACCATAACTCGTATCCTTTTATACTCCAAGCTGTGGAGGAGAGATTCATTGATTCTATTTCTTTTATATATATATATTGATTGATTTTAGAGAGAAAGGAAAGGGAGAGAGATATAGAAACATCAATAATGAGAGAGAATCATTGATCAGTTGCCTCCTGCACAGTCTCCACTGGGGACCAAGCCCACAACCCAGTATGTGCCCCTGACTGGAATCAAATTTGGGGAATCCTCAGTCCACAGGCTGATGCCCTATCCACTGAACCAAACCAACCAGGGCATTAACTTTATTTCCTATATGACTACAAAGCTGAGAGCATTTAATAACACTAATGTTGTTGTGTGTTTTTAACCTGTCACCCATCTTTTCTTTTTCAATTCTGCCAGCATAGAATCAGATCAGTTACCTTCTGCCTCAAGACCTTTGGCTATCGGAGCCATCCACCTACCTGACTCAATCTCTATTTCCACAGAAGATAGACTTTCACAAGTTTATGGATTCATTATGACAGAGCCTAAAAGAAAAGCCTCATGTAGAGTCATAGAAACTATTCTTTAAAAACTCATAAGAATGAAATGTCAGACTACAAGCAAAAAATAGTTGATGCAATGCAATTAGTGGTCTGTGCTGGAACTGCCACAGTGATTTTTCATACTTTAATGTCACCAGGCATTGAATATGTATTAATAGATAGTTTCTCCTTTACATACCATTATCTGTATAAAAAGAAGGTAAAAGTCAACATAAAGTGTCTCAGTATAAAGAACATTCTAAATTCAAAAGATATGGGTGAATTCGGACTGTTGTCACCAGCAAGTTTATTTCACCTGTATGAAATGTGATTATGCCTTATGGATTATTCTGATGATGTGATGCACTGATGATCTTAAAGTGACAAATTGAGTCTCACTGAATCTGGATCCTAGGTGTATAGAGATGAAAAAAAATGAGCTGCTTTCTGATGCTAATGAAGTTATGTTCTAGGGTCCTGGAGACTGCAAATTATATCAGCATAAAAAGACTTGTGGTGACAAAGAAAGAGCAGAGATTTTGATGCCCTGGGGTGAGCATGAATAGGATAAATGGCTCCATTCTATCTATAGCTACATACCCTTGGGTATTTTTTATTTTGTGATTCTTAAAAAATGAGATTGGCTCACAAATTATGTTTACTTGAGATTTACTTATACCAGTGATTTTCAAACTCTTTTCATCTCATTGCACAAATAAATTAATTACTAAAATTCTGTGGCATGCCAAAAAAATGGTTTTTGCTAATCTGACAAAAATATAGGTATAATTTTGATCCTTTCACAACATATGGCTATTGTTATGTTGGCTGTTATAATTTTTTAAAAACTTTGGCAATCTAAGGCAAAAAAGGTCAGTGTCCCTGACTAAATAATCAGACATTGCATGTTTTAAAATTCCTGTGGGACACCAATGTGCCTGCCATGGCACACTGGTTGAAAGTAGCTGATTTATACTTATTTTTCTATAATGGAACTTTCAGTCACACACACCAAAATTCAAAATAATAATGATAATAAAAATAAAGTTAGAAGATTTTAATTGAATTATTTGGCAATTAGTCAATATAAGAAATGAAAATAAATCACTTTTTGTTTGTTCCCAAGGTCCTTTAGCCAGTGAAATATTGGCAAAATGAGTTATATCATAATGGTATCATTTCTTCAGTTGCAGTAAGAAAAAGATTTTATATGGGGTTTCAAAAAAAGACATTAGATGTTATAATGACAATATAATTGATGAATTCATGACAAATGTAGTATGATTACTTAGTTTTTTAATACTATCTTAAGACATAAGTATTTATAATTCAGGAAAAGTTATCCTTAGAGGTACTAAGAAAATATTATCCAAGCATTTCTGGTAGTCCAAATAAGAACTTGATTCAGATAATAAAATACTAATAGAAGTGGATGAAAGATGGAAAGTATTTTGTTTAAACAACGTTCCATGAACTTATTTCAATAAGCTGAGATTTTAAGAGTGAGTGATTTGATGTATGGTTAGTAACATCGTTGTTCTCAGTGCTGATAGTAAAATCATTCTTGAGAGATCAGTTGCACGTGTGACAAGATTGACATAATATTAGAAAAGTCAAGAAATACATTCATTGTTTTCATTAAATATCTCCCTACATCTATCTACATATATGGTCCATGAGACTCCCAAATTTATGTTTGGTAATTAAAATTTTATAAATTGCTTCTATGTACTCTTCTATCTTTCAACATCCATGATTAAAGAAAAAAAAAGTCCTTATTCTCAATTCCAATTCACTGAACATCTTTCACTAAACTCTCTCCAATTTTCAGATGGTAGCTAGGTTCTACTACATTCTTTAATTCATCAACTGCTTACATCTCACAGCAAACTTATATTTCTCAACTATTTCTTCCTGCCTCTAACTACAAATAATGCAAAATACTTCTCTTTTTTCAGGTCAATTTAGTTCAACCTAGATCAACCTTATGTATCCCTGACCTCCATCTCTCACTAGACGGTGAGTTCTTCTAAGCCACTTATTGTGTTCTAACCATTTTGTGTTCTATGGCAGATGTGCAAGTAGCCTGCCTATACCCCCTGGTCTTATTATTTAATGCACTAACCTTTACGTTATTTTACCTGCAATATCTTTAGTGACAGTGCTGCTTTATTCACATGAACTTCATTGAGAGATTCTTTCTCCTGACCTGAATTCAGCCCTCAACTGATGACTTTAAAACGTCATAATACTTTTAACAATAAAGAATTATTTTTTAAAGCTGATATATACATCGTCCAGCCTCTCTGTGGAATAACTATGAAGCATATGCTCTATACTACTTTACCAGCATGATGAAATTCTAGAGAACTACAGTAATGGTTTAGCAATGCACTCACCCTTCATTGGTTGTCCTCCCTTCCCTGACTCACTTCTTCACTCCCATACCTAGAAGCTTCCTGAGATCGTTTTCCAGAGAATAACTTACAGCCAAATCCTTGTTTCAGAATTTGCTTTTGAGGGAGCATAAAAAAATTCCATGCCCCCAACTCTGAGTCTTCCACATAGTCAGAACTTTATCAATGTATGTTTAATGAAAAGATAAATAAATTAGTAAGATTAACAAACCACAAATCTTGCCATGTTATTTGAATTTATATAAGCTTAGCTTGTCTTTCAAGGTTTAAAATGACTCAACCTCTATACTTGCCATATTTTTACAATACACATAATTCAGAATTATGTCTACATTTAGTAAAATTAGATTATCTTTGCTGTAAATGTTTCACCTTGCCAGTACATGGTCTTTTACACTAATATTTTTCTAGATTGTAAAAGGTTTCCAGAAGAATAAAGCATGTGCAGTTTACATGCCAGACATGGCTCACAATTACCAGAAATTTAAGATAACAGTATCAGCTCTATCTTTAAAACAGATCACAATGATAATTGTAAGCTTTTCCTGTGGGTAGGAGAAACATATATTTGCTGTGCCTCCCAAATAAACATAAAACCTAGCCATAGAAGGCACATCTGTGCTAAAGACATGTGTCATTGGAATTCCTTCTCATTTGTAAACTATATTGGACCATCAGGCCCTTGAGTTCTTTGCAATAATTTTTTGTCTCTCTTAATTGATCAATAACTGTAAAAGAAAGTTACCAAGTAACTAAGATTTTCAAGATGTTTTTCTCTCTGTCCTCCACAGTCCAGCAGAGGGAGCAGTGGGTCACTCAGAAAAGCCTCAGCCACCAACATACCTGAGTACTGAAAGTTCAAATTTCAATGTGAGGTTTTTCCTAATGGAAGCAAGCAGAGTCAAACAAAAATGCTAGTGAAAATGGAAAGGACAGTCACTGATGTGTAGGATTTGAGAGACTGGGCCAAACATATCTCAATTTTATTTCTCTTTCAAAATCATTTCTTTCTATGGTTGCATTAAAGATTCCCATAAAAAAAGGAAATAGTTTTCAGAAGAAGGGAAAGATACTCGAAGCCATTATAATGCTTCATAGACATCTTCATAAGGGTTAGTTAATAGATATCAGTGAATGTTGTGACTAAGAGCATGAAGCTTGAGATCACATTCCAACGGAGGCAAGCTCAATTTCTGGCACCTTCACATAGTCGTTGTGTGACTTTATTCAAGTGGCATAATACTTTTAACAATCAGATTCCTCATGTTAAAACAAAATAAAATGTCCTTCATGGTACAATTGTAAGTATTAATAAGATAGTGCTTATAAGGAGTACAGTATAAACAGACAAATAGTAATTCAATATGTATTAACCCTTCTTATAGATGAGTGAAATATTAAATCATGGCCCGGAGGGAAAGGGATAGGTTAATAAATTTCAATGTGAAAAAGAATAAGTTAAATTACATAGGAAGGAATTCTGTGAAGGAGATGAAATGATGAGCATTCAACTTTGAAGGTCGCTCAGCATGTCCACTGGTAGGTATTAGGCACCTGAGAATTGAGGTATGAAGGTAGGAAAAGTCACCAAAAGAGGCTAGAATGTGATACTTAAATCAAACATTGTTTGTTTTACATTGTTAACTAACTTGATTTGCCCAGGAACTTCTTTCAGTAGGACCACAGTGTTCAGAAAAAGGGTGAAATAGCTGAACTCAATGCCCAACTTTGCTCAAGTCAACTTTTCTTTAGAGTGTACAGAACATAAAAATATTGGCAAAGAGATATGAACACTTACCATCAAAAGCAAGAAATAAAGGTAGGCTAAGCTGTCTTTTTTTGTGTGGCAATCCATTTTATTTTATTACTAGAAGCCCAATACACAAAGATTAGTGCAAGAATGGGCCTTCATTTCCAGCTGTCAGCACCGCCTTTTCACTCCAGCCCTGTCTTCCCATACTGCCCAAAAGCCCTTAGCAGCTGGGGTGGTGTGGGATGTCTGTGTCATCACCATAGCAACGATGCAAGCATCCCACCCCACCCCCAACCACTCAGCACCTACATATGCAAATTAACTTGCCATCTTTGTTGGGTTAATTTGCATACTCACTCCTGATTGGCTGGTGGGCATTGCAAAGGCAAGTCGATTTGCATCTTTCTCTTTTATTAGTGTAGATTTTATTTATTTATTTATTTATTTAGTCCTCACCTGAGGATATTCCCATTGGTTTTTAGGGAGAGTGGAAGAGAGGAAAAGACAGAGAGAAACATTGATTCACCAGAAACACATCCATTAGTTGCCTCCTGCATGAGCTCTGACTAGGACCCAGGCCAGGGAGGAACCTTCAACCAAGGTATGTTGCAGAATCTATCCACTGAGCCAAACCATCTAGGGCTGTGGTGATCATTTTAGCTCTGTTTGACTATGGGCCAGCCTTGGGACATACTTTGTTCCCTGCTCCTACCTTAGCAATCTTCTTTGTGTTTATTTTCCTTACCTGACATTCAGGAGCAACATCTCTTTGTTTTAAGTTATTATGAGTGATAAAAGACTAAACATGATATATCTGCAAGTCTCTTGGTCTGATCCCTTCCATTTTCTCTCTTTCTCTTGAATTTCTTATTTTCCCTTGAAAATTAATAGTATTACATTCCCATAGTCCATTGCATTTCACCTGTACTTTCTCTCCCCAGCTGTCCCTCATCAACTCCCCCAACCCCCACAATTCCATAAAGGAATGTTACTATGACAATCTTGTATAAGAAAGATTCCAGCTATTCTATTACTACTAGTATATATTAAAGAAGATTATAGCAGAGAGAATCATTTTCAAAATAAAAAAATGTAACCAAATTTATATCTAAAAATTAAAAAGCACCAGGGCTCAGAGTATAAAAATATTCTGTAATGGAGTTTCTCACTTACAAATATAATTAGTGTTATTAGTCTTTGTATTAATTTTTACCTTGGGTTTGGAAAACCATTTCCCTTTTTTTCTGTTTCACCCAAGAGCTCACTGCAAATTGACATCTAGTACAATTGTTCTCAAGTGTATTTCTCAATATGTGCTATAATAAGTGTCTCTCTCTTTATTCTCTTCAGTTTTCAATAAATATTAGCTCATAATTTCCCTTTTCCTCCTCTGAATTACTCTTTGTGAAATAAAACTTCCATCTACAGAAGATAAATCGGCTCCTCTGTGAGATAGATTTATCATATCCAGAGCATCACAAACTGCATTATAGGAAAACCTTGATTTCTGAATGTGGCTCTCAGGTGGCTCAAAAAGTAAAGGATATTGGAAGTAAAGTCTAGCCTTCTGTGGTTCTCTCCTTTCCTTTGCTTCTGCAGCTTCTACTTAAGAATAGGTATTTCCTTATTATGTCAGCTGTGGTTAGGAGTGTGTGGGTGTGCGTGTGCACGTGCATACACACACACACCCCACTCATCCAAAGAATGGAAAAACACACAGAAGCATTTTTGTACTGCGTTCAGGGGAAAAGATTTAAGACACCTACTTCTTGTGGTTTCTTTCCCATGATTCTGTTTCAGTCTTCCAAGTCCACATTTCTAGAGTCTGTGTCTTTTAATTCTTGTTATTTTTAGGCTCATTAGACTGAAAATTCCTGAGAGAAGTTATACCTTGTTCATTTTTCTACTCCCCTGCACAAGGTCTCGCATATTTAAGGAAGGCACTTGTGCAATGATTTGTTGAGTACTATAAAAATGACATACAGACATTTTATATGCTCCACAATACATACATACTATTTTCTTAAGAATCATAACCATTGCAATATATCCATAGGAATTATTGATGTACTAGAGTCCCAGTGCACAAAATTCATGTGTGGGTGGATTCCTCAGCACAGTCTTCACTCTCCCACAAATCTGGGACCACTGGCCCCTAATTGCTTGCCTACCTGCCTACCTGATTGCCCCTAACCACTCGCCTGCCTCATCACCTCTAACCTCTCTGCCTGCTTGATTGCCTCCAACTACTGTGTCTGCCTGTCTGATTGCCCCTAACTGCTGCCACAGCTTCGTCAAGGAGGATGTCCAGAATGTCGTCCAGAAGGTCGTTGGGCTGTCTGGTCTAATTAGCATATTATTCTTTTATTATTATAGATGATGCAGTGTATACCCTACATCCACGTGGATCAAATATATAAAATTTAATTCAACTCACCTTAATACTTGTTCCACATTTTGGTAATGATTTATTGGATATCATCATTTGTTTTCGTATCTATTTATTATTCACTGGCATTTACATATAAATCCCTGCTATTACTGAAATGTGGTACAACAGTCTGCATCTTCAGGAAATATTTCACAAATTCTATAGAGTATATTACCTTATCTAACATATTTGGTATAAATTAATTTTTCAACTTCAAATAATAAAATTAATTGTTAAAGTGTTTTCCCTAGTATGTAGTTACTTTAGCAACTTCATTTTCTCAACTCTGAGTTTAATGTAAATATGGATTCAACATATTCCAAATATAAAAAATAATATTTTATATTAATGTTTTAATGTTTAATTAACCATTTTTAACCCTAGAGTTAACCATTTCCTTATAAAATTCCCTAATATTAGAATCATACAATTACTATTTTTGGAAGATGTGGTATACTAGGCAGTATTCTCCAGAAAAATAAAAACAAGAGATTTATTGTAAAATATTGTCTCATATTATGGAGCCTGAGAAGTCTCATGATCTTTTATTTACACTGGAAATCCAGGAAAAGTACAGGTGTAGTTTGAAAACTTGAGAGAAGATCCATGTCTTAAGCCTGGGAGTCAGGCCAAGAGTAAATGCCAACTTCATCTGATTTTTTTTTTTCGATTCAGTCCTTCAAGGAACTGGATGATTGGACAATGCTCATCCACATAGGGGAGGACCATCTGCTTTATTCATAGACATACCCATAAATGCTTATTTAGCTACTTGGTCATCCTGTGGCCCAGTCACTTTGACCATCACAGGTCTACCTCTTGTTGAAGTGCAAAAATTGATTTGGAATGACCTGAATTCCCAAGTTCTTGTCTTGATTGTTTTGAAAAATGAAGCTATGGACAAAAGATTATAGGTGAAAAGTACAGAAACTTTATTGCAAGCAGACACTACCTCTAAAACCTAATTCTAAATTCTAAGCCTAGAACTCTGTTCCAGAGGGACCCCTGAGAAGGGTGACCACTGCTTCTTTGTCTTGAGGCATTAAATAGGCTGTAGTTCTTTGTCTGAATCTGATCCCTTCTTATTGGTCAGGTCATCCTGCTGCATTGAATTAGTTTTCAAAGCTCAAAGTCCACATGGTGTCTCCCATTTTCTCTCCCCTTACCTTGCTGATTGGAGTCATTTTTTATTTATCATATAGCTTTTCCAGTTGTGTTGGCAAAAAAAGCCTTATCTTATGGCTCTCCCAGCTACTTAGGTCAGGGCTACTTTGGGCTTAACTTACGGTCTCTTTAATTGCTCAGGCCCGAGATACCTTTTAATTTATTGCTGTCTTAATTGCATAGGCCAATTATATTTCTATTTGCCTATCCCATTTCTCTGCTCTCTGTACAAGTAAAATAAACACTCTAGCACCTTCAAGTCTCCATTATGTATTCCTCTCTTATAGACCCCTTTCATTCCTAAAACTTTCTAAACCTGCCTAATTAAAACCTAGCCCTTTCATTGTCAACTGGGCACCCATACATATCTTCTTCAACTATACTTAATCTCCAAATGAAGACTTTAACAAGGTAATAAGTCTGCCCAGCATATTACAATTATCCCACATACAGCCAAAAACACATTAATTGCTTCCCCATAAAAGGATGTAAAGTTCTTGAATAACATTTACTTTTCTCTTTGATATCCTGTAACTTAAATACTATGAGGTAAAAGGAACAATTCTCAAAGCCTATGAAATAATCAATACATCTTATTTTAGGGGTTATGAGTGAATGTGGGACCTGAGGAGAATCATGATTGTCTAGTGTGGCAATTGCCTCAGGGGGCCTTTCCAGTTTCCTCAGGCAAGGCAGGGTTAATCCCTTTACCTCTGGGAGTGGAGAGGCAAATACCCTTGTGCATGGGGATGCTGCTACCACAGATAGGAGGGGGAATGTACTTCAGCTGGGGTGGGGAGTCACTTACACTGCCAAAGACTTATCAGGATTTAGGGGCTCAATGTCCTCAGCTTCATCAGGATCTTCCCATACATCCCATTTCAACATGTAGGACCCCATTCTTTCCCAATCAATGGTCTCACTTTAATAGCCTTCAAGGCTGAATTTAACTTATATGTAATTCAGCCAGTCTCAGAATGAGATTCTGTATTTGATTTTTAGTAATTAGCCCTGAGGTTATAGGAGGTAAGGGTCTCCTTCAGGGCACACAGAGAAGTATTTAGGTCATTTATATGGAACTTGAACTGGGAATTTAAATCCCTGAGCTCATTCTTTTCTTTCATCATTTGTCCAGTTATATTAGGAACAACCTGCTAACTTTATCATATGTTAGCTTTCTGAAAATTTTTGAAAATATCATATGCACAGTCATCTAGCTGCTTGCCTCTTATAAGTGGTTGATTAGGAGTATCCAAGGCACATATTTTGAGTGTCACTATAAACAGTTGGACTAACAGTGCTCTCTTTACTATTGAAAACTACAGGCCCAGTGTACAAATTCGTGCACTAGTGGGGTTCCTTGGCCTGGACTACTGGATTGGGCTGAAACCAGCTCCCCAACATCCCCCGAGGTGTCCCAGGTTGCAAGAGGGTGCAGACCAGGCTGTCTTAATTGCACAGGCCAGATATATTTCTATTTTCCTCTTCTAGTGGTTAGCAAACCAGGGCTTGTGAGCCATATGCAGCTCTTTGGCTTAGTCAGTGTGGTTCTTCCACAAAATACCACAGCCTGAGTGAGTCTATTTTAAAGAAGTAGCATAAGAAGTTTAAGTTTAAAAAATGTGGCTCTCAAAAGAAATTTTAATCATTGTATTGTTGATATTTAGCTCTGTTGACTAATGAGTTTGCCAACCACTGGTCCTCTCCATTTCTCTACTCTCTGTACAAGTAAAATAAACACCCTAGCACAATCAGGTGAGATGTGGGAGATTGGCCAGCCAGGAAGGGAGTGTGGGAAGGCTCCAAGGCATGTCTGGCCCATCTCCCTCAGTCTGATCAGTTGGACCCCAGCAGCAAGCTCACCTACCAATCGGAGCATCTGCCCAGGGTGGTCAGTGCATGTCATAGGGAGCAGTTATGTGACCTTAGCATATCATTAGCATATTATGCTTTGATTGGTTGAACAGCCGACTGGATGATTGGACACTTAGCATATAAGATTTTTATTATATATTATAGTCAGTAGCATTTTTAAATCTAATCATATTAGAGAGCCAATTTCAGAAACCCCAAAACTAATTCAGAAAAGTGACCCTTAAACTTTTGTTCCTCTAGAGCCATTCCCACTATCAAAATCTGTATTAGTCAGGATTTTCCAGAGTAACAGAATCAATAGAGTATGTGTGTATGTGTGTGTGCATGTGTTTGTATTACATGTTATATAACCAATAGATGATATAGATAAAGAGATAAAATATTGGCTCACATAATTACAAAGGCTCAGTGTGCAAGCTGGAGAGCCAGTAATGCTAGTGGTGTAGTTCAAAGGATTGAGAGGTGAGAAACAGAAGGTTACAGATTCCAGTCTGGATATGGAAGCCTGAGAATCAAGAGTACTACAGGCAGAAGAAGGTAAATGTCCCATCTCAGCACTCTGGCAGAGAGCAAATTTAACCTTTTGTCTTTTGTTCACATCAGGCTCTCAATGAATTGAATGATGTCTGCAGAAGGTGTTACTCAGTCCAATTCAAATGCTAATCTATTCATTCATAGACACACCCAAGAATAATATTTAACCAGCTATCTAGGCATCCTCTGGCCCAGTCAAGTTGACACATGAAATTAACAATCATTACATATAACTTTAGTGGATGTTGTTCAGAAATATATTTTACTGTAATATTCTGGGTATAACTGACATCTTATCAGGGGTATTACCATATATGCTGTTATTATTCAGTCAGTGGTAAAATTAGTTAAATAATTATATAATTCAGATTATTTGTTTCTCCTCCATCCATTTTTTTCATAATTTATTATATAATACTAGAGGTCTGGGGAACAAAATTCATGCACAGAGGGAGGTGTCCCTCAGCCTGGCCTGCACCCTCTCACAATCCAGGACCCCCTAGGGGATGTCCAACTGCCCTGTGGGATCAAACCTAATTTGGCAGTTGGACATTCCTTTCACAATCTGGAACCACTGGCTACTAACAGCTCATCTGCCTGCCTGCCTGGTCACCTTAACCACCATGCCTGCCTGCCTGATCACCCCTAACCACTCACCTGCCTGCCTGATTGCCCCTAACTGCTCATTTGCCTGCCTGATCTCTGCTAACTGCTTCTGCCTCAGCCCCCACTGCTGTGGCTTCCTCTGGAATGATTTTGGAAGGTCGTTTGGCTGTCTAGTCTAATTAGCATATTATGCTTTTATTAGTATAGATTTGGGTGTAGTGATAATTTAATTATAGTTTTGTTTTCTGAAAATTTATACATAATCACATTTCATTTTTACCAGACATTTTAAAATATTTAAGAATGGCAGATTACACGTACATATTTATTATAGTATAGACAATATGGCCACATAGTGCAATATTTTTGCAAATAGTATATGTATATTTTATGTAACACTTAAAAATTCTTATATTCTCAACCTCTCTGGTACTCACTTTCCTCATCTACAGAAGAAAGATTCAACTGAATGGTTACTCACATCTATTTATCTGCTTTAATTTTCTGATTCTAAGTATAAATTTATCTGAAACTCATGACCATCTCTCAATTTGATTTTTAATTTTCCATTGTTTCTTATTTCACTGATTATTCCCATCATTCATATGTTTCCCAATTCACAGAGTATTTCTTGTAAACTCCCTCTCTTTTGCTTCTCTTATATGTCATCTATTCCTGCTCTAATTTATTCCTAAATTTTTTACAAATGGTCCACATCCATTTCTCTATAATAATTCAGTTTATGATCATATTTTGCTTGGACAATTGAATACCCTCCTAATGGTTCTCCCTCAACCTCCCCTTACCCTATTCTAACTCTTTTTGCATGACACTCTTAAAAATCTAAAATGCTCATTTTATGTTATTGGGATCCAAACCCAACTTCCTAAATTAATCATGCAAGGTCCTAATTAATCTAATCAACTCCCATCTGTTTCTCCACTTCTGTCTTGATGTATTTACCAGCCCTCTTCCTTTTTCTCTTCACTCTTGCCATATAAGATGTCATTTGGTACCTCAAGCATATAATGTTTCCTTATGTCTGAAGACTTTTGGTATTATTTTCCTTCTCTCGAGACATTACTCCATGTCATTTTATTTCCACTTCTACTCATTTTTATGATGTTCACTCCATTAATGTTTAATTAGGCAAGACTACTTTGAAGTTCTATATTAAACCAACATTATACCACTCACTCTTTATTTTGCATATTTCAATCTGTTAGCACTTATAAAAGCCCTAAGTGTTATATTAGCTATAAATATCTGTCTCTTCCATTAGACATTAGGTTCTATGAAGAAGGAACTGTGTTATTTTATTTACCCCAAAGTTATTGTTAAGGATATTTAGACATAGAAGGGAAACACCTGTCGTAGGTACTGGTGATGTCTCTTGTATTATAGATAACAAGTTTTAACATAGCAGTGCAAATGATTCACCCCTTGAAACACAATTTTATAAAAATGGAATAGTGCAGTATTTAATGTTTATAACCTGCTAAAATCATTTACAAATTCAATAAATTGTCAGTAGTTCCATATCATTATAAAAAATCTACTGCAACAATTTTCTATAAATTGCAGAGAAATATATTTATAATACTCTACAATTCCTATTATTTTTACCTGCTTTGTTTTCTTTGATTTTTTTTTTACTAAAACAACAATTCTATGATGATTCAGAAAACTTTATTTGATCATTTCCAAGAGTAGTGTTTTTCATCTTAATAATTTGGAATATACCTAAGGCAGAAGAAAATAGAGGAACATGAACCAAGCCCGAAGTGGCTCTTAATGTGATAGTTTATATATATCCTGCTATATTTTTGTCTCCTTTGTGGTATCATAATATTTCAAGAATATATATGTAGGTAAAATGAAAATAATATTTTATTACTTCTTTTATGGCAGTTCATGAAGACAAATGGCAGATTGCTGTACAAGAAAGAGCATATGCAATCCTTTCAGATCACTTTATGGAAATATTTATGAGTCTCATCTTGGTTAGATGTGTAGGTGCTTGTGTCTTATGGTTGCTTGAAAGAGCCTAATCTACTCATCAATCATTTCACTGTTTCAAAGCTCCCATCTCCTCCCATTTTTTTTTTTTTTGCTTTTGTTGTTTTCTTGGAAAAAAGATGAGTGCTAACATGCTTTATTTTACCAGTGATTGTAATTTTTGTCATGTGCAAATGAACCAAGAATCACTAATTAATTCATGAGACTGATCAATAACACTTTCTTCCAATACTCAAACCTGCTTTCATATGTGCTGTCATATGTGAGAAAAGCACCCATTTCTCACTTTTAACATTCAGAATTTAAACATTTTGAAATTAATCTATGAAAATAAAACAACTTAATTATTAGAGTTTATTATTAATGCTAATAAAAATTTTATTGACCTTAGCCGATAGTTTTGTTTTTATAGGTTGATACCTATGAACAAGGGGGTCATGGTTCAATTCCCAGTCAGGCACATGCCTGGGTTGTGGGCTTGATCTGTGGAGCATGCAGGAAACAGCCAATCAATGATTTTCTTTCATCGTTGATATTTCTATCTCTTTCTCCCTCTCCCTTACTCTCTGAAATAAACAAAAATATATTAAAAAATATATAAATAAAACAGTTTAAGAATTCTATCAGAGCTTTCTTTCTCACTAAGTCAGCATATATTTCCATAGGAGAAGTATTTCTTAAAAGTTTTCCTTATCTCATTAAATGTTTCTTAAAAACAAATACTTAAGCCATTTAATTTTTTCCAGTTTTAACTTTATTGAACACAATGAAAGCAAATCAAGAAAAACAAAACTTGGAGGCAACATATATTTGATGGATAATGAGGAAGTGGTTTCTGGTGCATAAAGCTTTTGATAAGAGCTAGCACTTTTACAGTTCACACTTCAGATTTAAATGAGTTTATGTATTGCATTTTTCTACCTATCTTTTCTACCAGAGTTTTAAGTTATGTGTTAAATTATTGTTTTTATTCACAACTCTATGTTATGAATTAAAAATATGCTTTTAAAAGGGCATATAAATTGATATTAAATTACTAGCTTCCCATTTTTTTAATCATTGTGGTTAATAAGGTAATTCAAAGAGAAATGTTAGTAAGTATAAATAATTACAACATTCACATGGACTTCAACTGATTTATTAGAATTCTTGTTTCTTTGGGTGAATCAAAATATAAAGAAAAAAATATAAATGACAAGAATATTTTAAAATATGAATCATAGTGAACTCTTAGGATATTTAGAAATCAGAAATCCAGCCTATTTGCTCAAATGAGCCAAAAGTAGCCCTTAGCCCAAGTCATATTGACTGCATTTTAGAGTTCACTGACATGAAAGTTGCACATTCATCAATGTAAGCTCGTAGAACTGCTAGTTTTTTGTTTTTTTTTTTATGTCAGGAAAGAATTCTCCCATATCAGGATACTGATCAGCTGAATATTAGTATGTGACAAAACTTTAAGAAAAAAAAACAGAACTTTTGTTGTCTCAAAACATATGCCAAGAAAATGGACCATGCTTACCCCATTGTTTCCAAAACTCTTGCAGGCACACAGAAAAATTGAAATGAGAAAGAACCTAAGATACATTTTTAGAAGTGGCTGTCATTATCAGGACAAAGAACACTTTCAATTATTTTGTCAAATTGCCTGCTCTTTTCTTTCTTTTTCAGAATTACAGTTTTACATTTCCACTGGTATTATGAGAGCCTGTTTTCCTTCCTTTACCAGCATCCGTAGGATCTTCTTCTATTCAAAACTTTCCCTTTTGGGGGAAGGAAGGTAATTTTTTATAGGAAAAAATCTCAAATTATGAAGGTCAGGCTTACAAATAAAAACAAAAAAGGATTGTATTTAGATAAAATGAACCTTTATCTGAGAACCATAGAAAGTAGTGAGGGCCTTTGTCTTGGATATGATAACCAGATGAGCAAGACATTCAAGTGTAAGCTCTTAATCTTTTTCAACAATCATTACCATGATCAAACCATAAAAAATTGTCAAAATTAGTGTACAAACTCTTATTATCATACTGACTTATGGGAAAGAAGGAGTTATTTCTCCTACACAAAGACAATAAATTCTATGCTTTCACATGCCATGTGAATCCTACAAGGATGGAGGTTATACTACATCTCATCTCTGCTCCTCTATGTACCCAGAACCTGTCATCATACACGCCATAAAGCATGCAATTAATATTGGGATAGAAGTATTGAAGGGGTTAGTTTATGGATTGAATGATAGATGGATTGAAGGATGTTATATTGAGTTTAAAAACCAGTATCTTGACCTATCATGAAAGAAAGGATAAAGTTTGAAAACGTATTTTGCTTGATTCTTTTATGTGGGAACCTCTTTCCACATCCAGCGTGGTTCAGGGTTCCCGGTTCAGGGTTCGGGTTCTGAAGGAGGCTGCATGCAAACGAAATGAGAGACTAGAAAATATTAATTTGGCGATATAGGGGGGCCAGGCAGGAGCCTTCCTCTAGTGGAAAGGACTGCCACTTGCTCTGGCTTTTTTGTCCCTTTTATTAAGGCTTTGGGACACACCCTTAGCCTTTAGGCAGGAAATAACAAAAACAGAAATTAACATGAAACGAACAGAGGTTGCTTCAGCCAACAATGTTTCAACTAAACAGTGAGTGACTGCTCCTTTCAGAGCAGTTAAGGTTGACCAGCCTTCTGGCCTTCTGTTTACATCTATTTAGTGAGAACAATATTTGGTTTCTGACACTTTTATTTGAACTGACACTCAAAATTTAGACTACACAAGTAATACATTTTAATTGATTTTTTCCAAGTAGAATTATCTATATGGTCCTGAAAATAACAAAATTAATTTATAAGATTTCACTCTGGTCAAAATGAAGCAAAAAATGCTTTTTTACCCTTCCAGGTCAAAGAATTATATTTTGAGGGAATATGTTTAAGGATATACTTAAAATTTACAAAATCAGGAAAACAAAATCGTACATTCAAATACCATTTAAGGGGAGAAAGAAAAATGGCGGCAGACTAGAAAGAAGTATCTGGAGCTTTGTCACTGGGCAGAGGGAGAGAGAGCAGCTGAGAGTCACACTGGGAGTGATTGTTGGCAAGTTAAGAGTCAGTTATCCTCCACGAGAAGGTGGGGGACTGCTGGACGGAGCTCTCCTGGACAGGCAGGCCCACTGCCACAGGGATTTTGTCTGCCGGAGCCACCAGCATGAACGCGGAGACTGCGCCATCTTGCAGAGGGAGGTGGATGTCTGCAGCAATCTGAATCCTGCGGCTGAAGCACCCACTGTACAGCCAGGGACTTGGGGACCCAGAACACCGCTCTCCAATCTGCGCCGACAGGGACTCAGAGGAGCTCCACAGGACACAGGGAAAGGTCAGATTTCGCCTGGGATAAGGTGAGGTCTCCTGTCCCGCAGAACAAAGACACGCACACTGTGGGAACTGGGCTGCGGGAAAGCTGCCTCTGGAGAGGTCCACGGAGGTGGGGCAGGGCATGACCCCTAAGTGTGGAGGCAAACTCTCAGAGCTGATGACAGAGGGGAGCTCTGGAAAACAACTCGTTTTGATCTGAGACAGAGGGACAGCCTGGGAGTTATTACAGTATCCCGGCTGCAAAATCCTCACAAACTGGTTTTGAGAACCACAGAGTATCAGGATCTGAGCACAGCCTAAAGAGATCCTGTGCTTAGTCTCAGAGGTCAATTCCAAAACACTGCCACCCAGTGGATGACGCACAAATTGACTCTCGCATAACCACAAAAGAATAAAGAGATTAAAACATAACCAGCAGTGGAACACAGGGAACTGCAATATCCTCCTGCCTGGGAAACAGAAGTGCCAAGCAGAACAATAGTGGAAGTGAATGACCATTCTATTTTTTTTTTCCTTTTTCTATTTTTAATATTTTTTCATTTTTGCATATTTTAATTAAAAAACAATTTTTTTCTTTCCTCCTCAATTGATTTTACCTTTTTAATTATTAGATTTTTGTTTTCAACTAGTATTAGTATTAATACTATTTTACCATTTTTGAAAAAAACAAGTGTCATTTTGTTTTCTCTTTATTTTACTTCAGGATTAGAGTTCTACATTCTATTTTCATCTTTTCTTTAGCATAACTTTACTCTATCTCAACTCTAACTTTATGCCAACACTTTCCTCCTAACTTTTCCCCTTTTGTGGTCTTGTTTTCTCTTTCTCTTTTCCAACTTTAGCTTGTCCCTATTCTTTCTCTTTACCTGGTTAAAATTTCACCCCACTTATATATCTAATTTCAAATCCTCTACTCCAAGCCTATACAAACCTCTCTCTTCTTGACTTCACTATCCAAAAAGTTGTTTTTCTCTATGACCTTTTGTTGCTCTTTGCCTGAACAGTGATTATATCGATTTTTTATACTTTTCTGGTGAGATTGTTTTAGCTTATTCTACTTGTTTTATTTTGCTTTGTGTTTGCCTTGATTTGGTTTGTTTTTTACCTCTCTTTTCCCTCACCTCCCTTGATACCAGAGGTGGGGTAGATAAGAGATCAATCAAAGGACTTGTATCTATGCATATAGGCATAACCAATGAACATAGACACTGGGGGGTTGGGGTATGCCTGGGAGGGAGGAGGGGCAATGGGGAGATATGTATACATGTAACACAATAAAAAAAAAAGAAAAAAAAAAGAAAACACTTTAACAACAACAACATAAAAAAAATACCCATTTAAAAAAAAACACTTAATGTCAGATATTTTTTAAAATTTCTTTATTGATTAAGGTGTTACATATGTGTCATTATTCCCCCATTACTCCTCTATATCCCCGCCCCTGACTCAAGCCCTCACCCCCCAAGGGGGAGAGATCAATCAAAGAACTTCTATGCATACATATAAGCCTAACCAATAGATACAGACAATGTCAGATATTTTACCTAAGAAAAAATGTTAACAAGATCTTAAATATCTTGAGAATTGAGTTTATAGATTTTCTTAATTAGGACTTACCTAATATCATTTATTTTCACTTTGTGAACATTCCTAATGTAATATATTATGTTAAAATAAGATGTCTTTATTCATTTAAATTTCATTTACCTTTATTTCAGGTTATAATTAGGCTTAACCTATTCCTTCATCCTCTAGTATGTGGTTGGATAGGTAACAGTTTCTAAAGGGACTTCATAATGTTATATTAAAGAAAAGAATATGACATTTCAGAGGTGAAATTCTGGCAAGTGAAAATCTAGGTAAGGAAAAAAATATTTGTCATTCCTTTTGCTGGTTAGTATTATTTAAAATTATTTCTGGTATGTTTAAAGATTCAATCCTTAAATATTGTTCACTCTCTCCCTTCTCATCGCATTTAGGTTTATATGGGTTCAATATAAATTTGTGTGGTTATGAATGTCTCATGCTAAAGTTAACAATAATAATACAAAAGAGTCAAATGTGAATATATCATCCTATATAATAAAGGTCTAATATGCAAATGGTTGTCACATCCTTGTGCCCTCACGCTGGGGCTGGGAGACCTGAGGTTGTCCCCCGCCCAGGTGGGCTTGACAGTGGTGGGGCCAGCCAGGTCTGGGTCTAGCATGATTTCGAGGTGCATGCAGGTGGGTGGGTACTTGACTCTGGGTCCTGTGGCATGCCCCATACTCTGACAGGAGGAAGATTTTCTTATACATTTACTAATTTTCTTTCATCTTTGACACTTCTATTATAGAAAAAGGGCAAATAGCAATATTAAAATATTTCCTCTAATTAATTCACTTTTCACGTGCCTGAATTTCATGCACTGGGCCATTAGTCAAATATAAAAGGAAATCTAGTTAAGTATTATGAAATATTCAGTTTAAAAATCAAATACACTAACAGGTTTGATATGAGATCAGCAAAAATAAAAACTAAAACTTTTGTTTTCATATTTTACATTTTTAATATTACATTTTAATTTCAATTTACATACATGTTTAATTTTTATGTAGTAAAATCTATTAATATTTTTCTTGATGATATCCTCTATTGCAATTAAGCTCAGTGGTTCTTTCTTTATCTGAGTGTCAGTTAGCCTCATATATATTTTTTATACTTTATTGGTTTAAATTTTATGAACTATTTAAAATGTGTTCTTTAAATGTTCAAAATGCTACAAATATCTTTTAATGAATTTGATCTCTACAAGTCTAATAAATAGGGAAGTGGTTGAGACCAAATGAATTTTTATTGCATACAACCTATTACAATTAGAAGTAGGAAAATTTAGCTATTGAATTTATATGGTATGAATGGTAAGACTATATATGACAACAGTATGACAACAGAGCTCTGACCTATAACCTCTGCAGCAATAGGCCTGGGAAGCCAAACATTAAGCTCCGTAGACTTCAACTTAGAATGATCAAGACTTGTTCAAAGCATTTAAGTTTCTCTAATTTTTGCCTTCATTTTTAACATAGGACCAACCAGAGGTAGCCAAATATGTTAGCCTAAATCAAGTATATAAAGTGCCTTACTTCTAGGTATACCACCTCCTCATGCCAAAAACTTCTAATCAAAGCATACCTGAAGCATTTCTCCCCCGCCCCCCCCCCTTTTTTTTTTTTTACTATAAAGCTTTCACACATCCTTGACTGCCTTTAGGTCTCTGGCATATGTAAGAATAGTGGCTGATGCCTTTCTATAGCAAACTCTGAATAAATAGACTGTTTTCATTTTGATGATCTTCATTTGTCTCCAATGTGACATGTGCTTTGATCCTGGATAATTTGTGGATTTCTGTTTTCTACCTTTAAATTAGAATATGAAATTATCATGATATGTCCAGTGGTGATTTGGTTTTTATTATTAGTTTTGTGTGGAATTCTGTGATTATTATCAATAAATGTCCTTAATTCTTCCTTGCCAGACATTTTTTTCTGTATTATATCATATACTATTGATTCTTTTTCTATTTTCATATTTCTTACTTGGAAGCAAATGTCATTCTTGTTTAAATCTATGTTTTCAGATTTTCATATCTTTTGTCTTCTTTGTCATGGTTTCAACAATATGTCTTTTACTTTCATATTCTGTTCTGTTTTCTCACCAGGTTTCTTTTAATCTACTCTTAATATTATAAATTTGATCCTACTACTCTCTTTTGGGATACCTCAGAAATCTTCACCCATCTTTTTTGCCTCTCTAGTCCCATTTATTTAATTTTGTTAACAGTTTACAAAAATCTGTACCATGGCCTTTACAGTGTTTTTAAAGACCTAGAGCATAAATCTTTAAAAATATATATATATTTTTTTGTTTCCTTACACAAGAATGCTCAAACTGCTAGTCTCAACCCTATGGAAACAGTAACTACACTAAAATGGTTAAGAAAGATAGTCTTTAGGGACAAATAATTAACACATTAACTCCGACTCTTCCTAATTGTGCTGGTTTGGATCAAAGCTCTTAATTCCTTGTTCTTAATCTTCTCACCTGAGAGTGAGAATGACAGTGCTTATCTATTTTGGGCCATTGCAAATTCTTATGGAGTTCCTTCATAGGGTGTGGATGAATCCAATATTTTCCTCCCATCTCCTTTGTGTTTGTGCCAGTGGTTCTCAAACATCAGTGGGTATGAATATCATCTGGAGAGCCAAGTAGACCACAGATTGCTGCGCCTTACCTGCAGAGTTTCTGACTCAATAGATTTGAGATTGGAGCTTGTGAATTTGCTGAATATGCATTTTTTTTCTTTTTTTTAATATTTTTTTTATTAATTTTTTTTTGTACATATCTTCCCATTGCCCCCCCTCCCTCCCAGGCATACCCCAACCCCCCAGTGTCTATGTTCATTGGTTATGATTATATGCATAGATACAAGTCCTTTGATTGATCTCTTATCTACCTCACCTAACTTTAATCTTCCTGCTGTAATTTCACAGTCTGTTTGAAACTTTACTGTCTCTGTATCTATCCTTTTGTTCATCAGTTTATAATGATCTTTATTATTCCCCAATGAGTGCGATCATGTGATGCTTCTCCTTCATTGACTGGCTTATTTCGCTAAGCATAAGGCTCTCCAGTTCCAACCAGGTTGCTGCAAATGGTAAGAATTCCTTCTTTTTAATGGCAGCATAGAATTCCATTGTGTAGATGTACCACGGTTTTCTGATCCACTCATCTGCTGACGGGCACCTAGGCTGTTTCCAAATTGTGGCTATTGTAAATTGTGCTGCTATGAACATAGGGGTGCATAAATCCTTTCTGATTGGTGTTTGTAATTTCTTAGGATAAATTCCTAAGAGTGGGATTACAGGGTCAAATGGGAGATCCATTTTTAGTTTTTTGAGGAAACTCCATACTGTTCTCCACAGTGGCTGCACCAGTCTGCATTCCCACCAACAGTGCACAAGAGTTCCTTTTTCTCCGCATCCTCGCTAACACTTGTCGTTTGTTGATTTGTTGATGATTGCCATTCTGACAGGTGTAAGATGGTATCGCATTGTCGTTTTGATTTGCATCTCTCGGATGATTAATGACTTTGAACATGTTTTCATGTGTCTCTTGGCTTTCCTTCTGTCGTCTTTTGAAAAGGTTCTATTTAGGTCCATTGCCCATTTTTTTATTGGATCCTTCATCTTCCTTTTATTAAGTTGTATAAGTTGGTTGTAGATTTTGGAGATTAAACCTTTATCAGTGATAGCATTTGCAAATATGTTCTCCCATGCATTGATCTTTCTTGTTGTTTTGTTGATGGTTTCTTTTGCTGTGCAAAAGCTTTTTATTTTGATGTAGTCCCATTTGTTTATTTTTTCTTTAGCTTCCATTGCCTTTGGAGCAGTATCAGTGAAGAAGTTCTTTCAGCATATATCTGAGATTGTGCTGCCTGTGGATTCCTCTAGTATTTTTATGGTTTCCCTTCTAATGTTTAAGTCCTGTATCCATTTTGAGTTTATTTTTGTATTTGGTGTAAGTTGGTGGTCCAGTTTCA
>JAAGEH010000393.1:30736609-30761001 GCA_011751065.1 Lasiurus cinereus | reverse complement strand
TGTGGACTCCTCTAGTATTTTTATGGTTTCCCTTCTAATGTTTAAGTTCTGTATCCATTTTGAGTTTATTTTTGTATTTGGTGTCAGTTGGTGGTCCAGTTTCAATTTTTTGCATGTATCTGTCCAATTTTCCCAACACCATTTATTGAAGAGGCTATCTTGGTTCCATTGAATGTTCATGCCTCCTCTGTCAAATATTAGTTGAGCATAGTGGTTTGGGTGGATATCTGGGTTCTCTATTCTATTCCATTGATCTATATGTCTGTTCTTGTGCCAGTACCAGGCTGTTTTGAGAACAGTTGCTTTGTAGTATAGCTAGTGAAGACAATAGGGGAGAGGTTTGTGTGGACTTGTAGTAGGGGATTTGAAATTAGATATATAAATGGGGTGAAATTTTAACCAGGTAAAGAGAAAAATAGGGAGAATCAAAAGTTGGAAAAGGGAAAAAGAAACAAGACAGCAAAATGGGGAAAGTTAGGAGGAAAGTGTTGGCATAAAGGTGGAGTTGAGTTGGAGTAAAATTATGCTAAAGGGAAGATGAAAATAGAATGTAGAACTCTAATCCCGAAATAAAATAAAGAGAAAACAAAATGACACTTTTTTTTCCAAAAACGGTAAAGTACTAGTAGTAATTAATAATACTAGTTTAAAACAAAAATGTAGTAATTATAAAGGTAAAATCAATTGAGGCAGAAAGAAAAAAAATTCTTTTAATTAAAATATGTGAAAATGAAAAATAAAGAATTAAAAATTAAGAAAAAGAAAAAAGGAAAAAAAAGAAGAAGAAGAAAAATAGAATGGTCCTTCACTTCCACTATTATTCTGCTTGGCACTCCTGTTTCCCAGTAGGGGAGGTATTGCAGTTCCCTGTGTTTCCCTCTTGGTGTTTTAATCTCTTTATTCTCTTGTGGTTATGCGAGAGTCAATTTGTGTGTCATCCATTGGGTGGCAGTGTTTCGGAATTGATCTCTGAGACAAAGCACAGGACCTCTCTAGGCTGTGCTCAGATCCTGCTACTCTGTGGTTCCCAAAACCAGTTTGTGGGGGTTTTGCAGCCTGGACACTGCAATAACTCCCAGGTTGTCCCTCTGCCCCAGAGAAAAAGAGAAGAAAAAAAAAGAAAAAAAAAAAAGCGTTTTTTTGGGGCCCCCTCTGTCAAAAACTCAGAGGGTTTGCCTTCACACTCAGGGATCATGCCCTGACCACCTCCTCGGACCTCTCCAGAGGCAGCTTTCCGCAGCCCAGCTCCCACAGTGTCCCCGTCTCTGCCCTGCGGGGGTAGGAGACCGCACCCAGGCGAAATCTGACTCTTCCGTGCGCACGCAGTGTGGATCTCTGAATCCTCCGCCTGCGCGTCTGTGCCGCCTGGGAAGCCGCGCTCTGGGTCCCGGCTGCTCTGTGGGTGCCTCCGTCAGCCGTCAGCCGCAGCTTTCAGACCTCGGCAGACATCCACCTCCCCCTTAAGTCAGGCGCAATCTGACCTTTCCGTTCGCTCTGTGGATCTCTGATTCCGCCAAGTGTCTCGCCGATTGGAGAGCGGAGTTCTGGGTCCCCGGGTTCCTGGCTGCTCGATGGGTGCCCAGCCGAAGGCTTCAGCGCGCCGCAGACATCAACCTCCCTCTGCAAGATGGCTCGGGCTCCGCGTTCGCGCTGGTGGCTCCGGCCGACACAAACCCCGTGGCAGTGGGCCTGCCTGGCCAGGAGAGCCCCTTCCAGCAGTTCTCCGCCTTCTGCTGGAGGATAACTGACTCCTAGCTTGCCAACAAACACTCCCAGTGCGACTCTCAGCCGCTCTCTCTCCCTCTGCCCAGCGACAAAGCTGCTGACGCGTCCATCTACTCCGCCGCCATTTTCCACCCCCTGAATATGCATTTCTAACAAATTTCCATGTGATTCTAATGTTCTAGTCCCCATGATTGCAGGACCATACTCTGAGAAACTCTGGAGTATGCTTTTGTGTTTGTTTATTTGGTTGTTTTCCAAAAATCAAGTACATGGTGCTTAACTCATTCCTCTGTTTCTCAGTAATTTATCCTCAATAATAAAGTTCATGAACTTCCCCTCTGCCTATTGATATATGATTTTAATTTTATTTTTAGTTCTAATGCTACTATTTGTGGTGTGTTTTTTTTTTTGTCTTTTTGTATATTCATGGACATTTTAACAGGAAGTATAAAGACAACTATTAAAGCTGAAAATCTTGTTACCATATTAACCAGGGAGTCCTATATTTCTGTACAAAATTTTACCATGTGTAGAAAGTTAAAACTTGTGTTTTTTAATTATAAGTTTAATGTAAAATCCACAGCTTAGGTTCAGGCTATGATATATTATAACTTAATGTTGACAAATGAAAGTAATTTTTACTGTTACTATTCCTGCCAAATCAAAAGGGGGAGGATTACAATGCACTAACGGGATCTGAAATTTGTCTCTATTTACCTTCGTCTTCTTTGGAACCAGTTCAGTTTCTTTGCCAGCATGCCTTCTCCCCTCCCTTGCAGTATTGATGCAGAATTTTCATTTCTCTCCTTTTTTGCATCAAGCTTTCTACTGTGTAACCATTTCATTCTCTTCCTCAGCATGACTTATATAAAGAGCTTTCCCTTACCCAATGCATTAACTGAAAGTGGAGGCTGGACTTAATAAATTATGAAAGAATAGCATCAAATGTTGGAGTTCTGAATTTGTTTTTACTGATAAATGGGATTTTCAAGCTTTAATGGTATGTTTTCTATCTTAAGCTCCTGGAGTTTCACTATTTAGCTTTCTAGATTGGATGAAGTTATATGGTTTTTATTTGCTAATAAAAGATTAATTTGGTTGCTACAAAATCAATTTCATTCTGCTTTCTGGACATATTTTACTTCTCAGCTCCTGCAGGAAGTTGAAAACTGGATAGCATTTCCTCTCATAGTGAGTTGGCAAGGGCCTCTTAACTTGATATAGAGATACTCTAGCATTACTCGATTGATATTTCCTAAACTGAAACTTTCCATTTTTCAGAGTTATTTTTCATTGCTCATAATAATAGGGACAAACTGGTCATTGAAATCCATTAATTGTAATTTTAATTAGATTATTTAATTGCATATAAGTGATTGTAGAAGTCCTTTTGGACTTCTTAGAGTCTCATTTGTACCATGTAATATTGTCTACTTGACCAAGACTTACTAATTTGGGTTTCATTGGAATCCAACATAACTTTGAATAACTTGCATATTATTTTTTTTGAAGTATTCAAATTGGCTCTGTAAAATATCCAGGCCTATGTTTGCTCTTTTATATTTTCTGGATAACTTTCAACTATACAATTCAATGATTAAATCTTGTTTACCAGACATTTTGGTAAAGATAATTTGCATGCAAATGACTCCTGAATATTTAAGAATTGGAAGTGCAAAAGGCTAAAATAAAATTTATAATTGGCACTGTATCTTGAAATCAGTAATATGCAAGAAGCTTTTCACCTTTTTCAGAAAGTCAATAGTTCTTCTTGGATAATACTAAACCAGAGAGGCAATTCACATGGTGATAAAATATGTAGGCTCTGCCGAGACCGGTTTGGCTCAGTGGATAGAGCGTCGGCTTGCGGACTGAAAGGTCCCGGGTTCGATTCCGGTTGGGGGCATGTACCTTGCTTGCGGGCACATCTCCAGTGTGGGACGTGCAAGAGGCGGCTGATCGATGTCTCTCTCTCATCGATGTTTCTGACTTTCTATCTCTCTCCCTTCCTCTCTGTAAAAAAATCAATAAAATATATTAAAAAAAAATATGTAGGCTCTGAAGCCAGACGGAACACTATGATTAGCTCTGCAATCTCCTAGTCTGTGCCCCTGAACAAGTTACTTTTACATCCCATAATTCAATTTCTGTAAAATGGGCATAATAATGGTGCCTTATGTAATAAGACTCCTGTGACATTTAAATGCATTAATACATTCAAAGTGCTTTAAACGGTATTTGACACATAGGAAGCACTCAAGAAGTTATGATTATCATAATGACTACTACTATTATTATTTTGATCCCATAGTTATGTATTTTAAAAGTCCCCCCATTGATTTTCTTACTAACAAAACAAGTTCAGAATGTGGTTACAATATACAAACATGGCACACATAAACTATGGAGTTTTATACCTTTATTCCAGCATGGCATCCTTCGGGGACATGTCTTTTATTCAGAACTGTCTCATGATATCAATTTGGGTTTCATTTCAATCTAGTTAATTTCATAATTTTCATGAAACACAAAATTATATTCTCATAAAAAATAAAAAGCTTCCTTGTCCATGTGCCATGCCAGGACCTTCATGCAAGAAAGGGCAAAACAACACTTTAAAAGAATTTCACACCATTGCAAAGCTACTGAGAAATATAGCACATAATATTTGGTTGCAGATTATCATCTCTGTTAGGAAGCTTGAAAACAGAATATCACTGTGTCCTACAAGATGTTATAGCACATTTGGTGAACTGCTCTTTATGAAGGTTCCAGAGAGGTGTTCTGTGTTTGGGTCAAGACAAGTTAAGCTCTGCATTTTCTGCCCTGTTCTAGCAAAACATCTCCCTTTACTTTACAGGTTTTTTACTTTGGACAAAAATGTTGCAATACAGCTGTAACAGAGTGACATATAAAGCATTATATCTATTTATATTTCTCTATTGATTTCTTCAAACATCATTAAACTTTGTAGATATGCATGTCATGTAATTTTCAGCTCTAACAGCTTTAGAATGTAATGGGTTATTTATCAGAAATAAATTCATGATCATTTTTACTCTCCCATTTAGATCCAAGACATAGTTATGTATTTCCAGCTTTTGGCTGGGAGAGAAATTTTCAAGTTATTTGTTCTTAAGGATAATCTAGAATGTGAAGTGGAATTACCAAGTGATAGAGTGATGATAGAGTATGAGTGTAGTTAGCACAAGCTTAAAATTTTAACCTTTCCTGACAAAGCATATATGTTTCTATTGCAAAGAGTCCTGAGAAATCCTTTATCTTTTTTCTTTCATAGACATTTGTTGAAATATTATTATATACCAGACACTGAATTAACTGGTCAGAGAGATCCCCAGATGAATCATGTCTCTCTTTTTTCAAGTGCTAATGGTTTAAAAACAACTCTAGATTCCCATACTATAAATGACAGCATGATGTGGGAAATGCTATATAGGAGGTTATGTATAACATGTGATTTGAGTATAGGACAAGAGGAGATTAATTCGCTCTGAGAGCTGAGGTTGCTGCTAAGAATATGTTTTCAGGGAAGTTATAAGCTCTATGTTGGAGAATAAATAATAGCCTTCCAGGCAGAGAAAGGGGGTCAGGACTTTGAAGCAGGGGAATAAACAGGTATAACTACATGGATTCCAGAGGAAATAAGGCATAGTTGGGGAAAAGTGAGACACTGTTGGAGGAGGTCATTGAGAGGGTGTGACTGATCATTGAACTGAGAGCTGAACCTGGGCAATCAGAGGCTCCTCACTGCATTCCTTGGCCCATGAAATATATATGTTCTGCCCACTGTTGCCACAGTCAGAGCCATTTTCAAGTTCTCAGACTGGAGAGAGTAAGGTGTTGTTGAGACCATCTGGATGGTATATGTGACTAAATCCAGTTAAGGCCTTTATGTAAACTGTTAAGATTCTGGGGTGCTAGTGTGGAGTGGAGATGTAGTCAGCTTGAGGCCACCCAGGACAAGTCTCATATGTAAGTTCCCTTGCTTATTAAACCTATAACTACCAATCTGGAGTGGTCTGTCTCTTTAGTATCTTTTTGTTATCTGTGTATGGGTACCAGTTTCTTATTACATAGGGAATCTCCTGAGTCTGTGAATCAACAGATACTAAACCAAACACAGAAGATTGGGCCCAGAAATGTGTGAAAAAATCTTAGTAAAATAAAATAAGCCCCAAGAGATAGATTGGGATCTGACCAAGAAGAGCTGCGGAAAACATGCTGAGCAGTTTGGTTGTCCTATAGGGAAATTGGTGATTTATTTTTTTTATTTACAAAGATAACTGGAATATATATATTGATGATAGATGGAAGTGGGAGACATTTGTGGCAAAAAGTCCAAACAAGAGGAAATTGTAGCACTCAGTGTAAGAGATGATGAAGAAGTTGGCAACAGAGTTACATAGTGAGGGCAAAGAAGAAATAAATATAGGAAAACTTAAGAAGGTAGTAAAAACATGCATTGCTAATTGGATGAGAGCAAGAAAGATAAGATGAAAATAAAATATTTGATGACAATACAACAAATAATGAAAATCTAAGTAGAAAAAGAGCTGGTACCAACATAGACCAGAGCTAAGAATTTCAATATTAGAATGCTCGTTTTGAGAAGCTCATTGGTGACAAAGGGATGAGTAGTGGCATTTGTGAATATGATTTTGGTGCTCAATATGGAGATCTGACATGGATATGTCAGCACATAGAGTAGTCATTAGCACCATGGAAATGGATGAAAACAACCAAGAAGCTTAATGACCAAGAAAAGAAAGATAGTGAACAAAATAATCTGATCTGAACAGATGATCAGGAAGATAGACAAATGCAGAGAATGAGTTTGTCAATTGGGATGCTTTTGGATAAAATAAATGAAAAACATGATTTAAACTGGCTTAGTAAGAAGAGGGATTATCTCAAATGGGAAGAAGTCCATAGCTGGACTTCCCAAATCTGGTTGTGATGACTTTTCAACTTTAAACTCCTTCTCAATCTGTCTTTCCTCGTCAATACCAAAGGGTTGCTAAAGGTTATATGCATGGGAAAAGTGGAAAACAAAATTATGCTTTTAAACTTGAAAATAAAAGCTGTTCTCTTCACACTGATAGGACTGAAGCATGTGCCCATCTCTACTCAAATAACAATAATGAGGGAAAGGCCATGGTGTGCCATTGTTGACATGTGGCATAGGATTGCCATCATTGCCATGTGTAACAGGATTGCAATAATTGATTAGACCAGCTATTTTCAACCTTCATCATATCATGACACACATAAACTAATCACTAAAATTCTGTGGCACACCAAATAATATATTTTTTGACAATCTTACCAAAAAAAATAGGTACAATTTTGTCTCATTCTAACATATAGTTATTGTTGTGTCAACAGTTGTCTCTATTTTATTTCACAATCTAAGAGAAAAGAAGTCAATGACTCTGACTAAATAGTCAGATATTGCATGTTTTAAAAATTCTTGCAGCACACTAGTGTCTTTTATGGCATACCAGTTGAAAATTATTGGACTATAATATTTAGGACCTATTGAATATGACTGACTCTGAAACTGAAAATAATGTCAACTTTCCTTGAGTGACATGATTTGTACTGGGAGGGGTAGATATCTAAAAAACAGATATCTAAATAAGCAAACAACATTGTCTATCACACTGGTATTTGAAAGGATAAAATGTGATAATTTGTGTTAATTGATATTTACTAAAATTTAAGAATGTTGGTATGCACATTATATCCTAGAGGCCTGGTGCATGAAATTCCTGCACTTAGGGGTGGGGGGGTTTCCTCAGCTCAGCTTGTGCCCTCTCGCAGTTTGGGAGCCCTCACAGGATGTCCGACTGATGGCTTAGGCCCACTCCTAGGCCTAAGCCATCAGTTGGACATCCTCAGCACCACCATTGCACTTGCCAGCTGTGAACCTGGCTTCTGGCTGAGTGGTGCTTCCACTGTGGGAGTGCACTGACCACCAGTTGGTAGCTCCTGTGTTGTCTGCTTCCTGATGGTCAATAGCAACTGGTCATTCCACTGTTGGGCTAAAACAGGCTCTCCAACATCCCTCAAGGGGTCTCAGATTGCAAGAGAATGCAGGCTAAGCTGAGGGATCCCACTGGTGCATAAATGGGGCCGGGAAGGGATGTGGGAGGTTGGCTAGCCAGGGAGGGACCACTGGAGGGCTCCAAGGCATGTCTGGCCTGTCTTGCCCAATCCTGATCAGCCAGACCCTAGCGGCAAGCTCACCTACCAGTTGGAGTGTCTGCCCCTGATGATCAGTGTACGTCTTAGCGAGCAGTTGAGCAGCCTTCACATATCATTAGTGTATTACACTTTGATTGGTTAAACAGCTGACAGGATGACTGGACATTAGGCTTTATTAAGCTTTTATTGAATAGGATCAGGATAGGGGTCAGAGCTATTGGGAGGAGGAGATGGGGGGAGATTCACTGGCCAGCCTGGCCCAATCAGGACCTAATCAGGACTGGGCCAGTTGCAGGGAGGGGCTACAGGCAATTGGCCTATGGTCCCAACCCAAAATTAGGATGGGCAGGGGGATGATTGGGAGCAGGGCCAGCTGTGGGGAAGGGTTGTGGGCAGTGGGCTGGCTGGCCCTGCCCCTGATAGGGAATCAGTGGCTATGGGAAAGGCTATGGGATGTTGTTTAGCCAGCCCCATCCTAAATTGGTGTGTGTGGGGTCCAATGAGAATGGAGCTGGATGGGGGAGAGGGGAGCTCAGGCCTATCAGGGTGGTGGGGGCTGGCTGTGGGGAGTGGCCACAGGCAGTTGGCCAGCCTGCTCTGCCCTTAATTGGGGTAGGAGGTCTTATCTGGGGTAGAGCTGCAGGAGGTTGGCTGGCCAGCCCTGCCCCCTATTGGGATGGGGGGGCAATCAGAGGCAGGTCCCAGATGAGGGAGGGGTTGCAGGCCAATCAGGATGGTGGGGGCCCATTGTGGGCAGGGATGGCTGGGGGGAGGGGCTGCAGGAGGTTGGCTGCAGGACCCTCCTCTCCCCTTTCCCCCCCAATTAGGCCTTTTCTCTGGCCTCAGTGGTGTCATAGCTACCTTGTTCCAGTTGTTCCGCATTCAGGTTGCTGGCTTTTTATATATATAGATGATCAGGTATTCTTTGTTAGGAATGATTTTATTATTTTTTTTAGGGTAGAAAGAAAATAGGTCTGTCTGTGGAGCAATATCATCATAGCACCACTTAGCTTTCTGAGAGCAGGAACTTGATATCCTGATGCTATCCACTGAGTCTCACTTGGCTCCCTGAGTTGCAACCTAATTGCTGTCAAAAAGAGCCTCTTTTGATATTTTGACTTCTGCTCAGGTTACCAAGCCTAATTTCCCCATGTCCTTTAGTTCATGATTTTTATCCTGTTTTAAGATTCTTTTCCAAACATTTGCAATGTTTCAGAACTAGGATTCTTTCTGGTCTCATTTGCCCTAGGAACTTGAGTCCTTACTCCTATTGTTTTAACTTGTCCTGGGTTTGAAGAGTGGATGGAGTTACCAAACAGTCTATCTGCTGTGTTGAATGTTCTAGATACTCATTGCACTCCAGTGGGAAATTTGAGGATAAGTCTGGGCTCTTTCCTATACTTGAGATATCTGACAATAAATAAAGAGCCCTGCCTCACAGATGAACACTGAGAGAGAACACTGTCAACTCCAAGCTTTAAAATGATTTTCAAGTATTTCTGTAATCTAAAAGGTTATATATCAGGAATTTTAAAGAAAACATGTTATTTGATAAATATTAATGGCTTAATATTTTATCTGTCATCTATTTAAATTAAATTTAAATAAATTAAATTTTAAATGAAATCTTTTAACTTTTTAAAAATTAATTTGAGAGAATTAACATTTTTTTCTTTTTTTAAATTTTATTTATTTATTTTTATTAATTTTTATTAATTTTTAGACATATCTCCCCATTGCCCCCCCTCCCTCCCAGGCATACCCCGACCCCCCAGTGTCTGTGATCATTGGTTATGTTTATAAGCATGCATACAAGTCCTTTGATTGATCACTTATTTACCTCACCTAACTTTAATCTTTCTGCTATAATTTCACAGTCTGTTTGATGCTTTATGATTTTTGTCCTCCTGAGAATTATCAATCAGTCTACTCCTTTTCTGTGCTCCTGATTCTATTATATTCACCAGTTTATTCTGCTGATCAGATTTTTAATTCACTTAATTTTTAGATTCACTTGTTGACAGATGTGTATTTGTTGTTCATAATTTTTTGTCTTTTACCTTTTTCTTCTTCCTCTTCTAAAAGGGTACCTTTCAGCATTTCATATAATACTGGTTTGGAGTTGATGAACTCCTTTAGCTTTTTCTTCTCTGTGAAGGTCTTTATCTGCCCTTCAATTCTGAATGATAGCTTTGCTGGATAGATTATTCTTGGTTGTAGGTTCTTGTTGTTCATCACGTTGAATATTTCTTGCCACTCCCGTCTGGCCTGCATCGTTTCTGTTGAGAAATCAACTGACAGTCGTATGGGTGCTCCCTTGTAGGTAATAAACTGTTTTTCTCTTGCTGCTTTTAATATTCTCTCTTTCTCTTTTGCTCTTGGCATTTTAATTATGATGTGTCTTGGTGTAGTCCTCTTTGGGTTCCTTTTCTTTGGGGTTCTGTGTGCTTCCTGGACTTGTAAGTCTATTTCTTTTACCAGATGTGGGAAGTTTTCAGTCATTATTTCTTTAAACAGGTTTTCAGTGTCTTGCTCTCTCTCTTCTTCTGGCACCCCCACAATTCTGATGTTGGTACGCTTGAAGCTGTCCCAGAGGCTCCTTACATTATCTTCACATTTTTGGATTCTTTTCTTTTCTTGCTTTTCCAGTTGAATGTTTTCTGCTTCTTTATATTTCAAATTTTTGACTTTATCCTTGCCTTTCTCTAGTCTGCTGTTAGTACTCTGCATAATAGTTTTTATTTCAGTCAGTGTATCACTAAATTTATCCATCTTTTCTAGCATATTCTTGCAAAACCTTATAAGCGTGGTTTTGAACTCTATATCCAGTCGTTTTTTTTCCTCCATTTCTTTTGCTTGTAATCCCTTCCCTTGTCTCGGCATTTTCACTGTGCCGGGGAAACTTCTGTGCTGGATTCAGCCGAAGAAGCCTCTGCTGAGCTTGGGAGGGGTGGAGTCTCAGGGCTTAAGGGACCGCCTTGCCTTCCAGTCAGCCCCACCCTCCACGGCCCCTGAGTCTCACGTGACTGGGTAATGGCTGGAGCGGTCCTTGTGCGCTCGCGCACCCGCAGCACCTCTAACCGCTGCCTTTCTGGCTCCCCTTTGAACAAGGAACACACGAGTCTAGGTCCCCAGGGTTTCACCCAAAACAGGGGCCCAGTGGACTCAGAAGTGGCACAGTTGGGAGGGTCTGTCTCCCGCCCACTCACGAAAGCCAGCGGCACAATCAGCAATCCGTCCTCCGCGTGGTGCCGTGCGTGACCGGACCTCCGATCCTTTGCAACTCCCCTAAATTTCCGTGCACTTCTCCCTTTTCACAGTCCAAACTCCCCCCGTATGAGTTTCGGCTGGATCTGGGGTTTAGTGTCGTAAGATAAGGGGTTCAATGCCGTTGGGAGTCTCCGTTTCCCTCCCGCCAGAGAAAGCCAGCCAGGTTCTCCGGCACCCGCTCTCTCCGCGCGCGTCTCCGTCCCTCAGCTTTTTGCAGCTCCTCTGGGCCTCTGTGAGCCCCTCTCTTTCCCTCTAGTTGTAGAACTTCCACTCAGCCAGCTTTCCTGTGGTTCTGGATGATGTCCGTTCTGTCTTTTAGTTGTAGTTTTGAAATTGTTGTGCGAGGCAGCAGTGTAGGTGTTTTCCTATGCCGCCATCTTGGATTTCTCGAGAATTAACATTTTTTAAAATTTTATTTTAATGTTTAAAATAGTACATATAGTAGTACATATATCTCTCTTTTTCCCCCATTGACCTTCCCTAGCCTCTCCTACACCCTGTTGCATGCCTGCCTCCCCAGTGTCTTGTGTCCATTGGTTGTGCTAATATGCATGCATATAAGTTCTTCAGTTGACTTTTTAAAAATTGATTTGAGAGAGAGGAAGAGAAAGGGGGACAAGGAAGAGAGGAAGAGAGAGGGAGAGAGGGAGAGAGAGAGGGAGGGAGAGAGAGAGAAAGAGATCATCAATTTTTTTGTTCCACTTATTCATATTTATTGATTGATACTTGTATATGCACTGAATGGTGATCAAACCTGAAACATTTGGATATTGGGACAATACTCTTACCAACTGAGCTACACAGCCAGGGTTTAAATCAACTTTTTAATAAAAGTCAGAAAATATGATAACTTGGTTAGGAATTCCATCTTACACTCTATATCTGGAATTCTTAAGCAGTTTGCAGAGCCAGCATAAATCTAGTCAACTTCTACTATCAAAGAATTGTGCTATTGATAACTGTCAATTATGTAATCTTAAAACCAAGGCAAGTTCACACTCTAGACTCCATCTATAAGATATAAAGAAAAGGATACACTTCCCCAAACCCCTTTGATACTTCCAATCTGTCCATCTGAACAGATGTCACTAATTTGGTTAAAGATTCATCTGTGTTGCTTCTGGCTTAACAGGAGCTCAGGCTGCAATAGCCAGCTCTTCTGAGATTCTGATGCTGCCAGGAGGCCATTTTTTGTGTGAAACATGTTGAATAAAGAATACTTATATAAAATGGGAACACTGTACTTGATTTATGTTCCTGTCTTTTAAGTCAGGTAAATGTCTGAAACTGAATCCTTATTTTTCCTATACCAACTCCCTATTATGTACAGGGCAGTTCAAAAAGAATATATATATATATATTGACTGGCCAGATTATTATGACCTCTGAACCCATAATAATCTGGCCACTCAGTGTGTGTGTGTGTGTGTGTAATATATATATGAATATATAGTCAAACCAATTGGAAAAGAATAATCATGAATATCATTACACATGTTCAACATGTATCTTTCCTTTCACAGGGCACATCTCAATTTTGTAGTCTAATTCTAACCATGATGTTGCAAAGGGTATGATCTTCTTTTTTGCTCGATGCCTTCCATGATTTAAATGGGTTTCAACACTTGTTCCTTACTTTTCTGAAAGTTATGAGAAAGAAATGCCACAATATTATTTAATAATTTATTGCTCTCAGAGTTGAGGTTTTCTATCTAGGTATCTCAGTATCTGCTCTTCAAGTATTATATACTAGTATGTAGAGTATATATGTGTGTGTATATTTTTTACTTTTCATAAATATTATTTATTATAATTTGAGATATTATATAATAATAAAATAAAAGTGGGAGTAGTTAAATTTCTTGAACACTGTTAGAAAGAACTGAACAAATATTTATCTTGCTGATTTACCAGGCAAGGAAGATAACTATAGTGTTATTTTATTCTAATTTTAAATATTTTATAAATGGCAAGTATAAGGACAACAAGAAAATGATAAAAACTAATAAATATTTTGAGATGCTCTGAGAAATTAGCAATTTTCTATCTGATATGATGAACCTAAGATGTCTTAAATATGACCTTTCCCACTAAAACATCTTGAGCCAAAATGTATATTTTTTAAATGGATATAAATAATAGAAAGTGGGAAAATTGCAATATTTTATATCACTTAGGTCATTAATTTGTCACCCACAGACAATCCTATCTAATAAAAGAGTAATATGCAAATTGACTATACCTCTGCTACACTCACAAGCCACCCTGCCCACCAGCCAATCAGGAGTGAATATGCAAATAAATCCAAACAAGATGGCTGCAGCCAAGGAAAGCAGGAGAAAGGCTTGGGTTCCCCTGACAATGGAGGAAGTCAAGCTTTCCGCCTGCCATTGCTGGCTCAGGCCTCCACTCAATGCTACAAAGTTTCAATGATAGAAGATAAATAAACTCCAACAAAAATGGCAGCAGCCACGGAGCTGGAGAGAGGAGGAAGCCAAGCTTTCCACCTTCCCTGGTGGACCCAGTCCTCTGCTTGAGGTTACAAAGATTCAATTATAGAAGATAAATAAATCCCAACAGAAATAGCTGCCACCACAGAGCGAACAGGAGGCTTGGCTCTGATCCAGGCTACAATGTTTCAATTGTAGAAGATAAATAAATCCCAGATACCAAGGCCTCAGCTTGGGTCACCTGGGAGCTTTGCCAGCCTGCAAACCACCACAGGCCCTTTCGCCCAGGCCACCCCATGCCCCAAGGGAACCCCCATCCTGATCTGGGGCACCCTTCAGGGAAAACCAGCTGGTCCCAACCTGTGTATCAGGCCTCTATCCTATCTAACAAAGAGTAATATGCAGATTGATCATCATTCCAATGTGTCAAAGATCCTGCCCCATGTAGACACAAGATGGCCACCACAAGATGTCCTTCAAGGGAGGGCAGTTGGGAGGGACCAGGCCTGCAAAGGAGGGCAGTTGTGGGAATCAGGCCAGCAGGGGAGAGCAGTTTGGGTGATCAAGCCTGCAGGGGAGGGCAGTTAGGGGTAACCAGGCTGGCAGAGGAGGGAAGGTAAGGGTGACTGGGCCTACATGGAAGGGCAGTTAAGGGCAAACAAGCTGGCAGGGGAGCAGTTAGGCATCAATCAGGCTGCCAGGGAAGTGGTTAGGGGGTTATCAGGAAGGCAGGCAGGTGACAGCTGTGAGCCAGCAGTCCTGGATTGTGAGAAGGATGTCTGAACATTCCTCGAGGGTCCCAGATTGGAAAGAGTGCAGGCTGGGCTGAGGGACACACCCATGACTGTGCACAAATTTCATGCACCGGGCCTCTAGTTGTACATAATGCTTTTATGAACATAGGAGTGCATATATTCTTTCAAATTGGGTTTCAGAATTCTTAGGATATAATCCCAGAAGTGGGAGTGCTGGGTCAATAGGTAGTTCCATTTTTACTTTTTTTGAGGAAACTACTGTTTTTCACAGTGGCTGTGTCAGTCTTCATGCCCACCAACAGTGCACTAAGTTTTCATTTTCCCCATACCCTCACCAGCAAAGATATTTTTAATGAATGTTTGGGCTAACATTCCACTCCAACTTAGCAGAGCTATAACCTCTCTGAACATGTAACATTCTCTACATGCCTGTTTCCTCCCCAGTGTAATAGGAATAATCCTATCTAATAAAAGGATAATATGCAAATTGACTGTACCTCCACTATACCACAAGCCACGCCTGCCAGCCACTCCCGCCAGCTAATCAGGAGCAAGTATGCAAATTAACCCAACCAAGATGGCTGTGGCCATGGAGAGAGCAGGAGGGAGACTTGGGTTTCCCCAGCGATGGAGGAAGCCAAGCTTTCTGCACACTCTGGCCAGCCCAGCCCTCCACTCAATGCTACAAAGCTTCAATTATAGAAGATAAATAAATTCCAACAAAAATGGAGGCAGCCACAGAGCTGGAGAGAGCCGGAGACTAGAGTTGTCCCCAATGATGAAGGAAGCCAAGCTTTCTGCAGCCCTGGCCTGTCTTGGCTTCTGCTGAAGGCTACCAAGTTTCAATTATAGAAGATAAATAAATCCCAACAGATTTCTGATTTTCTAGGTGAAAGGCTAAGGATTTATGATATTTAATTTTATAAAACACTCTTTTTCCTTTTAAAACTTTGCAAAATAGACCATATTTATACACTAAATTCATTTAAAGGAGGGACAAGAAAGACAACATAATAGGCATAGGACATAAGAAGAAAATTAACAAAATGTAAACAGGTGCTGCATAGATGAAATCAACATTTAAAAAAAATCTCTACATATAAAAGGCTAATATGCTAAGTGTCCAACCATCTGACCAGTCACTATGATGTGCACTGACTACCAGGAGGCAAATCTCAACACAGGAGCTGCCATGACCTCCACTGGCACCATAGATCTGATGCCCACAAAGCAACACTTGGCTTCACCCAAGTGAACCACAGGCCCCACCACCACCCCAGAGTGACAGCCCATCAAATCACAGCCAACACTGTCAAGACTTCATGGTGCAAAATGCAGCCCATAGCCCAGCCCACCCTGGAAACAGTTGCTGTGGGCACTAGATAATGACGTCACATAGGAATGCCTGATTCCCTCTCCCTAGTGACACCTAGCCTTCTTACAGTTTCTTTAGCCCAGAAACACAACTTGTTTTATAGTCAGGTGCAAACATTTCACACTTTAACTAAATGTCTCTGAAGCATTTTCCCATGCCTCATCTCATTTGATCCTCACAGAAGTCCTAGAGAAGGTAGATAAGAGACCTGGTAGAATTCTATTTTCCTTTATAGAAAGCTTAGAAACTTGATCTGACTAAAAAGAAGTAAGAAATGGTAGAGCTTGAAAAAGACTTCAGGTTTTCTCACTGTGCAGAATATAGTCAAACACTGCTGCAGTTAAATATTTTAACTTTTGTTCTCCCTACGTGATCTACAATAATAATTTGCTTCATGTTGGTATACTGGTATACTGCTGTGTTGCTGACAATTACCTGAAAGAGAAGTTGGGGTGCTTCACTGGGTTGGAAAAAGTTTAGCTACTTCAGAAGGCAGGTCTAATTAAGCAAGTAATCATACATGCAATCCTATCTAATAAAGAGTAATATGAAAATTAACCATCACTCCACTATACCCACAAGCCACACCCACCAGCCAATCAGGAGACAGTATGCAAATTAACCCCAACCAAGATGGCTATGGTCACAGAGAGAGCAAGAGGGAGGCTTGGGTTTCCCCAGTGATGGAGGAAGCCAAGTTTTCCATACACCCTGGCAGGTGCAGGCCTCCACTCATGACTAAAAGTTTCAAATATAGAAGATAAATAAATCCCAACAAAAATGGAAGCAGCCAGGGTGATGGAGTGAGCAGGAGGCTAGGGTTGCCCCCAGCAATGGAGGAAGACAAACTTCTGCAGCCCTGGCCTCTCTTGACCTCCAGTTAAGGCTACAAAGTTTCAATTATAGAAGATAAATAAATCCCAACAGAAATGGCTGCCATCACAGAGCGAGAAGGAGGCTTGGCTCCACTCCAGGCTATAAAGTTTCAATTGTAGAAGATAAATAAATCGCAAATACCAGGGCCTTCTCTTGGTTCACAGGGAGGTGTGGCCAGACTGCAAAGCATCAGAAGCCCCTTGCCCAGGCCACCCCATGCCCCAGGGGAACTCTCACTCTGCTCTGGTACACTTTTCAGGACAAATCAGCTGGCCCTCAACCCTGAATCATGCCTCTATCCTATCTAATAAAAGAGTAATATGCAGATTGATCATCATTCTAACATACAAGATGGCTGCCCCCATGTGGTCAAAGATCCTGTCCCCATGTGGACACAAGATGGCCACCACCAGATAGTCTGCAAAGAAGGGCAGTTGGGAGGTGCCAGGCCTGCAAGGGAGGGCAGTTGGGGGCAATCAAGCCTGCAGGGGATGGCAGTTAGGGGTGACCAGGCCTGCAAGGGAGGGCCTTTAAGTGCAAACAGGCTGCCAGGGGAGCAGTTAGGCATCAATCAGGCTGGCAGGCTGAAGGGTTTAGGGGCAATCAGGAAGGCAGGCAGGTGAGCAGTTGAGAGCCAGCAGTCCTGGATTTTGAGAGGGATGTCCGACTGCCCTACTGGGATCGGGCCTAAATGGGCAGTCTGACATCCCTTGAGGGGTCTTATATTGGAGAGGATGCAGGCTAGCTGAGGGACTTCCCTCTGCCCCCATGCATGAATTTCATGCACTGAGCCTCTAGTAAATAATAATTTTCTTTTTAAAAAATATTTTTTATTGATTTCAGAGAGGAAGGGAGAGAGATAGATAGAAACACCAATGATGAGAGAGAATCATTGATTGGCTGCCTCTTGCACGCCCCACAGTGGGGATCTAGCCTGCAACCTGGGAGTCTGCCCTGTCTCGGAAATGAATTGTGACATCCTGGTTCATAGGTAGATACTCAGCCACTGAGCAATGCTGGCTGAGCAGGAATAATAGTAATTTTCAAGTCTGTTGTGTGGAAGTCTTCTAAAATTACTATATAATTTCCTAATATTACACTTTTTGTTGCTGCACAACATCACATAACATTACATTACTAATGGCACATAACTTATTTAAGCAATTTAGATAGTTTACAATATTTTATTATGAACAGTAATTGTTTATAAGCAATATAAATGTCATTGCATTTATGTCATTTCATGTATGTATGTATATATTTCTGTGAATTCATAGATATGGTATCTCTTGTCAAAAAATATATGCATTCAATGTATTTCGAACTCTAAAAAAGTTTAAGCCATGGAAATTCTTTCTATGACTTTAATATTTCATTGCTAAATGATGATGTCTCATAACATTTGCCCTCCCCTGAATTTTAGTCACTTCTTAATCTGTTATTTTAAGCTTTAATTTTAAAACAATATATCTTAGAATTTTGTGTTTGCAATGTGGAACAAGGAATAAAAAATAAAGTTAAAAGAATATGATGAATAAGTTATAATACAGAGAAGATAATTTGATGGTAACATTACTGCCTTTTTTATTTGATTGGGGCTCAGAAACAATTAATTTTCCTTGTGTGTGGCAGAATCATTTATATTTATTAAGTAATTTCTTGAGCCTTGTTTCTATCCATTCTAAAATGGCACTCATCCCAATGTGCTCTTCAAACTAAGCACCAATTTCCAGCAAATCACCGTAATTAATGCTAGTTAATTATTTTTATACTAGAAGCCCAGTGCATGAAGATTCATGCACTGGAGAAGGAGGTTCCCTCAGCCCAGCCTGTCCCCTCTCACAGTATGGGAGATCAGGGGAAGGCGCAATCCCTATCCCATCTCTGCTGCCGCCACTGCTGGTAGGGCAAGCCTCGACCGGCCCTGATTACCTAAACCTTGGGCGGCCCTGGGTATCTGGGTAGCTGACATCCAAGGTTTGCCTGCACCTTGGGCCGGCCCTGGGAGGCTGGGAAGTTGAAGGCAGGTCTGGCAGCACCGTGTTCCTGCCACCTCTGGTTGGGTTGAAAGGATTGTGGGATTCTGTTGGGGCTGAGGGGCCTGGGAGCCACCATCTTTGTGATGGCATGACAGTAAATTTGCATATTTCCTCTTTATTAGATAGGATTTCTTTTGCCTCGTGCTATGTCTCTTCTCTTTCTGGGACTCTAGTTATTCTTATATCAGACATTTTTACATATTTTTCCTGCATTCTTCATTCTTTTCTCACATTCAGTATTAACAACAATGTGTTTTTCTGACATATATTCTAGTTCACTAAGTCTCTTTTTAGTTGTTACCTAATTCCCCGTGAAAACAATACTTTGAGGTCTTAACTTCAATAACTGTCTTTTGTAATTATAGAGTTTGCATTTGGTTATGTTTTACAATTCAATTTCTACCAGAACTCTAAATCTCGTCTTTCGTTTCCTCAAGCATATTAAGTATAGTTATATTTAAACCCATTTCTGTTAATTCCATCCTATGAGCTCCCTGGGTAACAAAAGCTGGTAGTGCCGCGCCATCATCTCCTAGGCATTTATCTCTATAGGCCCAAGCAGTCTTCTGCCAGCCTCACTTCCTTCCTGCCTGTACATGGGAACATGCCTGACCTTGGCATAGTGCAAGCTGGGAAATATTGATAAAATAATGCCTGTAGAAGTAGCATTCATGTAAAGATTGTTTGGAAGTTGATGAATGAAACCCTGGTTTTCTTACCTCTTTGTTGAGGAGACATGTTTTATAATATCTCTTTAAGGTTCCTAAAGAGATTGAACTTCAGTTATCGGCAAAGGTAACTGGCTTAATAATGCATCCTTTATTAGTTTTCTTCTTTCCCTCTTTCTTACATCTCCAATCCTTTAAAAATGTTTTCTCATGTCATATCCTCTCAAATATATTTGTATTTGATTACCCTTTTCAGGGCCTACTTCTAGGAGGAACCCATGTCACAGTGCTTTTTTTCTATTTGTGTGCTTGGTTCATGTTGATTGCAAGTTAGAAGTTGTATGTAAAATATTATAGAAAAAAAGGAAAGAAAGTGTGAATGATACTATCTTTTAAAGGTGATTTAAGTTATTATTATTATTATTATTTTAGCAAGAAATGCCTGTCTAAAGCAGGAGTTGACTTTTTTTTTTTTTCCTGTACAGGTCCAGATAGTAAATATTTTAGGCTTTTAGAGCTATACTGCCTCTGTCATCACTACTCAGCTGTACCACTGTAGCAAGAAAGAAGCCATAGACATTGACAAAAGAATGGAACTGTTTTCCAACGCAAGACACTTTACAAAACAGGTAGCAGGTCAGACTGTCCCCATAGGCCAGTGGTTGGCAAACTCATTAGTCAACAGAACCAAATATCAACAGTACAATGATTGAAATTTCTTTTGAGAGCCAAAAACCGACTTCTGCGCATGAGCCATGAAGTTTCAATTGCACTGTACATGCGCGCCTGCATGTGGTATTTTGTGGAAGAGCCATACTCAAGGGGCTAACGAGCCGCATGTTGGCTTGCAAGCTGTGGTTTGCCAACCACTGTCATAGGCTATATGGTTTCTTAACATTTGGCCTTTAGGAACTTGTAATTCCAGCTCATCTTAATCAAATAAGGAAATAAGATTCCTTAAAGCTGATAAAGAAAAGCATTGCCTCCATGAAGCCTGCCAACTACATTGAGGAAGCTGCTAAGTTTTAAGTTCTAAGATATTCCACTGCAACTTCTGTCCTAGTTTTGTCCCTTTTCACAACTATGATAAACCAAAACCAACCCATGGCAAATTGTTGCCATTTGGACACCAATAAAGAACTAAGTCCTCCATTGTAACTCACATAGTCTCTGCCAGGGTATTGATGCTGATGGTTTTAAAAGAAGGATCTTACTTTGTTATTGTCAAATTTTGAAATCTGGTACCACTCCTTCCACCATGGAAAAAGTTCTAGGTCCATGTAAACACTAATAGCTTGGCTTCTGGGTTTTCCTAAAGTTTTTCCTAGGAATATCAAAGTACTAATTTCTACATGTCAAGTTGATCCACAAAAAACAAACAAACACAAACTGACAGATTATGATCTTTTAATTTTATTTAATAGACTGAAGGGTTATACAGAAATATACACATTCTTATCTCTAAGAAGATAGGAGAAAATACAAACTAGTTCACATTTGACATCAGAAATTCTACTCTCTTCAGATTCAAATGTTGTTTCTCTTAGGTCTCTATAGTAAGTTTCCATTATTTAGCACATTATGATACAGCAGCCTGGAGAATCTACCTGGTATAAAAATCCAATTATACCACATAATAGCTCTATGATTGAGCAAATATTTAAACTCTCTGTGCATAAATAACTCCATCTGTAAAGGATGTGTGAGGATTAAATAAGATAGTTACCCCAAATGCTTCTAACAATGTCTGGCATATAAGAAGCACTCAATTGACATAATCAATCATCCCCATCTTTATGATCATCTTTTATTTTCATTGCATTATCATCAACTTTTGAAGAATAGATAAAATCTTAACCAAAAGTTCATAATGTATTAATTGGTTGGGAGTGGGGGGGAGGAGGAGATTCAAAGTATGTTACATACTTAGTGCAACTGCATAAAATGTGTTAGCAGTTTGGAAAGCATTACACAGTTATTAGCAATAACAAAAATAGTTGTGTTAGCATGAATTTCTTCTGATATAATATTTATGTTTTAATTTAAAAAAACAGTCTCTCCTTGCTTTTAAACTAATCTTCCTCCCCTGAAAATTAGTCTGAGCCAACCTGATGTTCAATTTGATCAGTGAAAATGTGCAGTGACATTTCTCTTAGAGGATTTCTAGATCACTGTTACTGCCCCGATCCTCCATTGATCATCCTTGAAAGATAGTTTGATTCCCCTAGTGAATGTTTCCAAATCACTGTATCCTAGGACCAAATGTTCTGACTATTGGAAACTGTTTCTGTACTTATCCTGAGCTTAAATCTGTCTCCCAGTTATGGGCATTGATTGGAACCAGTTCTGCCTTCTAAAGCTGTCCCAGTAATTCAATGTGTTTTCAAAAAAACATCCTTCTTGTAATAGAGGATTTAAAACAAGTCTAATCAATCTATGAATGCACATGTTTATTATATTCTGAACTTCAACTTTATGTAAATAAAAAAATGCTGTGGCTACCTTTTATTCTTTTAAGGATTCTAATTTTAATGTATCATAATATTAATTACATAAATAAATTATTTCCGTGAATGTTGTGGGTAAAATGCCTTGTGTTTTTTTTTTAATATATATTTTTATTGACTTCACAGAATAAGGGAGAGGGTGAGAAAGATAGAAACATCAATGATGACAGAATCTTTGACCAGTTGCCTCCTGCACACCCTCCACTGGGGATTGAGCCAACAACCCAGGCATGTGCCCTTGACTAGAATCGAACCTGAGACTCTTCATTCTGTAGGTCGATGCACTGTTCACTGAGCCACATCAACTAGGGCCACTGTTCTGTTTTTAAATTAAATTTAAATTTTAAAATAAACTTCCATAATAAAGTTAGAATATTTGAAAAGCATTTATTATTATTATGTATGATTTCATATTGTGGTTATGTGTTAAAAGCTTCCCATTTGTAAAAAATGAGGTTTTTTTATTTTCTTCATTTCTGAATTTGTAAAAAATATATTTAAATTTTTTTGAAAGGAGGAATGCTTTTAATACAGTAACATGCAAATGTCACCCCAGCAAGAGAATTTTTAGAGCGCTCTGAATAATAGAAAACACAGCTTACTAATCATAGTTATCTTTCTGGTAGAGTTTTCTTTTGCAAACACTGTTATGCAGAGTTCCAAAGATAACTAACTTGTAAAACACAGTCATAAATATGGATCTAAAATATTTACACTCAACTTTTGTAGTTTATCTTTAACCTGATTTTTATTTTGGACTATTCTAAATATAAAACATTTTATATTTTATCTTAGAATACTAATTCTATAAATATAGTGTTTAGTGTACTTGTCATTTTAAAAAACAAAGGCATGTTATTTAGGTACCCATTTTAACAGTTTTTAAAATTTAAAGTTAATTAAGTGGAGTATATGTAAAATGGTACTCTAGCATGGTAGTTTTACTTCTTCCCAAAATTCTATGACCCTTATGCTAAATTTAGAGACTTAGGAATATTTTCCTTCCTCAAACATACAAAGATGAAACAATGGAAAAAAGATAGATCTCTAACAAGAAAGGGTTTTATTTCACAAATGAGGTGATAGGATGGAAATGGCATTGTTGTCAGTCTCATGCTAGACAGTGATCGGGTGGGAAGTGTTTGTTTTTCTTATAAGTTTTTTTTCTTCTTCTAATTTGTTCCCCTATTTGGAAGTTGGAAGAAGGACAATCAAATTAACCAAGAAAGAGACTATGTGTTTTCACAAAGCAACTAATGATTTTTTAAACATGTTGTTATATTCATAATTCAAATAAAGAAACTAAAGGTTAAGAATTCTATAATTTGCTGGAAGTCATGATGCATGGGAGCTGTAATGATAACACAAGTGCATCTTAACTATGTAGTTGCAGCTTTACTGTACTGCTGCTCCACTAGCAAGAAAGCGGGTAATCAGCTCAGTCTGTGTGGTTCAGTGGTTGAATGTTGACTTATAAACCAGGAGGTCATGGTTCAATTCTCAGTCAAGGCACCTACCTGGGTTGCAGGCTCAGTCCTCAGTAGGGGCTGTGCAGGAGGCAGCCAATCAATGATTCTCTCTCTTCCTCTTCCTTCCTCTCTGAAATAAATAAGAACAAACCAATACTAAATCAAATCAGTTATATATATAAAACCATAGTTCATATGAGACATTCCTGATGTAAACCCTTTGGAAATAGTACATAATAGGACCTGTCTGACATTCTTCTAAACAATATGACATAATATTTAATGTGCTATCCTGACACAAAATACTTTTGCACATAGAATTAAAATTGATTATAAAATAATCTGTGAATTAGATGTAATGATTACCACTTAATTAATAGAGATGGGAATGGATGCAAAGAAGGCTTAAGGTTATGAGTATAAAGAAAAAAGTGTAAGAGTTTTCAAGAATTCTCAGAGTTTCCCCCATCCTCCTTTCCTGTTTAAAACTGCTTAAATATAGATGTCAGGAGAAAACTCCAATAGAACAGAAGGAATTCTTACCATTTGCAGCAACCTGGTTGGAACTGGAGAGCCTTATGCTTAGTGAAATAATCCAGTCAATGAAGGAGAAGCATCACATGATCTCACTCATTTGTGGATAATAAAGAACATTATAAACTGATGAACAAAAGGATAGATACAGAGGTGGTAAAGCTTCAAACAGGCTATGAAATTACAGCAGGAAGATTAAAGTTAGGTGAGGTGGATAAGAGATCAATCAAAGGACTTGTATGCATGTATATAAGCATAACCAATGAACATAGATACTGGGGGGTTGGGGTATGCCTGGGAGGGAGGGGGAGCAATGGGGAGATTTGTATAAAAATTAATAAAAAAATATATTAAAAAAAAACTGTTTAAAGACTCTGGACCATTTTGCATAACCCCATTCACCCTCACAAATCAATACCATGACTTTGTATACACTCCATTCTCCAGGTCTCTCTCTCTCTCTCTCTCTCTCTCTCTCTCTCTCTCTCTCTCTCTC
>JAAGEH010000393.1:30696021-30731133 GCA_011751065.1 Lasiurus cinereus | reverse complement strand
GGAGGGAGGGGGGGCAATGGGGAGATATGTAAAAAAATTAATAAAAAAAGAAAAAAAAGAAAAAAAAGAGTATAAAAGTAAACTAGACTTTGGGGGGTGAGGAAAATGTGATATACAGATGATGTAAGATTATGTAATGTTATTAACTATTAAACTTACCTCAATAAATTTAAATTTTTCCTAGCACTTCTCATTTCCTAAAACTATGTGTATTTTTATACACTTATTTATTATCTTTTTTCTGAAGTCAGGATTTAACCTTTATAATTTTTATATTTATTTATTTATTTATTTTGTTACCAAGGTAAACACATACAAATTGCTTTTGAAAATCACATAGTTCAGAAGGCTTTTATTTTTTACCTTATTTACTTAACATTAATTAATTAATGACTTTTTTATTTGACACCCCTGATTCCTATTTCCTTCTACCCTTTGTCAACCATCAGCTTATTCTCTTTATCTATGGATCAGTTTCCATTTTGTCTTGTTTATTTATTTGTTTACTTATTTATTTTTTATTCCTCCTATAAGTAAATGCATATGCATCTATGCTTTTAGAAAATGATTTAACAGTTACTGTTGAGGGACTTTCTGTGACTGAAATGGGACAGAACTATACTTCTATGATTTTAATTACATAGATGTGCTAATTTTATGAAAATAAATCAGGCTGTGCACTTATGGCATGTCCTCTTACTTGTGTGTATTGTATTTCCCTAATATGTTAGATATCAGAAACAAAACTAAAATCCCATTTTATCACTATCTCTACTAATAATATCTCTTCCTTTTTCTGGACAAACTATTTTAGCAGATCAACTTATTTGTATTTGCATATACACACATGTATCCCTAGAAAACATTATTTCTAAGTATATATTTCTATTTTCCTCCCCCCACAGTGTAAATGATATAAAACTTAGCCATTTTTATATCTTAGAAATCTTTTTTAATATTGAGATCTAATTGATTCTTGGATAACTTAGTCTTTCATATCCTGATGGATATTTAGTGAGTAAATTTGATTCTAATATTTACTCTTTCAAAAGTCTACACTGAATACACTTATATATTCTTCTTTGTGGTCAAATATGGATCTTTCTCTAAGATAAACAGAAACTGAATTGCTCTATAAGAGTATATGATTATTTTTAATTAGATATTGCAAATTGATCACCCCCAATTTACACTCACATCTTCAGTGTTACATTCAACCAAACTGATAAAGTTTTTTTCTTTTTTTTGTTTTGTTTTATTGTATATTATTATTGTTTTAATTTGCATTTCCCTGGACAAGATGAGTAACTTGTTGGCTTCTGATTTCTATACTGAGTTTAAACTGAAGTCTTCAACTACCCATACCTAGAAGACAAGAAAAAGGATGGTTGGCAGACAAGAGGCTGAGAAATTCTAACCAGCATGAATTCTTTCTGGTCTTCTTCCTCTGATACCAACTTAATTCTTCTCACTAGAGTTGGACAGATTTAAGTATATCTGTTCCCACTAGTTAGTAAGCAGGGCATTAAAAACTATGCTGTATTATTTTTCCCCAGATCTACCACTATACAATAGATATCTTCCCATTTTGGATTGTAATAAATATGTAGTGAATAATGTGACATTGAGATTGAAATAAAAGCTTTCCAACTGGATATACTAATTTTAAAGGTCTTTGAATTAACTTCCTAAAGCTTATTAATTTGTTGTAATTAAAATCAAAGATAGTGTTCTTCAGGAGACCACACAAAAGTCATACCCTTTTGCTTCACAATGTTGAAATATAATGGTACCTCGAGATACGAGTTTAATTCATTCCATAACCTTGAGGCGTGGGAAACTATGAGACGCTCGAGTCGCAGTAAACTGGTGGGTCGTGTGCAGCTGGCTGATCCACGCGATTACTCTTATCTCAAATGTTGCTCGTATTTCAAAGCAAAAATCTTTCGCTTGACAGCTCGTATCTCAAAAATCTCATTATGTTAGGGCACTCGTATCTCAAGGTACCACTGTAATATATTTTTGAGTGTATAATTCACAAGACAAAAGAAACACAATTAAAAAACACACACATGCATTTCAAATAATCTCTTTGAATTAAATTTTCATAAGCAAAATTTGCTGATAGAATTTGACTATTCTATTTGTGATATTAGGCTATATCAAGAATACCTGGGGTGCTTCCAAAGGACTCTACTATAGACATTTCCAATAAATAGAGATATACTGAAATAACATAAATCTTTGCACTAAAAGGGAGATGGTGACTAATTGGATGAACATATATATTTAAGAATTATCATCATACACTTCAATTGCATTTTTTTTTTGGTTCCAAAGTTGTGGTAAAAATAAATTGCTCAGTTATCAATTATAGTCCATTTAAAACATAACTAATAATGTTGACCTAAAGCATTATTAACATATCACACAAGATATTTATTTTACAAGTTATTTTAAAGCCTGAAAGGACAGAAAAGGAAGTTTCCAGTACAGAGAAACATTATATTTTCAGCACCATAATTATTGTCATTTACAGTGCTGCAAAGCTTTAATCCAGGGGAAACTCATCAGTGGAATATGACTCAGTTTGATCTGAAAGTCCTTGAGAGGGGGAGAAATATCTGCAGATGGTGCTCATCTGCATCTCATAATTGCAGTATATCTTCACACTCTAATAAACCTAAAAATATATGGAAACCAATATAGCCAATCCTCTGAATAAGCAATAACTAATGAACATCTGGAAATGGCAACATGACTTATAATTGAGTAGATAATTTCCAAATCAGTGAAATGTTGTCTGTTAATTTCTTAGTGTAAGTACTCTAGTACCACCTAGGCATTTAAAAAGCAGCTCCATTTGAAACATTATAACATTATGTAGTTCTAACTAAGTCTCTGTATGAAAATGCACTTCTTGGAGATAGACAACCACATGCTTTGGTGAACAATTGGGAACACTGATAGAATGATTCTAGGAAAATCAGACTAGTGGGAAAATCCATAAGTTCTGTTCACATACTTCTTATAGATATAGATGAGACACGGGAAAAAAAGCATCCCTAGGGGGAAAAATTATTCAGAAAGGGACAATTAGTGCAAACCTCAAAGACACCTCATTTTCTGTTGGATTTCTAATTTAGTTACACTCACCACTTTTGTGGCATTTGCAGAAAATGAATTGCTAAACATATTCACTGGGAAACATGACATCCTTAAGATAATGGTATTCCAAATTTGTTATTTTAGCTTAGTTCTCTGGGCTCTTAGCTTTCTGAGTCTGAATCAACCAGATTAACTCTGTTTTTGCTTGTTTTGTTTTTTCAAATGCTATTAGTGCTTGTTTTAATAAGGTGTTTTGCTAGCAAACAGAAAGGTTTGTAAGCCATTAATTTAAGGACATTTTTAAAAATATATTTTATTGATTTTTTACAGAGAGGAAGGAAGAGAGATAGAAAGTCAGAAACATCGATGAGAGAGAGACATCGATCAGCCGCCTCCTGCACGCCCCACTGTGGAGATGTGCCCACAAGCAAGGTACATGCCCCCAACTGGAATCGATCCCAGGACCTTTCAGTCCGCAAGCCGACGCTCTATCCACTGAGCCAAACCGGTCTCGGCAAGGACATTTTTATTGTAAAGAAGCCAGATTGATACTTGACATTGACACATAAATTATTCAATGTAAAATTTTAAGAAAATTGTGCTACAAGCCTGAACTGGATATAGTGTAACCTAACAAAATTTCTTAAAATTAATGACCTACAAAAAGAAAATATTTACTGGTAATCTATTGGCTGGACTATAAAAATAATGTTTACTAAGATATTGAAACAACAGAAAATATTTACATTAGTATTTTTTTAATTAGTAAAAGGAAAAAAATGGATAGGTGCAATTTAAGAGATATATATCACATAAATTCTTATTTAAGAAAAATGAAATAATTATATAAAAATACTAATAATGGTTATTAAGTGATATGATTAGGGGTATTTTTACCTCCTATTTTTCCTTTTATATATTTTCAAATTTTTAATTCAAAAGCTTATATAGGTTTTATAATAGAAAACTGTTTTCTCCATAGTCAAGTCAGCAATTGAAAACATTGGTTAGTAATAGAAATGAAAATCATCTCTCAGATAAATTGACATATATAAGCATTTCCAATCTTTGATTGAAGCACTACTCTTCTAATAATTTATTCATTTTTCCAACACATTTTTATTAGCACTTACTGTATGTCCAGTGCAACAATGTGCTCTGGGATTGTAATTAAAACAAAGACCTCAATCTTCTTAAGATTTTTCTAGTTGTATCATAGATACTATTGTAAAATGCAATTAAGATGGACTTGGTGCCTGGCCAGTGTGACTCAGTTGTTGAGCATCTACCTATGAATCAAGAGGTCCCTGGTTCGAAAACGCCTTTGGCATCATCTATTATACCAAAATAAATGATGCATTGCATTGTCTGCTTAGGAAAAAGTATAAGCATTGACCAACAAGTTAGTTGAAAATAAAATTAATCATATTTGTATATCTAAAGCAGGGATGCGTTGCATCAGGCCTACAGACTGTATAAGGCCTGCAAATCATTTTGTCTAGCCCTACCAAGGCCATTGTAAATGGGACTAGAAATTCAATAAATCTAGGAACTTTTTTCATAGCAACATAAAGTTATATTAAGAGAATGATGTTATAAATATCTGAAAGGCCTTTGGCAGAAAAATGGGTCCCTACACCTGATCTAAAATAACAGGTATTTCAGTTTTGAGTTTACTAAAATATACAGCATTTATTTTTGCTGCTATTCACATTCACACAAAAAATATGAACAGAAGATAGTAGAGCTAGTTTTCTCACATAATGCCACATCCTTAGTTCTCTTAAAGTATCATTTTTCTGTAGAGATAAGAAAAGAAAAAGAAGTATTTGGAGCCAAGAATGGTGTTGGTTACAGGTTTTGAAATATCTAGTTGTCCAGGCCAACTTTCTTTTAAATTAGAATGAAAGTAGCACCTATTTTTAACAACTTAAAGAAGTTACATGAAGATTAAATAAGATGATGCCTATTAAGTGCTTAGGAAAAGGCCTAACGTGAATAAAAGGAGGTCCTTTCACATTTTTCTTTTTTTGCCATATTTTTTTATTAATGTATTATATGTGTACATATTTTCCCATTGGCCCCCTCCCATTCCCATGCATCCCCTAATCCCCCAGTGTCTTGTGTCCATCAGTTATGCTTATATGCATGCATACAAGTCCTTCGGTTGATCTGTTACTTACCCCGCCTCTCCCTAACTTTACCACTGGAATTTGACAGTCTGTTTGATGCTTTACTGCCTCTGTATATATCTTTTTGTTCACCAGTTTATAATGTTCTTTACTATCCATAAATGAGTGAGATCATGTGGTATTTTCCTTTCATTGATTGGCTTATTTCACTTAGCATAATTTTCTCCAGTTCCATCCAGGTTGCTGCAAATATAAAGAATCCCTTCCTTTTTATGGCAGCATAGTATTCCATTGTGTAGATGTACCATGGTTTTCTGTACCAGTCATCTGATGGACACCTAGATTGTTTCCAAATATTAGCTATTGTAAATTGTGCTGCTATGAACATTGGGGTGCATATATCCTTTCTGATTGGTGTTTCTAGTTTCTTAGGATATATTCCTAAGAGTGGGATTGCTGGGTCAAATGGGAGTTCCATTTTTAGTTTTTTGAGGAAACTCCATACCATTCTCCACAGTGACTGCACCAGTCTGCATTCCCACCAGCAGTGCATGAGGGTTCCTTTTTCTCCACATTCTTGCCAACACTTGTCATTTGTTGATTTGTTGATGCTTGCCATTCTGAGAGGTAGGAGATGGTATTGCATTGTCATTTTGATTTGCATCTCTTGGATAATTAGTGACTTTGAGCATGTTTTCACGTGTCTATTGGCCTTCCTTCTGTCTTCTTTCGAAAAATCTCTATTTAGGTCCATTACCCATTTCTTGAGTGGGTTATTTATCTTTCTTTTGTTTAATTGTATGAATTTCTTGTAAATGTTAGAGATTAAATCCTTATCAGTGATAACATTGACAAATATGTTCTACCATGTAGTGGTCTTTCTTGTTGTTTTGTTGATTATTTCTTTTGCTGTGCAAAAACTCTTTATTTTGATGTAATCCCATTTGTTTATTTTCTCTTTAGCTTCCATTGGCCTAGGAGCAGTATCAGAGAAGAAGTTCCTTTGGCATATGTCTGAGATTTTGCTGCCTGTGGAATCCTCTAGTATTTTTATGGTTTCCCATCTTATGTTTAAGTACTTTATCTATTTTGTGTTCATTTTTGTGTATGGTGTTAGTTGGTGGTCTAGTTTCATTTCTTTTGCATGTATCTGTCCAATTTTCCCAATACCATTTATTAAAGAGACTGTCTTGATTCCATTTTATGTTCATGATTTCTTTGTCAAATATTAATTGAGCATAGTGGTTTGGGTCGATATCTGGGTTCTCTATTCTATTCCATTGATTTATATGTCTATTCTTGTGCCAGTACCAGACTGTTTGGAGAACAGTGGCTTTGTGATATAGTTTCAAATCTAGTATTGAGATCCCACCTACTTTATTCTTCTTTCTCCAGGATTGCAGTGGCTATTCGGGGTCGCTGTTGGTTTTTTTTTTTGGTTTTAGTTGGGCCTTTGGAGAGTTTTTTCTAGGTCTATGAAATATGCTGTTGGTATTTTAATGGGAAGTGCATTGAATCTATAGATTGCTTTGGGTAGTATGGACATTTTAATGATGTTGATTCTCCCAATCCATGAGCATGGTATGCTCTTTCATCTGTTTACATTTTCCTCTTATCTCTTTTTTCAGTGTCCTGTAGTTTTCTGCTTACAGTTATTTTACCTCCTTAGTTAAGTTTATTCCTAGGTATCTTAATTTTTTTTGGTGCAATGGTAAATGAGATTGCTCCTTTAGTTTCTCTTTCTGTAAGTTCACTATTAGTGTATAGAAATGCCATAAATTTCTTGGTATTAATTTTGTATCCTGCTACATTGCTGAATTCATTTATTAAGTCTATTAGTTTTTGCATGGATTCCTTCAGGTTTTTTATGTACAGTATCATGTCATCTGCAAATAAGGACAGCTTTACTTCTTCTTTTCCAATTTGGATGCTTTTTATTTCTTCTTCTTGTCTAATTGCAATAGCTAATGCTTCCAATACTATGTTGAACAGGAGTAATGAAAGTGGGAATCCCTGTCTTGTTCCTGTTCTTAAGGGAAATGGTTTTAGTTTTTGCCCATTGAGTATGATGTTAGCTGTGGGTTTATCATATATGGCTTTTATGATGTTGAGGTACGATCTTCCTATTCCCACCATGTTGAGAGTTTTTATCAAGAAAGGGTGTTGGATTTTGTCAAATACTTTTTTTCTGCATCAATTGATATGACTATGTGATTTTTATCCCTCAATTTGTTTACGTGATGTATTATGTTTATTGATTTGCAAATATTGTACCATCCTTGCATTCCTGGGATAAATCCTACTTGGTCATGATGTATTATCTTTCTGATGTATTGCTGGATCCGATTTGCTAGAATTTTGTTGAGGATTTTGGCATTTATATTCATGAGGGATATTGGCCTGTAATTTTCTTTCATTGTGTTGTCTTTATCTTGTTTTGGTATTAAGGTGCTGCTGGCTTCATAGAAGGTGCTTGGAAGTGTTCCTTCCTCTTGAATTTTTTGGAATAGTCTGAGGAGGATAGGTTTTAATTTTTCCTCAAATGTTTGGTAAAACTCCCATGTGCAGCTAGCTGTCTGGAACTGGGCTTTTGCTTGCTGGAAGCTTTTTGATGACTGCTTCAATTTCTTCCATAGTTATTGACCTATTGAGATGTTTAGATTCTTCCTTACTGAGTTTTTGGAAGGTTATATTTTTCTAGGAATAAGTCCATTTCCTCCAGGTTGTTCAGTTTGTTGGAAAAGAGTTGTTCATAGTATTTTATAACCATTCTTTGTATTTCATTGGGGTCTGTTATTTTTTCACCTCTTTCATTTCTGATTTTGTTTATTTGGATCCTCTCTCTTTGCTTCTTATTGAGCCTAGCTCGAGGTTCATCAATCTTGTTTATCCTTTCAAAGAATCAGCTCTTGGTTTTGTTGTTCTTTTGAATTGTTTCTTTGATCTCTATGTCATTTATCTCTGCTCTAATCTTTACTATTTCCTTCCTCCTGTTTACACTGGGATTTTCTTCTTGCTCTCTTTCTAGCTCTTTGAGTTGCAAGGTTAGGTAATTTATTACCATTGTTTCTTGTTGTTTTTTGCAGCAGGCTTGTAGAGCTATGAACTTCACTCTCAAGACTGCTTTCACTGTGTCCCATAGATTTTGGATTGTTGTGTTTTCATTATCATTTGTTGCCATCATGTTTTTATTTATTCCTTGATCTCCAGTCATTGTTTAATAGCATGTTGTTTAATCTACATGTGTTTGACTTCTTTGGATTTTTATTGTAGTTGATTTCCAGTTTTATGACACTGTGATCTGAGAAGATGCTTTATATGATTTCTATCTTCTTGAATTTGAAGAGACTCTGCCTATGAGCCACCATATGGTCTATCTTTGAAAATGACCCATGTGCACTTGAGAAGAATGTATATTCTGTGGATTTGGGGTGAAATGTTCTGAAGATGTCAATTAATTCCATCTGGTCTAGTGAGTCATTTAGGATTGATGTTTCTTTGCTGATTTTTTGTTTAGAGGATTTGTTCAATAGTGATAGTGGGGTATTAAAGACTCCTACTATGATTGTATTGCTCTCAATTTTTCCCTTGATATCCTCCAGGAGTTTTCTTTTTTATGTATTTGGGTGCTTCTGTATTAGGTGTGTATATGTTTACCAGAGTTATTTCTTCTTGTTGGATTGCTCCCTTTAGTATTATGAAGTGGCCTTCCTTATCTCTTGTTATGTTCTTCACTTTGAGATCTAATTTGTAACATATAAATATTGGTACCCCAGCTTTTTTTTAAAATAAATTTTATTGATTTTTTATAGAGAGTAAGGGAAAGGGATAGAAAGCCAGAAACATCGATGAGAGAGAGACATCAAACAGCTGCCTCCTGCATGCCCCCTATTGGGGATGTGCCCGCAACCAATGTACATGCCCTTGACCGGAATTGAACCTGGGACCTTTCAGTCTGCAGGCCGAAGCTCTATCCAGTGAGCCAAACCGGTTTTGGCCCAGCTTTTTTTCTTTTCTATTTTTTTTATTTCCATTTGCCTGAAAAACTGTTTTCCATCCCTTCACTCTCAGTCTGTGTGCGTCTTTTTTTCTGAGGTGGGTTTCTTGTAGACAGCAGATATATCGGTCATGTTTTCTTATCCAATCCATATCCCTATGCCTTTTGACTGGAGCATTTAATCCATTTACACTTAAAGTTATTATTGATAGGTACTTATTTGTCACCATTTTTATTCTTTTCTCCGGTGTTTCAACTTTTTTTTGCCTGTGAACTTCCTGATTTCACTTCCAATTTTGATTGATAGCCTTGCTGTGTACAGTATTCTTGGATTCAGACCCTTCCTTTGCATGCCTTTGTATATTTCATTCCATTCCCTTCTGGCCTTATGAGTTTCTGTTGAGAAATCAGTCACTAGTCTGATGGGGGTTCTTTTGTAGGTAGGTAACTTTCTGTCTCTCTCTGGCTGCTTTTAAGATTCTTACTTTGTCATTGCTGTTTGCCAATTTAATTATAATGTGCTGGAGCTGGGTCAAGTCTCTGTCTTGTCACCTGGGTCCCGATCAGAGCTGGGCGTGGGAAATGAAGCAGCCATGGGGCAGGAGACCTCCCTCAGAAGGGGTGAAGGTTCAAGCCCCTGCAATATTGGGGGGGGGTGAGGATCTGTGCCTCACTTCTGTTGATTCCCAAGTTTTCTCCTGATGGCCCCTCTACGACTGTGCCTGTCTTAGGTTGTTCTTCCTCTGAGGAATCTTACCCATCACTGGCTAACCAGCCATCCTCTGGGGCAAGCAGGTTGATGTGAAGTTCACTTCTGTCTCCTTGGTAGCCGATGCCCTTGTGGCCTCCACACCCAGTACCTGCCTTGGGATCCCCTCGCCTGCTGGCAGGGTCCCAGCACTGATCACATATCTTGGGGATCCCAGGATTCTTCTCCAGGGAGGGTCCAGCTCACACCACTGGGTGAGAGACAGATTCATGGTACCAGCCAACACGAGGCTTCTACCTCAGCATGAACAGAAAGCTCAGGCGACAGTTGTGGGAGGGTCCCTCTTGGCAAAAAGAGCAAGAAAAGCCAATATAGAATGCCCAAGTGCCTTCTCACTGCCTTAATTCCTTTCATGTTATTTTTAAAATTGCTACCAAATATTCAAAGGATTAGATTTTAAGTTTGGGATATTTGTCAAAAAATTATAATGCCATTGTAGAATAATATCATGTAAGGATATTCTTTGTTCTAGGCCATGGCAATTCAATTTCAAACTGGCTATCAATTTCTTTTTGTATAGACAAGCTTTTAGTTACTTTATTAGAATACTTAATCAAATTGCTTACAAAGACATTGGCTTTTTTAGCTGAAAACATTGATTTTTATTTAAAAAGCTAATTTATTAATTAAAGTAGGTATCTTAATTTAAAAAGCAAAAGAAATTTAGTAAATGTTTATGTCTGATTCACAAGCCACAAATGTTGCCCCACCTCTAGATTAAGAATACAGGCAGCTATGGGCTTTTTGTCATTTTAAATTCTAATGTTGGAATTTTAAGAAATATTTAGTTACTTAATTTTGCCCTTCTTAGAGATTACAAGAAACAGGGGAATCAGTACACCTAAGGGTTCTTACCCATGAAGGGTCAGGAATATAAGTCAAAAATACTTCCCCATGTGCCCCAGGTAATATTACCGTACAGCTTATAACTGTTGGTATTGCAAGAAATACATTATTAGGCATCTGTACCGTCCTCTTTACCATGCTCCCAGTGGCCTTCAGGCTGTTGTTGTTCTGCTTGTCCTCCTCCTGATCCTCTTCTTCAGCGGAGTGCTTGGAGTCGCTGCTCTCTGTGACTGAGGTAGTTGATTGTCTGCAGCTGTATGGTGTGGCTCCAGGTGCAAAGCCTTTATTAGTCTGACTAGTTTCTCTCTTGGATCCCTGTTGCAGTTTAACATTTCTAGCAGGAATCCACACGGGTTTGAAAAAATTTTCTGGAAATATACAAGCATACCTTCTCCCAAAGGTTAATAATGGATTGGGTCCCTTCCATAAACCAGATTTGGGATCTTTCCATTTAACTTTTATCCTGAATAAAGAGGCTGGGGGGCACCCCTCTGGTCATTTCCCGGTGGTTGATCTAGAGGCTGCCTATTTCTATGAAATTTTGATTTACACTCTCTTGCCCAATGGTTACCTCTCTGACATCTAGGACACCGAGAGACTGGATCTCTCAGAGGCTGAGTGTTTATGCCTCTCCCTAGAATGCTACCTTGTGTCCTTCTTAGAGGCCAAAACCTTCAAAACATTTAAAATATAGTTATTAATTCTTGTTTGATAAAGTTTTCCATGCAATTTCAAATATATTAGTTAGATCGGTTAAATTTAAAAAGATTTCCTTTAAGAAGAGAGAACAAATTTCTTGTATTATTACTCTGGGCCCATGGAGCTTTCCAAGAATCATCTCTGTTAAAGCCTTGAAATTTTAATATGGAAAAAAACATCAAATATATATATTCACATATGATTTAAAGATTATAATATTTTTTATAATTATCTTAAGATATCAATTATATCTTTAAACTTTTTATATTAAAATTTTCAGTTGGGAATCACAGAATTAATCCTTTTTTATTAGACCAATAAACAACGTATTTTAAATTCCTAATTAGAGAAATTTTATTTTATTTTCTCACAATTTAATTTTAATTTAGCTGAAAACTTTGATTAATAACACAAAATCTTCTCCTTTTGGTTCCTTTATGCCATTTTTCTTAAAAAATAAAGACCAGTTCTGGGTTTTTCTTTTTCTGCAGCTTTTGTGGAGAGATTCCAGCTTAAAACACTATCTAATATGTCCAAAAAGGTGTGCGCATTTCTTTTTAAGCCGGACTTCTCTCCTCATGAGTACAGAAATTCCAGACACATCTCTAAAGTTGTAAAACTTTTTCATGGCGAGAAAGGAGACTTTTAGATTAGTATACTGGGAGAATGGACTTTCATACTGGATTGCCACAGTGTCTCTCTTCCTTCCCCCACATCCTGCTTACTTCAGGGGAAAGCATCAGTAACAGATCCGGCCAAATTTCTTTTCATGCTTAAAAGATAAAGACAGATCTTAAATTTTTCTTTCTTTTTTGCTTTCCAAAGTAATAACTAGCACCTAATTTGGCCAAGATTTGCATTTCCCTTCGAGTTCTTTTATAATTTTTAGATGAAACCTTAACTAATCTCATTGCAGGAAAGAAGATAGCCTTGCCCTCTCCTGCCACCTTTGAATTTCTCCACACCAGAGGCAGTTTCAGCAGTGGAGTTTCACTTATTACAGATTTCAGATTCCAAATACAAACTAAGATTTTTTTAAAATATATTTTATTGATTTTTTACAGAGAGGAAGGGAGAGAGATAGAAAGTCAGAAACATCGATGCGAGAGAGAGATCAATCAGCTGCCTCCTGCACGCCCCACAGTGGAGATCTGCCTGCAAGCAAGGTACATGCCCCCATGTCGGAAACCAAACATTGTTCTCACTAAATGGATGTAAATAGGAGGCTAGAAGGCTGGTCAACCTTGAAGCTCTGAAAGGTCAAAACCAGCCACTCCTTATCTAATTAAGACAATGAACTTCCCCATCAAATAATCATGTCAATCCTGACTGATAAGATAATCTACTTGTTATCGGAATTGCCTGCTTCAGGGCAAAGGGAGTATCCCAAACCTAAATAAAAGGGATGGCAAGGCCAAAGGAAAGTGGCAGTCCTTTCCACTGGAGGAAGGCTCCAGCCTGGCCCCCAATATCGCCAAATTAATGTTTTCTAGTCTCTCATTTCATTTTCGTGCGGCCTCCTTCAGAACCCAAACCCTGACCTGGGAACCCTGAACCACGCGGGATGTGGAAAGAAGTTACCACACCCCCAAACTAAGATTTTAATTTGAAGAAGAAACGACATTATTTAAGCACACAAACCAAAAGTCTATAATAAAGTTTACTTTATATTTATAACCTAATTCTTCCTCATTAGCCTGGCTGCAAAAGACGTTTCCACCCTACTTATAGATCGCGACTCTGCAGTTAATCTGTGGGCTTTGTGTACGTTGAATTCCCCTCACAATTTTCCTAGGTGAATCTTCCCTCACCATTTTCCTTGGTGAATTTTCCTTCCTTCACTCTTGGGCAAATAATACTTTCTCCTCCAGACGTCTCATGGTCAGGCGCCAGATGTGGGCACCTCTTTCCACATCCCCTGTTGGGTGCCAGATGTGGGAGCCCCTTTCCACATCCCGCGTGGTTCAGGATTCCCGGTTCAGGGTTCGGGTTCTGAAGGAGGCCGCACACAGATGAAATGAGAGACTAGAAAGCATTAATTTGGCGATATTGGGGGGCCAGGCGGGAGCCTTCCTCTAGTGGAAAGGACTGCCACTTGCGCTGGCCTTTTTGTCCCTTTTACTAAGGCTTTGGGACACACCCCTAGCCTTTAGGCAGGAAATAACAAATCAGAAATTAACATGAAACAAACAGGTAGAGGTTGCTTCAGCCAACAATGTTTCAATTAAACAGTGAGTGATTAGCTCTGACCTTTCAGAGCAGTTAAGGTTGACCAGCCTTCTGGCCCCCTGTTTACATCCATTTAGTGAGAACAATGTTTGGTTTCCGACACTTTTTAATTTTTGTTTTCTAGAAGCTGCTGTACTTGGGTATTTTTTCCTACTTTGTCTTCTAGCTCACTAATGCGGTCCTCGGCTTCTAGTTTACTTTTGATGCTTTTTATTGAGTTCTTTATAGCAATGATGTCATTTTTCATTTATTCTTGGTTCTTCTTCATTTCCTCTTGGTTCTTAATCATATCATCAAATTTGTCTTCCATTCTTTTCAGCCACCTTATGACCATTTCTCTGAATTCTTTCTCCTGGAGGTTGCTTGCCTCCATTTCGTTTACTTTCTTTTCTGGTGATGCCTGCTTTTCTTTCATATGTGGGCTGTTTCTTTGTCTACCCATCATCTCTGTTCTCTGGGTGTCTGGTTATATAGTTCTTTCTCTCCTTATCCCAGGCGAAATCTGATCTTCCCATGTGGTGTGTAAAACTCCTCTGAATCTGAATGTTTGTGTCAATTGGGGATCGATGTTCTGGGGCTCTCTTTTTTTTAATCTAAAATCTAGGGAGGACATACTATTGGAGCTTTGAAAAATAGTTATATAGAAGTCATTTCCAAATGCAAAATTGTTATTTTTTTATTAATATTATTTTGGTTTGTGCCCTTTTCTTTATGTAAGAGCAGTCTTAATGTATCCTGTAGGTTATAAAGTTTGTTTCTAATTAAATATTCATAGATAAGTACCAGAAAAGTCCTTTTTCAAAAAATATCTACTGAGAACTGGGTATGCCAATTTAAATTTTTAAATTTGACAAATGTGAGTAAAACTCATCATTATTTTTACTTTTTTTTCATATTTTAGCCCATCTTATTATTTTGTCTATTTTCTAGTATTTCAAATTACTATTATAACTAAGGAGAGTTTTAGTTACCAAATATATACTTTCCTTTGAATTTGCACTTTTATTTCCTTGTTTTCTTCACTGTTTACTCATATCTTTCTAGTAAAGAATAATTTTCATATATATCAAACCATTTTAGGATAGTGATTGTTTATTATAAAAAGGAAAATTAGAACTATTATTAATAATCATATTTTGGGGGGAAGTTAGAGTAAAGAGAGTTTACAAAAAATGTGCAGGGAAAGAGAATGGGATGCCAGCTGGGAAAAATGTCTTTGTGTAAATAGATTTTTTCATTTCAAAGTCTACCCCTCCTTTTATCAGAATTAGAAGTTAAATTAAGTTTAGAGACCATAGGATTGTCAGGAATTGTTCCTGTTAAATACACTAACAAGGAGCTGATGCACAAAAATATGAATATCAAATGCTAATAATCAATGAGAATAAAAAATATATCCTCTGCTACAGAAAATTTTCCACAAGAAGCCAAATTATTTATATATATTCTTAATGAGCACATAGGTAGTAAATGAAGAATTAGTTGCAATACTTCTACTGCCAGGGTTGAGCCATGAATAGAATACAGTCTTCCTTACACCCTGTTTTATAGAAACTGTACTTCTATTTATGGAGCATTGTTGGCACTTCAACAGTTGCTTATTTGGGCTTATTTTTCCTCTTTATTCACAGTAGAAAAACCCATCTCTCAGTAACACAGATCACATTAGGTATGTTAATATTTATAAGTTATAGGAACAGTTCAACTATCTGACAGTCATTTTGTCTCATGATGTAGCTGATTATCATAATGATGATGATGTTAAGGTTAAAATGATGATATAAAACTGCTTTGTGTGTGTGTGTGTGTGTCTATGTATTACTTTGATTCTCTATAAATGGTATTTATAGTTTAAGTCAATAATCACAATCTTATTTTTTTATGTACAAAATTCATGGCTAAGATGAATAGGGAAACATGTCCCATTGCTCTCGTGTAATTAAAAAAAATTATAAATATTATATAACTAGAGGCCCAGTGCACAAAATTTGTGGATGGGGGTGAGGGGCGGTCCCCTCAGCCCAGCCTGCACCCTCTCCAGTCTGAGATCCCTCTCACAATCTGGGACCACTGACTCCTAACTACTCACCTTCCTGCCAGACTGGTTGCCCCCAACTGCCCCCGCCTCCTTGCTGGCCTGGTCACCCCTCACTGCCCCCCTCTACCAGGCTGATTTCCCCTCACTTCCCCTCTGCCAGCCTAATCATCCCATGCAGCCTGCTGTTCAGTCATTTGGCTATCTCTTACTAACCTCCCTGATGGCCTGGTCACTCCATAGAGCCTGCTGTTCATTTGTTACTGTGAGGGCAATTCTGATCAATTTGCATATTACCTTTTTATTAATATAGACTTTGATTATCAAGAAATTGATATGATATGATATGGTACACTAAATTCCTTTTCTTGAATGACAGGAAGTCAAGACTGTACAGGTGTGACCATTTAATTTTTGCTTTGCTATAAAGTAAACACAACTGCTCTCTTTATAACGCTTTCATGTAAAATAAACACCAACTTTTGATTTGTTAGTGAATTCCCTTGTGTGAGGAGGAAAAAAACTTTCTTCTACCCTCAAGGCTCCTTTAGCTGGCCTAATAATCAAATAGACATCAGAGAGATTAGAAAGAGAAAATGACCACATTTAATTACATTCATATGAATGGGACCCTTGCATTCATGAAAGATTCAAATAAAGGGAACATTTAGTATATATGACATTCTGAGCTAGGGAGGAGGTAAGGCACCTTGGGGCTTCAGAAGATCATTGCAGATAGAACACATCTTCAGGTAAAAAAAGATTAACTCTGATAATCTCCTTTTATGGGCAAGGCTCCTCATTTAAATTCTTCTAGGTCAGTGGTCAGTAAACTCATTAGTTGACAGCGGCAAACTAGTTCTCAAGCTGCATGTGGCTCACGAGCTGCAGTTTGCCGACCATTGTTCTAGGTAATTAAAGGGAGATGGGGGAGCAGTTTCTCATGACATCCCAGGGTCTTGGTTGCTTTTATCTCAAAACAAAAAACATACCACAAATATTTTGTGATGACTCATTTTGAATCCCTTACACTTGAAATCTCTCAGATCCTACTGACTTTCAGATGTAGCTGCTAACTCAATCTTAAATGTCTACAGCTGTAGCCACCATAACTGCCTCTTCCATCACTAAACTTTCTCTCTGGCTGCTGTGGCTGCAATGGATTTACCATTCCATTGTGTCATAATACCGGTTTCCCAGCTGTGAGCCCATTAGTCACTCCCACACATCTCTGCAGCAGGAAGCAGAGTACAGGTGAACTAAGCCAGGGGTCCGCACACTGCGGCTCATGAGCCACATGTGTCTCTCAAGCCATGGTTTGCTGCTCTGTTGACTAATGAGTTTGCCTACCTAAGCCATTACCCTGTAGCTTCACTGCAGTTTATCTGACAAATGACACATCTCCAATAATTTTTCTTAGAGAAAGAAATTATCTGCTTATAGGGCCTGAAAAATAGCATCATGATTTTTAATCATAGCACTCTCTTAGGAATTTTTGATCACTTCTATGCAGATTCCAAGTAATATTGTCAAAATTATAACTGATGAATCTGTTTTGGTGCAACCCCTGCATCATAGGTCAAAGAAACTATTGTAGCAAAATCTGGGAGAAAAAACTCATTATGTGTTTATACTTGCCATCATATCCCCCCAAATTACAAAGCATTATTTTCACTTCAGTATCTGTGGGAACCTCTTTCCACGTCCCGAGTGGTTCAGGGTTCCCGGTTCAGGGTTCGGGTTCTGAAAGAGTTTGCACACAAACGAAAAGAGAGACTAGAAAATATTAATTTGGTGATATTGGGGGGCCAGGCAGGAGCCTTCCTCTAGTGGAAAGGACTACCACTTGCTCTGGCCTTTTTTTTTCCTTTTATTAAGGCTTTGGGACACACCCATAACCTTTAGGCAGGAAATTACAATAACAGAAATTAACATGAAACAAACAGGTAGAGGCTGCTTCAGCTAACAATGTTTCAACTAAGCAGTGAGTGATTAGCTCTGACCTTTCAGAGCAATTAAGATTGACCAGCCTTCTGGTCTCCTGTTCATAGTGAGACAATGTTTGGTTCTGGCAAGTATCCTTGTTGAATATTGACTTCTTTTATTTTTGCCTTTAGTTCTAACTAATATACATAAGAAAATTGGCATAACTTGTGCAACACAACATCTAAATAGACTAAAATAAAAGAGAAATGTGCAAATTGACCATATCTCCCCTACACCCACAAGCCACGCCCACTACCCAATCAGGAACAAGTATGCAAATTAACCCAACTAAGATGGCAGCAGCAATGGAGCTGGAGTGAGCAGGAGGTTTGGGTTGCCCCTGGTGATGAAGGAAGCCATGCTTTGCAACTGCCCTGGCCAGCCCTGGCCAGCCCTGGCCTCTGCTCAAGGATATAAAGTTTCAATTATAGAAGATAAATAAATCCCAGATACCTGCTTCCAACTGGCTCTGGCCTCTGCTCAAAGAGGCACTAAAAACAAAAAAAAAGAAGAAGCAAAAAAGGAGAGGCTGGAAGCATAGGTCACGACGGGCTGTGGCTAGCCAGCAAACAGCCATCATCCTCTCACCCAGGCTGGCCAGGCACCCCAGCAGGACCCCCACCCTGACCCAGGACATTCTTCAGAGCAAACCAGCCAGCCCCCACACATGCACCAGGCCTCTATTTATACCAATAAAAGGATAATATGTTAATTAAACTGGGAGACCTTCCAGGAGACCTTCTGGACATTCTTCTGGACAAAGCCATGGTGGTGGGGCCGAGTTAGAGGTGGTTAGAGACCAAGAGGGGAGGGCAGTTGTGGGTGATCAGTCTGTTGGGGGGTTATGGTCATTGGGGATAAGCAGACCAGCAGAGGGGCAGTTGGGGGCAAGCAGGCCTTCAATGGGTGTCAGTTGGGGGTAATCTGAACAGGGGGCAGTATGGAGTGAGCAGGCCAGCAGGGGGGCAGTTGGGTGCAAGCAGGCAAGTGGGGTGGGAAGGTAGGGTTGAGCAGGCCAGCGGGGGGGGGGGGGCATTTGGGATTAGCATGCCAGTGGCAGGGGGCAGTTGGAGATAAGCAGGCTGGCAGGCAGCGTGGTTAGAGGCAATCAGGCAGGCAGGCAAGTGAGCGGTTAGGAGCCAGCAGTCCTGGATTGCTAGAGAGATGTCCAATTGCTGATTTAGGCCCAATCCCTGTAAACTAGCAATAGGATATCCTTTGACTGGTCCCAGATTGGAGAGGGTGCAAGCTGGGCTAAGGAACACCCCTACCCCCCTTGCATGAATTTTGTGCACCAGGCTACTAGTGTACTTATAAAGGACATAAGATTTCTCTTGAATACTTCAAAGTATTGACAAAGATGGCATGCCAATGTGAAAATTATGATTACTAAAGGTAAGTCTAATTCATTTATTTTCATTTATTGCTAATAACATTTCTGTTTCTTCTTCTAATCCAAATGAATATACTTCTTTGTACAAAGTGATTCAATTTACTTCTGATTAAAGCACTAAAGCTTAATCTACTATAATTTTTGAGGCTGAATATTTCAATATTTGATATATACATTGACTTTCTCTCAGGCTGCTTTCCCATGATCAAGTGAACCTTAACTTATAGCATCTTGCTGTCATCATTCTTTGAAAAAAATACAGCTTAACTAAATTATATTAGGCAACATAGATTGATGGTGTGTGTGTTTGTATGTATGTGTAGAGAGAGAAGTGAATGTTTATATCAATTTGTGATTATCTGTGATGAAATTATTTTGTATGAATTGGCAGCATTTATATTTTAATGTAATTGCTGCTTCCTAATCAGCTTAAATACCTGTTTGCTGACTTACTGTTTTAATTAGAAGGCCTTAAATAAAAAATAACAAAAAGCTCCAATTTAATTAGCTTAAAAAAATAAAGGAAAATTTTGGTTGAGTCTATGTATTGGTGGAAGCGGGGAGGTTCAGTGCTCCGACATGATTTAATTCAGGGGCTTGTTATATAGTGAGAAATTGAGTTATGTGTCTCTTGGATCTATTCATCTTCACATATTGGTTTTTCCTAATGATGACTTTATTAAAGTGATTGCAGCACATGTAGGGCTCTGATTACTATGCGTGAAATCATCTATGGCAGCTATTTTCAACATTCCTCATCTCATGGCACACAAAACTAATTACTAAAATTCTTTGGCATGCCAAAAATATACTATATTTTTGCTGATCTGCTAAAAATGGGTATAATTTTGATTGCTTTACAAAAATATAATAATAGTAATTACCTACCCTTTTTGTTCCAAAGTGACTTGTTAAAAAATCAGGTACCTATTATACTTGTATATAAGAATTCCTGTACCAAGAAATAACCAATTAGATTGAGCAAAAAAGGAAAAGAAAAAACTCATGGATACAGACAACAGTGTGATGATTGCTGGGGAGAGGGTGGTAAGGGGAAGTGGAAAGAGTATAGGGGAGATAAATGGTCAAAGACTTGACTTGGGACAGTAAACACACAATACAACATACAGACGATACGATGTAGAATTGTGCATCTGAAAACTGTATCACTTTGTTAACCAGTATCAACCAAATCAATTTAATTAAAAACAATTAACCAATTAGACACAACCTTATTATGTGATGTGACTAATAATATGCAACTCTATTATATGACCTATGTATTTATTGTTCAAGATGGCATCTACACCTGATGGCTATTGTTATATTGACTGTTGTCATTTTCTTAATTTGACAATTTATGGGAAAAGAGGTCAGTGTCCCTGACAAAATAGGTATTGCATGTTTTAAAAATTATTTTGGCACATCTGTTGAAAATTGCTTACCTAATGGAAGGGAGCCTGGTTGCCATATTTCAAAAATCCTGAGGCTATTCTTAGACCAATCTAGAATGAATATTCAGGTCTGAACTCCATGACTGTGAAAAAGGGAATGGAATTATACTGAGTCAAGGTCACTTCCGACACCTGAAGCTTGGAGGATGCCCAACTCACATTATCCATACCTGAAGCTGAGAGAAAAGCCAATTTTCCTGGAAGCACCAGGATCTCTAAATAAAACCAGAGACACTTGAAAAAGGATAGATTAAAAGGAAAATGCATATTGAAGATATAATCAATGAATGCATTGTCTGTTGCAAAAAAAAATTCTGTGATACCAAACTCTCATCTCTCATTCTTTAAAGACTGACATTCTAAAAGACATTTCAGCTACAGAGAGTGGTGTTAAAGAGGAGTTCAGCAGGGGAGCAGAATGAAGAGAAAGCTGGACATTTTCCCAGCTCTCCTGAGTCAGGTGTTCACAGTACGGCTTCATTAATCTCTTTGAAGCAATTTCTCAGAACACCAGACACACATTCAAATATAAGTACAAAAATACATTTCAAAGCCAAATATATGTGCTTTCCATAACATGTATCATTTTAGATTAATTATATCTCTTTGATAAGGTAGAACTATTCTTCTAGGTTTGGGACAATAATGCCTTAAGGAGGCCCAGGAGAGAGAATAAAAATATTTAACAAATGCTGTGTCATTGATTTCTGCCAATTACAATGTCCTACCTAGCTAAGGATATGGTTTGCCAGTAGTCTATGAATCTTGGTTCAATGAGTCTGATTAGGTCCTTCCATGGGGAACCCTTGAGTGTTATAGTGAGCTCTAAAGATCTAAGAAAGATTTATTATTTAAAAAAAAGAGAGAGAGAGAGAAAGAACTCATGGGCATGGACAACAGTGTGGTGATTGTGGAGGTAGAGGAGGATGGGGAGACCTTGTGGAGGGCATAGAAGGGATAAAAGATGATGGAAAAAAATTACATTACATTAAATTAAGAAAATAAAAATGCAATTCTAGTGATAAAACTGCATGCCAAATGGCTTGGTATTTATGAGTATGAGGTCTCTTTCACTGTTGTTGACCTTTCACTATTGGTCTGAACTTTTCTGTTACAAAAAGTAAGGATAAGTTGATGTTTTTTAAACAGATTGCAATAGAATATATTTAAGTTTTTGACCTAGAAGAACAAATAAATAAACCTTCTACCTAGAAATTATTTTTCTTACAGGCATAATCAATTTTTTGTTATGCCTTGTTTTTCATTTGTTTTTTGTATTTCATTAAGCTGTCAATATCTTTCATTTAATCTTTTGGGATAATGTATTTGCTGAAAGAAAGCCACCATGTCTTTGACGGCCTTTCACCAATTCCGTATTTGCTTTCAACCTTACAGATGAGTGAGTTGCAGGGCCCACACCTGAGATGACCAAGCCCTTAGACAAGGAGTGTTTTTCTGAGAAATTCAGTTTTTCTTAGAGAAGCACAGCTGATAACATCTGTAAAAGTTTTGGTGACTACTGTGCTCTAGTCACCCACCTTTTTCTGATGTCATAGACTCCAGAATTACCATTGAAGTAAAGCCTGGAGTCAAGAAAAACAATTCCCTCGAATGTCAGATATTTAGACCTATTTTTCTAACATCAAGAACTGATCATATTGGTATGTGTAAATCTATTAATATCTTAAACAAAAATCAAAGAAACTTTTACTGAAACGACTAGAATAATGTTCACTTTTTATGCTACTAGGGTTCTACCTTAAGTTCTGAACCAAATGAAAAATTAAAACAAATAAAAAGATTTGAAGAATCATTTAGAAACTTTATTGATCTGTCTCTTTTTTTTTCTTCTCAGGCTGGCAGTGCAGTATCTTAATCACAGTTCAAAGAAACACATTTTGACCGGCCATAAAATAAGTTAGAAAATATTTCTACTGCAATATTTCACATTTATTCCTAAGTCAGCCCCTTTATCTCTTCTATAATAATTCACAGTCCTTGAAACCAGTGTGTTACCAGAGAAGAAACCATACAGAGGTTGTCAGTGTGATGCTCACTCCAAAATTTATATCTGTCTAGACATATATACTCAACTTCTTGCATTTCAAACTCAAATGCCCAAGAGGGAATTCCAAATATGTAAATGTCTTGCTGCCATCTATTTCCTGTAGAAATCTAGGAGTCACCTCTGACTCCCTCACGCTTTCTCATGCCCATATTCAGACAACTAGTTGGTAATTTCCTGTTAATGTACCTTGAATCCTCACTACTACTTCCCTCACCCTCATTAAATTGTATATGTCTGTTCTTAACCCTCTTCACCCAATTATTCTCTCTGAGCTGCAGAAATGAGCATATAAAATAACAAATGTGATAGGGAAACTATTTTTTTATTTTATTATTTTTATTTATTTTTATGTATTTTTAAATTTTTATTAATTTTTTATACATATCTCCCCCTTGCCCCCATTCCTCCCAGGCATACCCCAACCCCCCAATGTCTATATTCATTGGTTATGATTATATGAATGCATACAAGTCCTTTGGTCTCTTATTTAGCTCACCTCACTTTAATCTTCCTGCTGTAATTTGACAGTCTGTTTGATGCTTTACTGCCTCTGTATCTATCCTTTTGTTCATCAGTTTATAATGTTCTTTATTATCCACAAATGAGTGAGATCATGTGATGCTTCTCCTTCATTGACTGGCTTATTTCACTAACCATAAGGTTCTCCAGTTCCAACCAGGTTGCTGCAAATGGTAAGAATTCCTTCTTTTTAATGGCAGCATAGAATTCCATTGTATAGATGTACCACGGTTTTCTGATCCACTCATCTACTGACGGGCACCTAGGCTGTTTCCAAATTGTAGCTATTGTAAATTGTGCTGCTATGAACATAGGGGTGCATAAATCCTTTCTGATTGATATTTGTAATTTCTTAGGATAAATTCCTAAGAGTGGTATTACAGGGTCAAATGGGAGATCCATTTTTAGTTTTTTGAGGAAACTCCATACTGTTCTCCACAGTGGCTGCACCAGTCTGCATTCCCACCAACAGTGCACAAGGGTTCCTTTTTCTCCGCATCCTCGCTAACACTGTCCTTTGTTGATTTGTTGATGATTGCCATTCTGACAGGTGTAAGATGGTATCGCATTGTTGTTTTGTTTTGCATCTCTCGGATGATTAATGACTTTGAACATGTTTTCATGTGTCTCTAGGCCTTCCTTCTGTCGTCTTTTGAAAAGGTTCTATTTAGGTCCGTTGCCCATTTTTTTATTGGATCGTTCATCTTCCTTTTATTAAGTTGTATAAGTTGGCTGTAGATTTTGGAGATTAAAACTTTATCAGTGATAACATTTGTAAATATATTCTCTCATACAGTGATCTTTCTTTTGTTTTATTGATGGTTTCTTTTGCTGTGCAAAAGCTTTTTATTTTGATGTAGTCCCATTTGTTTATTTTTTCTTTAGCTTCCATTGCCTTTGGAGCAGTATCAGTGAAGAAGTTCTTTCAGCATATATCTGAGATTGTGCTGCCTGTGGATTCCTCTAGTATTTTTATGGTTTCCCTTCTAATGTTTAAGTCCTGTATCCATTTTGAGTTTATTTTTGTATTTGGTGTAAGTTGGTGGTCCAGTTTCATTTTTTTGCATGTATCAGTCCAATTTTCCCAACACCATTTATTGAAGAGGCTATCTTGGCTCCATTGAATGTTCATGCCTCCTTTGTCAAATATTAGTTGAGCATAGTGGTTTGGGTGGATGTCTGGGTTCTCTATTCTATTCCATTGGTCTATATGTCTGTTCTTGTGCTGTTTTGAGAACAGTTGCTTTGTAGTATAGCTTGAAATCTTGTATTGAGATCCCACCAACTTTATTCTTCTTTCTCATAATTGCTGTAGATATTCGTGGACTTTTTTTGTTCCAGATGAACCTATGAAGAATTCTTTCTAAGTCTGTGAAATATGTCGTTGGTATTTTAAGGGGTAGTGCATTGAATCTGTAGATTGCTTTGGGTAGTATGGATATTTTAATGATGTTGATTCTTTCAATCCATGAGCATGGTATGTTCTTCCATCTGTTAACATCTTCCTCTATCTCTTTTTTCAGTGTCCTGTAGTTTCCTGCATATAGGTCTTTTACCTCTTTAGTTATGTTTATTCCTAGGTATCTTAATTTTTTTGGTGCGATGGTAAATGGGATTGCTTTTTGAGTCTCTCTTTCTGTAATTTCACTATTAGTGTACAGAAATGCCACAGATTTCTTGGCATTAACTTTGTATCCTGCTACATTGCCAAATTCATTTATTAAGTCAATTAGATTTGGGATGGAGTCCTACGGGTTTTTTATGTACAGTATCATGTCATCTGCAAATAAGGACAGCTTTACTTCTTTTCCAATTTGGATGCCTTTTATTTCTTCTTCTTGTCTAATTGCAATGGCTAATAATTCCAGTACTATGTCGAACAGGAGAGGTGAAAGTGTGCATCCCTGTCTTGTTCCTGTTCTTAGGGGAAATGGTTTTAGTTTCTGCCCATTGAGTATGATGTTAGCTGTGGGTTTATCATATATGGCTTTTATGATGTTGAGGTATGCTCCTTCTATTCCCACTTTGCTGAGAGTTTTTATCAAGAAAGGGTGTTGGATTTTGTCAAATGCTTTTTCTGCATCAATTGATATGACTATATGATTTTTATCTCTCAATTTGTTTATGTGATGTATCACATTTATTGATTTGCGGATATTGTACCATCCCTGGATTCCTGGGATGAATCCTGCTTGGTGATGGTGTATGATCTTTCTGATGTACTGCTGGTTGCGATTTGCTAGAATTTTGTTGAGGATTTTGGCATCTATGTTCATGAGAGATATTGGCCTATAATTCTCTTTCATTGTATTGTCTTTATCTGGTTTTGGTATTAGGGTGATGCTGCCTTCATAGAAGGTGTTTGGAAGTGTTCCTTCTTCTTGAATGTTTTTGAATAGTCTGAGGAGGATAGGTTTTAATTCTTTCTTGAATGTTTGGTAAAACTCTCCTGTGTAGCTATCTGGTCCCAGGCTTTTATTTGCTGGAAGCTTTTTGATGACTGCTTCAATTTTTTCCATATTTACTGGACTATTGAGATATTTGGCTTCCTCCTCTTTGAGTTTTGGGAGGTTATATTTTTCTAGGAATAAGTCCATTTCCTCCAGGTTATTCAGTTTGTTGGAATAGAGTTATTCATAGTATTTTTTACCAATCCTTTGTATTTCCACAGGGTCTGTTGTTATTTCCCCTCTTTCATGTCTGATTTTGTTTATTTGGGTCTTCTCTCTTTGCTTCTTGGTGAGCCTGGCTAGAGGTCCAACAATCTTGTTTATCCTTTCAAAGAACCAGCTCTTTGTTTTGTTGATCTTTTCAATTGTTTCTTTGGTCTCCAAGTTGTTTCTCTTCACTCTGATCTTCACTATTTCCTTCCTTCTGCTTACACTGGGCTTTTCTTGTTGCTTTAGTTCTAGCTCTTTGAGTTGTAAATTTAGGTAATTTATTACCATTGTTTCCTATTTTTGCAGTAGGCTTGTAGGGCTATGAAATTCCCTCTCAAGACTGCTTTCACTGTGTCCCAAAAATTTTGTTTTGTTGTGTTGTCATTGTCATTTGTTGCCATGATGTTTTTTATTTCTTCCTTGATCTCTCTGGTTACCCAGTCGTTGTTTAATAGCATGCTGTTTAGTCTCCATGTGTTTGATTTCTTTCTATTGTTTTTATCATAGTTGATTTCCAGTTTTATGCCACTGTGGTCTGAGAAAATGCTTGATATGATTTCTATCTTCTTGAATTTGAAGAGACTTTTCTTATGACCCAATAGATGATCTATCTTTGAAAATGACCCATGTGCACTGGAGAAGAATGTATATTCTGTGGCTTTGGGGTGAAATGTTCTGAAGATGTCAATTAATTCCATCTGGTCTAGTGAGTCATTTAGGATTGATGTTTCTTTGCTGATTTTTTGTTTAGAGGATTTGTCCAATGGTGACAGTGGGGTATTAAAGTCTCCTACTATGATTGTATTGCTGTCAATCTCTCCCTTAATATCCTCCAAGAGTTTTTTTATGTATTTAGGTGCTCCTATACTGGGTGCATATATGTTTACCAGAGTTATTTCTTCTTGTTGGATTGTTCCCTTTAGTATTATGAAGTGGCCTTCTTTATCTCTTATTATGTCCTTCACTTTGACATCTAATTTGTCAGATATAAGTATTGCAACCCCAGCTTTTTTTTTTTCATTTCCATTTGCCTGAAATACCATGTTCCATCCCTTCACCCTCAATCTGTGTGCATCTCTTTTCCTGAGGTGGGTTTCTTGCAGACAGCAGATATATGGATCATGTATTCTTATCCAATCGGTAACCCTATGTCTTTTGATTGGAGCATTTAATCTGTTTACATTTAAAGTTATTATTGATAAGTACTTATCAGTTGCCATTTTTAGTCCTTACCCCCGAGTTCCTTCTTTGCTTCCTCTTCCTTTTTATTACAGCAGACCCTTCAACATTTCTTGCATTGCTAGTTTGGTGGTAATATATTCCCTTAGTCCTTTTTTGTCTGTGAAGCTTTTGATTTCACCTTCAATTTTGATTGAGAGTCTTGTAGGGTACAGTATTCTTGGATTCAGACCCTTCCTTTGCATGACTTTGTATGTTTCATTCCATTCCCTTCTGGTCTGATGAGTTTCTGTTGAGAAGTCAGTAGCTAGTCTTATGGGGATTCCTTTGTAGGTAACTTTCTGTTTCTCTCTGGCTGCTTTTAAGATTCTTACTTTGGTGTCGGTGTTTGCCAATTTAATTATAATGTGCCTTGGTGTCGGTTAGTTGGGGTTCATTTTGCTTGGAACTCTGTGAGCTTCTTGGATTTGTGTGGGTTTTTTCTTTTCTATATTAGGAAAGTTTTCTGTCATTATTTCTTCAAAAAGGTTTTTTATTCCTTGCTCAGTTTCTGCTCTTTCTGGAACCCCAATTATGCAGATGTAGTTTTATTTCATGTTATCCCAAAGTTCCCTCAGGCTCTCCTCTTGCTTTTTAACTTTTTTTCTAGAAGCTGCTGTCCTTGGGTATTTTTTCCTACCATATCTTCTAGCTCACTGATGCGGTCCTCTGCTTCTCCTAGTCTACTTTTGATGCTTTCTATTGAGTTCTTTATAGCAGTGATGTCATTTTTCATTTCTTTTTTATTCTGCACCTCCTCTAGGTTCTTCTGCATTTCTTCTTGCTGCTTCTTCATCTCCTCTTGGGTCTTCTTCATTTCCTCTTGGCTCTTACTCAGATTGTCGATTTTGTCTTCCATTCTTTTCAGCCACCTTATGATCATTTCTCTGAACTCTTTCTCTGGCAGGCTTATTTCTGCTTCTATTTCATTTACTTCCTTTTCTGGTGAAACCTGCCTTTCTGTCTTACGTGGGTTGTTTCTTTTTGTGCCCATGGTCTTTCTTCTCCGGGTGTCTGGTTATGTAGTTCTCTCTCCTATGTTGATTGAAAGGCACAAACTACAACACGGCCAGGTACAGCACACAAGGCACAGAGTAGAAATGTATTCAAGATGTTAATAATCACAAATAAGTTGACCACCAATGAAAGACAAATTAGGGGAAAATAGAGAAAGAAGAAGAGAAAAAAAGAAAATAAAGAAATGCCAAAATCAAATTGGGAGAGCAAGAAAATAAATAAATGAACAATAAAATAAAATAAGAAAATAAAAAGGAGAAGAAAAGAGGAAGAGAAAAAAGTCAGAGAGAAAAGAAAGTGTATAAGAGAGAAAAGGGGAACAAACTATAGATGTCAGGAGAAAACTCCAATAGAATTGTCACTAATCCCAATAAAGGCCAGTAACCAGTACCTAGAGATTAATACAAACTGCAAATAGCAACTGGTATTGAGGTAGGTGAGGGAAAAGAGAGGTAAAAAACAAAGCAAGCAAAAAGCAAAATAAAACAAGTAGAATAAACTAAAACAGTCTCTCAAAAAATTTCAAAAAATCGATATAATCACTTTTCAGGCAAATGGCAACAAAAGGACATCGAGAAAAAACAACTTTTTGGCTAGTGAAGACAAGAAGAGAGAGGTTTGTATGGACTTGTAGTAGGGGATTTGAAATTAGATATATAAATGGGGTGAAATTTTAACCAGGTAAAGAGAAAGAATAGGGGGAATCTAAAGTTGGAAAAGGGAAAGAGAAACAAGACAACAAAATGGGGTAAGTTAGGAGGAAACTGTTGGCATAAAGGTAGAGTTGAGTTGGAGTAAAATTATGCTAAAGGAAAGATGAAAATAGAATATAGAACTCTAATCCCGAAATAAAATAAAGAGAAAACAAAATGACACTTGTCTTTTTCCAAAAAGGTAAAGTACTAGTACTAATTAATAATACTAGTTTAAAACAAAAAAAATGTAATAATTAAAAAAGTAAAATCAATTGAGGCAGAAAGAAAAAAATAGTCTTTTAATTAAAATATGTAAGAATGAAAAATAAAAAAAAATTAAAAGAAAAAAGGAAAAATAGAAAAAAAGAAAAAAAATAGAATGGTCATTCACTTCCACTATTATTCTGCTTGGCACTCCTGTTTCCCAGTAGGGAAGGTATTGCAGTTCCCTGTGTTCCCCTGTTGGTGTTTTAATCTCTTTATTCTTTTTTGGTTATGCGAGAGTCAATTTGTGTGTCATCCACTGGGTGGCAGTGTTTTGGAATTGATCTCTGAGAGAAAGCACAGGACCTCTCTAGGCTGTGGTCAGATCCTCCTACTCTGTGGTTCTCAAAGCCAGTTTGTGGGGGTTTTGCAGCCGGGACACTGTAATAACTCCCAGGCTGTCCCTCTGCCCCAGAAAAAAACGAGTCCTTTTCCAGAGCTCCCCTCTGTCAACAGCTCGGAGAGTTTGCCTCCACACTCAGGGATCATGCCCTACCCACCTCAGTTGAACTCTCGAGAGGCAGTTTTTCCGCAGCCCGGCTCCCACAGTGTGTGTGTCTCTGCCCTTCGTGGGTAGGAGACCTCACCGTAACCAATATGAAATCCAACCTTTCCGTGCTCCGTGTGGATCTCTGAATCCGCCGCCCGTGAGTCCATGCCGCCTGGAGAGCCGTGCTCTGGGTCCCGGGCTGCTCGGTGGATGCCTCAGCCGCAGCTTTCAGACCTCGGCAGACATCCACCTCCCTCTTATCTCAGGGGAAATCTGACCTTTCCGTGTGCTCTGTGGATCTCTGATTCTACCCCGTGTATGCGCTGACTGGAGAGCGGAGTTCTGGGTCCCAGCGTCCCTGGCTGCTCGATGGGTGCCCCAGCCACCGGCTTCAGACCACCACAGACATCCACCTCCCTCTGCAAGATGGTGCGGTCTCCGTGTTCGCGCTGGTGGCTCAGGCAAACAGAATCCCCGCGGCAGTGGGGCTGCCTGGCCAGGAGTCCCCCACCTTCTCCTGGAGGATAACTGACTCATAGCTTGCCAACAAACACTCCCAGTGGGACTCTCAGCCGATGTCTCTCCCTCTGCCCAGCGACAAAGCAACAGATGCTTCTGTCTACTCTGCCGCCATTTTCTCTCCCCCCCTGATAAGGACACTATTTTATTGAATCACTTTTAATAGCTTCCTTTGGCCGAGACTGGTTTTGCTCAGTGGATAGAGCGTCTGCCTGCGGACTGAAAGGTCCCAGGTTCAATTCCAGTCGGGGGCATGTACCTTGCTTGCGGGCACAACTCCAGTAAGGGGGCGTGCAGGAGGCAGCTGATCGATGTCTCTCTCTCATCGATATTTCTTTCTATCCTCCTTTCCTCTCTGTAAAAAATCAATAAAATATGTTTTAAAAAAATAAAAATAAAATAAAAATAAAATAGCTTCCTTTGATTCCCAGAATTAAAGACAAAAGAACACAAATAAACTAACTGCTGGTCTTGATAGTACATAAGGTACTAGACTGATGGTTCTCAACCTTACTTTCAAATTATAATAAGTGCCTGTGATTCTTTTATTCAGGTATCTTAAGGTGAATTTGTTTCACTTTTTCAATTTTATTTCTGATGTGCCAGGAATGCATTCTGGGGTGGAGTGGTCCAGTAGAGGAGTAAATGAAAGGGGATTATCAGAAAATGATACAATGCTAGTGAATCCATGAATAGAAATTCTATAACCTAGCTTAAGAAAGGTTGGACTAGAGTGATTCTATAGTTACTGTCATGGTTTCTTCCCCCTATATATTAATCAGGATTTTCCTGAGAAAGAGAATCAATAGGACATGCATGCATTCCTTCAGTCAGTCACTCTTTAAAGAATTGGCTCTCATTCTTTAAAAAATGTTTTTTGATTTGAGAGAGAGAGGAAGGGAGAAGGATAGAGAGAGAGAAACAATGAGAGAAAAACATTGATTGGCTGCCTCCTGCATGCCTCCTACTGGAGATCAAGCCACAATTAGGGCATGTGCCCTGATCTCTTGGTTATGGGTCGATGCTCAACCACTGAGCCACACACACAAGGCTTAGCTCCCATTCTTTTTTTTTTTTTAATATATTTTATTGATTTTTCACAGAGAGGAAGGGAGAGGGATAGAAAGTCAGAAACATCGATGAGAGAGAGACATCGATCAGCCGCCTCCTGCACACCCTACACTGGAGATGTGCCCGCAAGCAAGGTACATGCCCCCGACCGGAGTTGAACCCAGGACCTTCCAGTCTGCAGGCCAACCCGGTCTCAGCTTAGCTCTCATTCTTATGGGGGCTTGGCAAAATCTGATGAAGGAGGCTAGCAGTTTAGAAACTGAGGAGAGTTGTAGTTTGAGTCCAAAGGCAGTCTGCTGGCAAGAAATGAAGAATCACTTTTTTCTCTTTATTTTTTTCCATCATAATTTATCCCTCCTATATCCTCCTCACTGCCCTTCTGTCCCATCCCTACTGCAACTACCACACAATAGTCCTGGTCCATGAGTGTGAAGATCCACTTTTGCATATGCAGATTGAAAGCCGTCTGCTGGAGAATGTCTGCTTGCTCAAATAGAAGGGCAGTATTCAGCCCTATGTTGTAGTGGAGCCTTCAACTGATTTTAAAAGGCCCACGTGCAGTATAGTGGGCTATCTACTTTACTCAAACTCCACCAATTAAATGAAAATCTCATCCCAAAATAGGAACATCCAGAATAACGTTGGACCAAATGTCTTGACACCATGGCCCAGTCAAGTTGACATATAATAATAGCCATCACACCGTTTGTTCACTTTCCTTCATGTAGCCTTTTAATAGACTGTTAGAATTTTTTTTATATTTTATTGATTTTTTACCGAAAGGAAGGGAGAGGAATAGTTAGAAATATTGATGTGAGAGAGACATCGATCAGCCACCTCCTGCACACCCCCTACTGGGAATGTGCTTGCAACCAGGATACATGCCCTTGACCCGAATCGAACCTGAGCCAAACTGGTTTTGGCAGACTGTTATAATTGAAGGCAGGTATGTAAAGTGCTTTCTCTTAATTTCTGGATTATTTGCATAATAAATACAAGAAAAACTTCTTAAAGCCTCTTGGATCCCGATACAGATTACTGGAATCAGAACTTGCTTCTTAATAAAAACAGCAAATCATTTTTCTATCTAGTAATATTTGAGAATAATTAAATTGTATTTCTTCTGGAATAATCTAATATGGTAGTTATTATTTCCTTGAATTGCTTGCTTTTCTAATACATGGTAATGATCAAAATGACTGTTTTTCATTATCAGCATTGCCCTGAGATCTTAAAATATTTTATTTATTACTGCTGTTGCCCTGTGGAATTAAACATCTTCCATGTATTTGCTTGGAGTGGCATTAAGAAAGTAACCTTGCTCTAAGTTTCTTTTACCTGCCTTACAAAATATTTCAAATTTAATAAGAAAACTTCATTTTTGGATCATATTATATATTCTTCCAAACAATAAAGATTTACATGAGAGGAAAGTAACTTTATTATCTCATTACAGTGAGTTAATGAATTTGTATACAGAAGCATTTTCAAAATCACTTCATTGGGATACTACTCATTTCAAATTTAGGTTAGTAGAGGATATGTGTGTGTGTGTGTGTGTGTGTGTGAAACTGGAGTAATCTGCTTGGGCATGTCCTTGACCAAGGAATGACAAATGGGTATTTTGGGGGGTGAGCAGCTAAAGATATATTTTTTTGCCTCTTGGCTGCAGATGGTGGCAATGAGAAGCAAATACTGGCTCTAAGAAATTGTCTTCTGAGGTGGAGCAGTCCACTCAATGCTTGTATCCTCCATTGGCTTTCCTCATTTTACATTCCTTCACTATTGCTAATCTGGGATTATACTCACTAATTAAAGGATATCCCATAAACCATTGCCTCAGAACATGCTTTTCCTGAATCCAAAGTGAAGACATTACTCAACAATATCAACAACAATTGACATTCATTAAGAACCCATTCTTTCCTCACTGGTTTGGAGTTCTTTTATGATATAATATATTATTCGGTGGGTTCCTGGGTATATAATCTATTCTGTTGATTTCTCTTTAGTTTATTTATTTCAGTTATATAACACATCTTAATATGAGTTCTTTCACATTATTCTTTATTTTCAAACGTTACCTCTCTGTTAATGTATAACATTATCAATGTATAATGTGATCACTGGGGCAGCATTCATGTCTAATGTTATCAAATTTATAGCTGTGTGTCATTCATCAGAGACCTTAAAAGTCATGAACAAGGCAATAGTTACCAAGTTCCTGCATTTCTAAAATGAAGTGCCAGACCTCTTTGACATATGCTCAGTGATTATGAAATTGACTCAACCAACATTATTCCATTAGCCATTTTCAGCTGGATGTAAGAAAACAAAGACTTATTTGAGATAGTAGTGAGAATTGCTTTGTAAAAAGTTAATAGATTTCTGTGTTCTTATATCTTCCCGTGAGGAAATGAGCAAGAGAAAGCCAAATGGAAGGAATATTTTTTATTTTATTTATTTATTTATTTAACCCTCACTCAAGGATATTTTGCCATTGCTGTTTTTCCATATCTTTCTATGGGAGAAGAGAGAGAGAGAGAGAGAGAAGAACAATGTAAGAGAGAGTTGATTGGTTGCCTCCTGTAAGTACCCCAACCGGGCAAGTTCTTGACAGGGAATGGAACCTATGACACTTCGGTACAGGGACTGATGCTCTAACCACTGAAAAAAACTAGCCAGGGCAGAAGGAAATTTTTGACATGAATTCCCTGAAAGTTGAGGGAAACTGGAACAAAACCAGAGTCACACCTAAAGAGTGTAAAGGAGAGTTATACATGGAGAGAACAGCCAAGGCAGCTAGGCAAGAGGGCTTTCATTGGGAACAAGCTACACTTAGTGGGGCAAAGTGTCTGTGGGGAGTGGAGCTGGCTGTGAACCACTTTGGAAAAGAGTTCAGGGTACTCCTGCTAGGAAAGCAAAGGAGAACAGAGATAGACACCCAAATGCAGGAAACCGAGGGAGGAGTTATAAGCAGCCAGCCTGGTCCATGGAGAATTTGGAGGGCACCAGTAAGGGAACTCTTGTGTTTATCAAAAAAGAACAGTCAAAACATCTTTAAAAGGGGAAATCTTCAATCAAGAGGCTAATGCCCTTGAGGTTCAAATTCTTTCAATTATTTGTCACTTCATGATCAGTGAGACTCAAGTTATGGTGAATGCCAGCAGGAGGGCACATTGGAATTCCACAGGGAGCAAGGTGGTTCACAGGAGGGCATTACCTGAACCAGCCCCTGATGTTTGCATCTGGAACACACCTGGGAGAGAGACTGTTTTCTCTACTCAAAGTTCCAGTTCTGGTGACCAGCATCTTATCACTTGGCTACCACCCCAGGAAGCTAAGTCTAATACACGAACATTGAGTCAGGATAGGTCCACCTCATAAATTCAGAACACATGGCTTCCATTGCCTTATTTTAGCATACTAAGAGCCACATCCTTTAACATACTATGGTCTTTGCTGTGCCTAAGGAAAATAACTTCTGGTGATTCCAAGATGGATTGGCCTGCTAATCAATGCTATTCTCAGTGATTCCATTGTTACTTCCCATCTTTATCTTGTAATGTAGCACTGTCTTTAAAAAAAAAAAAAAGAAGAAGAAAAGTGGGAAATACACACATTCACTCTCTTGTAAGGCAACCAGGCTAGAATTTACCTACTACATGTGAGCCCTAAAGGGCCAAGGATCTCTACTTAGCATAATGCAGAATGACTTGAATATTTCAGGAAAGGCCAAGGACATAGTGTGGAGATGAGTAGAGAAAGAATGTGATCAATTATTTTCTTAAATCTTGAAAGAGTAAAGATTATACAATCTTGTTCTATGTGGTTAACTTCTTTTTTCCTTGCCACGTTTTCCCAGCATTTCTCTTTTAATTAATACGACTTCTACTATCCAACTCAATATATATATATATATATATATATATATATATATATA
>JAAGEH010000393.1:30660605-30695921 GCA_011751065.1 Lasiurus cinereus | reverse complement strand
GATTTTTTTTACATAGAGGAAGGGAGAGGGACAGAGATCTAGAAACATCGATGAGAGAAACATCGATCAGCTGCCTCCTGCACATCCCCCACTGGTACATACCCTTGATCGGAATAGGACCTGGGACCTTCCAGTCAATAGGCTGACACTCTATCCACTGAGCCAAACCGGTCTTTGAGGGGACTTTTTAGTGGTCATTCATTATTGTTGATAGGCAAATCTAAATTTGATCATGTAACATAGACTTGTTTTTCCTTTTCCTTGCTCTTCCTCCACTTAGGAAATGGAATGACCACAAAGAGAAGAAACTGCTGTTGGCTGTCAACTCTGGGCATTTCACTCTCCAGCAATGATATTTTCTTCCCATCTGTTCTGAGATTGAGTCCACTTCACCTCATAGCAACTAGTCTAGGTATTCTTTGCATGTCCTGGTGTTCCAGAAACTATGCTTATTCAAACTCACTCTCTCCTGCTATGTTAATTCTTTCCTACTAGTTTACCAAAGCATGCTGCTTATATCCCACTTTTCCTCCACAGACTTTTAAATTAAGCAGTCTATTCTTTTTTTCAAATTTAGAATCCCATGAACCCCTTTTAACACCTGCACATTGGTAAGATTTGTGCATTACATTAGCTGATTAGTGCCTGAATGAGAGACATTTGTATGACAAGTACAGAATTGCAGAATTGCTCATCTTTCTTGACTAAGTCTTTGTTACTAGTATCTTGGCCCCATTCCCTCACCTTGTAAAGAATGAATTGTCTTTCATGTCTCTTAAGGAATTTGTTTTCATCAGGTTGCCCCCATCATTCATCCAAATATGAGAGAATCCCAGGAGTGTACACAGTGTGGGATAAAGTTGGCATCTCTTCCTCAAACACATCTCTTCCATTTTATCTTTTAAATTCTAGAAAGTATTGCAAGGTGACCTATGCTCCTCAGAGCCCTTTACTTTCCCAGCTTTCCTGGGTGCCACTATAAGAGAGGAGGAAAGATCTGAGTGGGTGGGTTTCTGTACCCCAACCCAGCTCCAGCAGGCATAGCTCTGCTTTTATCTGTTTTATTATTTTGTTCTCATGAGCTTTCTTTTTAAGAATGAGTTTCAAGAATTTTATTCTCCACTGCCTTCAATCAGTTTCAGAAGGTGCTTATCGTCATGAGTGGTAGCATTGTTAACTATGACTAGTGTCTTTGCTTTTGAAAAATAAAATTCACTTGCTCGAGAATGTGGGTAAAAGACCTTTCTCAGGAGACTGTAAATATACATTTGAATCATACCCCAAAGTTACAGCTTTTCATACTGTTTGAAGGGAATGCACAACTGAAGAATCAGTGACACTTTTTATAGTCCAGCTGTTTGCCTTTAAATATGATCCACTATGTTAGCCCCACTGATCCAAAGCTGTCGTGTTATAAAGATCAATGACATCCCATAAATCCTGGATCAAAGTATTTATATTTAGAATAATGCAAGTCAAATTCACTTGGTTTTCTTAATTTTTTGCCTTTAAATAGTACCAGTTTAAATGTGCGTTGTGTTAGATGGGATCAGCTTCTATAGTTATTAGTTGAAATACTCTGCTAGGGTTTCTAGATTATTTGCACAGTTATTTCAATAGTCAGGCCTACTTCTCTCTCTGAGTTTCAAAGTGCTCATTTTTCAGTGGTGCCATTTCGTACCCCACCTGGAGCACAATGAAAGGTTAACGGTGAAATCGCTGATTTGGTGTAGCCCCTGGGCTCTTTGACTTGGTGATGTGAACGAAAAGGGGGCCATATACCAAACATGACAAGCTCAGGTGGGCCTGCATGATGGTCCCTACAGACTCAGAGACTAAAGTAATCACATAGGATGTCTAAACTTAAGAATTCCTGACTAAAAGTAAGTCATGGACAGTAGGCATGTAGCTTCTCTTTCTTTACCTTTATCTAATATATTTTTGGATCTAAAATAACATATTTTTCAATGACCAGAGTAATCTCCTTTACCAGACCCACAGGGCACACCCACTACACCAGAGCAGACCACTGAACCCCTCATTGTTATCTTGTTCTTTGAGTACCATCTCTATGTGCTGTAAATGTTGTTATCTTGTTCCTTGAGTGCCATTTTTATGTGCTAATCTACCTTCAATGGATTTTATGTAACCCTTCTTATGTCTCCACCTTTGATTCTAATATATAAAATAAATTGTAAAACTGCCATTCTCCTGAGCATTTTCTCAATTCATTGAGATTTTGCTCCTGACAATGGTCATCATTGTGGCTCAAATAAACTCTTATAAGACCTTTTCTCAGGCTGGACATTCTTTTGTTGACATACTTGTAGTAAGCAGGATTCCAAAGAAGCCCACCCAAACCACTCTGCAGATCCAGACCTGGTGCTAGGTGCCACCAGCAAGAGCCTGTTGTGCCATCCAGCACTCTGCTTTGAATAAACTTGAATGAGTTTTTCTTGAATTCAAGACCTTACTCTTTTTAAATAGAAGCCTCTGACTTTATTTGAGCTGTTCTTAAAAAATAAAATAAAATCCTCAAGATGGCACAACAAATTAAGGAGATAATCCAGGCTAAAGATAAAGGTTGAGATAACGTAGGACAAAGTAAAAAATAATGGGTGACTGTCTTTTAATTTTGGCTTTTCAGTTGGAACTAGTTATAATGAATCTGAGCAAAACCTTTTGCTGCATAAATGACATTCTGAACTTGTTCAGGTCTGCAGCTAAGGGACATTTATTCCCTCAAACTTGAGTTTAGGGTGTTCTTAGGTAACTAAGAATCTACGTGGAGGTGTTTGAGGGCACCCTTCCAAATGATCAGGGCCCAATAGAAAATTCCAACACAACTGTAATTAAATAACTGACTCATCTGTGGACATGCACCTCAAGTTTGATTCTCTAGCCCTCTGAGTGCTCATGGTTATATTAGACAGCTGGGGAGAGAAACTGAGACTTGTGCACAGGTTGTAGTGACTCAAGAGAGTATAGCTCTGTGGAGCTCAATCTATAAGCAGTGTACTTCAACCAGCACTATACAACATTCCTAGAAATATGTTCAGATCTGAAATGAAAACTAAAATTAACATGGGAAATCATACCTCCAAAGCCAACATGCCCCAGTATCCTGCCCCCATTAATACTCCTGCAGATGGACAATTCATTGGGAACTTTTACTTGTAAGTACTTACAGAAATAAGAAGATTTAACTAGAAATGATATTAACTTAAAATGGCTAAAATTGAATCCTTTTGACACCTAAATTAACTTTTTTTTTTGGCATGTATTAGAGGAAAAAATAAAGCAAGATCTAAAATAAAACTGAGTGAATGAGAGGTTTACCTCAACTGGCAAATAGAATCTTTTGAAACAAAGCAGAGAGAGACTGTTTTCAGGAAGTTAATAAGAAAAGTGTAGAGACTGTCTCAAAACTAAAGAAGGTTTCCAAAACTGCTCAATACTAATACCTTATTTCCCCCTTTTTTCCAACTGCCTTGCTGTATTCTTTACTTTGTAACTTTTACTCTCCTTTCTCCCCACTACCCATTTTCTCTCTCTTCTACACCTCCTCCATCACAGATCTCTACTGACCTAGGGGGCACTCAGAATAGAAAACCAGACAAGAATAGACTAGAAAAAAAAAGCAGCAGAGATTTTGGCAGCTCCCTTTGGAGAAAAGCCAGTTTTAGGCAGAGGGGAACCAAAAAATGTATTCCTTGGACTAGAACAGAATCTGCCTAAAGATTTCTCCAGGACCCTGATGGGTTTGTAAAGGAATTTGATTTAACTGTTAGAATATACTAAAGGTCCAGTGTATGAAATTCATGCACAGGGGGTGGGGTGGGTAGGAAGGAGGGTGTCCCTCAGCCCAGCCTCCACCCTCTTCAACCTGGGACCCCTGAGAAGATGTCTGACTGCAGGGAGTCAGACATCTCTCTCATAATCTGGGATTGCTGGCTCCTAAACCCTCACCTACTTGCCTGCCTGGTTGCCCCTAACCACTCTGCCTGCCAGCCTGATGGCCTCCTAACTGCTCCCCTGCCAGCATGATTTTCCCCAACTGCCCAATTGCCTTCATCTGCTCTTCCCTGCCAACCTGATCATCCCTAACTACCTTCCCATGTGGGTCTGAGGGAACTGGGGGACTCCAGCTGGATTAAGTGGGGCTGAGGGGATTGGGGGACTGAGGCTGGATGAGGCTGGATGTTGTGGGGACTGGGTGAGATAAGGCTGAAAGGACTAGGGGACTAAGGCTGGATGAGGCAGGGCTGAGGGGATTAGGCACCACAATCTTATGGCTGTGGGCACTGCCATTTTTGAGGGTGTGACAGTCAATTAGCATATTCCCTCTTTATTGACAGTGGGTGCTGCCATCTTGTGAGGTTGTAATAGCCAATTAGCATATTCCCTCTTTATTAGATTGGATGTTCCTAGATATTCTGATCTATTCCAATTAATATACCTACTTCTGAGAGGAAAGCAACAAAATGAATAAGGTTCACTGGGAGATTCTTGTAGAGGATGTTTTAGAACACGAGAGAAACATTTAAAAAGTTGTGGTACATATATGCAGTGGAATATTACTCAGCCATAAAAAAGAATGACATCTTATCATTTGGAACAGCATGGTTGGATCTAGAGGGTGTTATGCTCAGTGAAATAAATCAGTCAAAGAAAGACAGATACTATATGATTTTACTTGTATGTATACTCTAAAGGACAAAACAAACAAACAAATAAACAAATTTGGAACAGACTCATAGACACAGAGTGGTTTGATGGTGCCAGAGGGGAGAGGATTTGTCATATTGGGTGAAAGAGATGAAAGAATTGAGAAGTACAGATTTGTAGTTACAAAATAGTTGTGGGGATGTAAAATACATATGAAACATAATCAATAATATTGTGATAACCATGTATATTTGCAGGTGGGTACTGAAAATGTAAAGGGGAGCACTTTGTTAAATTTATAATTGTCTAACGACTAATAGTTACATACCAGAAACTAATACAAAATAATATTGAAAGTTAGCTGTAATTTAAAACATTAAAAAAACAACCCACAGAGACAGACCAACTGAGAAAAAAGCAGGAAATTAACCTTTCAGACTTCACCAAGTAATACCTGAGATTTTTTTCTAGAAAATGGACTGGACCAAAATCCAGCAATGTAAAAGAGAGCCTGGGAACTTGATTTCTTTGAATGTTTCAACAAACAAACAAACAAAAACACTTTCAAACAACATTCAGGTCTATCTCCAGTCAGTTTTAATGATCATCAAAATGAGCCTAAATTCAGCATTTTTGAAAGGATTAGATAAAGAGCTTATAACTCTGATTAAATAATATAAAGTAAACTGACCAACCATGCATACTAATGAATGGGCACTTCTGGCTGATCAACTATCTAAAACTATTCAAATGAGAGAAAAAGACGAAGCTGCGACAATCATGAGCTTATAGCTTTAGCAACTAAGCAATCAGGTCAGACCTCTCCTAACGTCTCTTAGACAAGGGGAGAGAAGAGCCTGTCTTTATTGTAAAAAGTCAGGTCATGATAGCTTGCAGGTTAGAAATGATCCCTAATAAAACAACAATTTTAGTTATTCTTTAATGTTTATAATGTATAATAACATACTTATAATTATCTTACAATTTTTACTGATTAATTTGAAAAATATTTTCACTATACATATTTTTGCTCTATAATCAATGCTATGCCTCTTATTCTTCACAGAGTAGATTTGGAACAGGAGACAATATGAAATTCAGGAACAACCTGTAGTCACCTCGTATACATATTGCAAAAACTTTATCACTGTGCCATTGGGGTTTGTATTATCTGACCTTCATTAGCAATTGCAGCCTCCTCTAAAAATGTAGGCTCTAAATTCAAATCCAGAAGAAGCGATATTGGGAGAAAAAAAAAGACGAATAAAGAAGAAAATTAAATTACACCTTTTATTCAATCCACTTGATAGCAGAAATTCAAAAATGCATGTAATTATTAAATGTTTTGCCCTAAGTTGTTTAATCAATATTTATTCTTTCAGGAGAATTACAGTATTATTTACTGTGTTGGGTTGGCCACTGGTTGCATATATAATTTAATAGCATCATTTCAATACATCTGATGACTACATTGTCCTTCATCTATGCTATCTCTAACAATTGGTATGCAACCTTTTCCAGCCGTAGAGGCAACCTTGTCATTCATTGGTGTTGTTAAGAAGCATAAATAATCACTGGGTGACATTTTGACACAAGGGTTTATTTAGTGATGTTTGCATTCCGACATTGACAGACTATGTGAGGACATTTCATCAGCAGCAACTCCAACCACACAGAATGCAAAAAAGAATTTGCAGTGGACAGATAGCTAACACTGGGCCTTGACCTCTCTCTTTTATCTTTCTTCTCCTGGCTCCTTTCACTAATGATTATACCTCTATTCTTGATTTGCTAAAAAGAACTCACTGAAAGAACTTTTTACATATATAAGATGGTATTTCATTATTTGATCAGATCACAGCACATTTTTATTTCTTTTTAAAAAGTCTTTAGCTTGATGCAAAACCAAAAAAATACATACATGTAAATATTAAACAACAGACACTTTTTTTATGTTATATGCCTAATAGAGTGCTAACATCCATATACTCTCTGTAATAGAAAAACACTCTTATTTTTTAAAAACCTGTCACTCATCTAAGCTCTATTTGGAGAACAGACTTTCCAATTAGTAGATAGAGATGAGAGAGGGAAAAGAGTGCTTTAGAGAATCATTACAGTTAATTATTATGTTAATACCAAGATGTTTCTAGAGCCACAGTATTATCTATGGGGTCATAATAAATAGGTAGAGGCTCCCCATGTATGAATTGGATACAATTTTTCTCTCAGATCAGTTTTTAACAATAATTGCTACTGACTCATTGAATCATCTAAGCACCCACTTTGTAAATTGGAACCACACAACAAGAAATTGGAGAGTTTTAGTGCATTCCCACTCCACCACTAAATAAATCTCCAGGGCCTCTTTCATTATCTCATTGGGACTATGATGAGCTGTGGACTATTGGGTAATCAGTAAAATGGGTGACCTCAAAGCAGTTATCTTTCTTGGAGTGAAAATTTTTGAGAATATTCTTTGTATAAAAACTGGGAGAAATTCTAAAAATAAGTGTATGGAAATGATATCTTACTTTCTAATGATTATTATCTTTATTAAACTGTGATTCTTCTTCACCTCTATCTCTCCCCAAACAAGCATGTATTATAAAGCAAATGGCCAAACCCATCTTGGCTCTTTGCCAGTGTGGCCACACAGTTTCAACAGTGTCATGCTCTTCCTCTGGTTTATTGGTAATCATTGTGAGAATCTTAATTTGGGGGCTTTCTATTTCTTATGTATATTATTGATTTCATAGAGGAAGGGAGAGGAAGAGAGATAGAAACATTAATGATGAGAAAGAATAATTGAATTGGCTGCCTCCTGCAAGCAACCAGTTGGGAATGAGGCCCACAATCTGGGCATGTGCCATGATCAGGAATCAAACTGTGATGTCCTGGTTATAGGTCAATGCTCAACCACTGAGCCACATGGGCTGGGCACCTTCACTTTCATCTCCACAGACAACAGAAAAAAACACATTATTAATAAAAAAACTTAAAACATTATGGGTTTTACAGTTCAGTGGTTTCAGATTCCTCCATTCATATTCATTACTTATGACTGTGGGTGATAGAACTGGATTGAACTACAGTCAACCCACAATGTGTCCTGCTTTTCTTGGGTGGTTTTCCAATGAGTGGAAGATCCTCTTGTCATGTTATGTTTGTGTACATACCTGTTGGACTAGTGATTTGTAAGAGCACAGGACACCAGGTTTTACTAATCCCAACTATCTCTCTTTGATGCCAATGGATGAGGACTCTCTGGAGTGGGAAAGGAAACGGACAGTACTTTCTTGTGACAGTTCTGGGAAGCTCCTTTACTGAAAGTCATGAGGTTCCCACAGATCCGAGTTTCTGAATCCTAGCTACGCTATCAGAATCAATACTTATCCAAGGAGGATTCCTAGGGTGATTTAATGCACAGCTAGAAACTGTAAAAAGGACAATTTGATTTCAGATTTCAGAAAATTCTGTTCATTGTTCTCCTTTCCTTTCTCATCTGGATCACGTGCCATGAGATATTGCTGGAGTTCTATTCTCCATCCCTTTGTCATTCAAGTCATTTATGCTTTACTGGCTTCTCCTTCTTCCCCTCCCAGCTCTATGGTCCAACTGCTCCATTTCTCCTATCTCTCCCTCAGCTTCCTGCACTTTTAAGGCTGCCTAAGCATTGGAAGATACTAAGATAAATTATATATCTTATCTAATAAAAGAGAAACATACAAATTGACTGTACCTCTGCTATGCCCACCAGCCAATCAGAAGCGACTATGCAAATTAATCAAATCAAGATAGTGGTTAATTTGCGTATCCCGATGCAGAGTGAAGACTGAAAACAGCTTAGAAAGAAGCCAAACAGTGCAGAAGGGAGGGAAGCTGAGGAGAAGCAAGCAAGTGAAGTGGCAGAGAAGGGAGGGAAACACAGAGTGGGAAGCAGGCAGGCAGCAGAGACTGCTGCAGGAAGCCCTATTCTTGCAGGAATCTTCCGCCTCTAGTATACATATATAAACATATTCCTACTCTCTAGCAGACTATAATCAAAGGCAAGATCAACATGGCCATGTTATCCATTCTCTCCTAACAAAAAAGAAATGATTTATGCGACGGTACCAGGACAAACCCAAAGTTATTAAGCACATATTTGTAATCAGTTTTGTAGAGTATATTTCTGTATATTTGTACCACACATTCTGTGAAGACACTAATAAATTCCACTTCCACTCAAGATTCTGCTCTGTAAACCATGGAGGTATGCCACTTGATCTCTCTTCAAGAAGAACACGCCTTTGGCTAGAAAGAGTGCATTGAGCTGATGGCATTCAGCAATAGCATCTTGCCCAATCAGATTCAGCATTCAGCTAAAGTCATTTTCTTCCAAGAACTACCAATGATAACTCAGCAGGCACTTTAAGACAGAACCATCTCAGCCCAATGTAATTATATTCTAATGAGCAACTTATGCTCTAGAGCCTCAAATTACCATTTACGACAGCATAGATGGACCTGGAGATTATGATGTTTAGTGAAATAAGTCAGTCAGATAAAGACAAGTACCACATTATTTCACTCATATGTGGAATCTAATGAACACAGCAAACTGATGAACAAAAGAGAAACATTGGCATGGATACATGGAACAGACTGACAGCTGTCAGAGGAGAGGAAGGATTAGATGAAAGAGGGTGAAGGGATTAGCAAAACCACACATGCACACACATACACACATACATAACACACAGACACAGACAACAATGTAGTGAATGCCGAAGAAAAGGGGGTGGGAACTAGGTGGAAGTGGGCAAAGATTGGGGTAGGGACAGAATGGGGATGAAAAGTGACTTTGTTTAGGAGAGTAGGTGCAAGATGCAGTGTGCAAATGACGTTTTGCTGAGTTGTACACTTGAAACCTGTATGGTTCATCATCATAATAAATTCAATTTTAAAATTTGCACCATTCTGAATGTCCTGCTACTGAATTCTTCTTCCTTTATTTCCTTTTCTTTAGTTGATGTCAGATCAGCATCACAGACTACAGTGATTTCTGCTCCTTTCCCTATTATTTTGAATGTGCATTACCCCTAACAAACCTTTTGTCTCTCTAGCTTTGTCTCAATATCTGCTTTCCAGATAAACTGTACTGACAAGACCTGTCAATCTTTTAAAACATGTTTTAAATCAAAAAGTTGCATTATTATATTTCAATAGTGGAAAATGATTCCTATCTCTTTATATACACTAACACAGAAAATTAGAGTGACAAATTTACTCTACCACCTCCAAAAATGCTGGGTATTTGCATTTTTCTTCTAGTATTTTAGTATATGTTGGTAAGGTTCTAAAAGATGAGTACAAATTATATCTCCTCTTTCTTAAATTATGCAAAAATATTACCTCTTAGAAAGCTTGTCATTAAAAATCTAGCCCAGCAGTGGTTGAGTATCGATCTATGAACCAGGAGGTCATGGTTTGATTCCTGAGCAGGGCACATGCCCAGGTTGCAGGTTCCATCCCACACCATGGGGCAGGCAGGAGGCAGCCAATCAATGATTCTCTCATCATTGATGTTTTCCTCTTTCCCTCTCCCTTTCTGAAATCAATAAAATATTTAAAAAAAACCCCTTATTTTCAGATTTACAAAATAAAGCTGCTTGGACAGAGGTAACTTAATGCTTAACAAAATGTGATTTCAGTTTGATAGGTTACGTTAGCTGGAGGAATATTTCCTAACCAGAATTTTTCTTCTACATGTAAATAAAGCAATCTTTTCCTTTAAGAAAATAATACTACATTGTATTAATTATTATTGTTGTTAATATATTTTGTTGTCATTATTTTTGAGCTGCACAAACCTGATCTAATGCTAGGCACATGATTGGTGCACATCAGGTGTCTGCTGTATTTTGACATCTGGTATTTCATTGGTATTCTCAGGGGAGAGATCCTGAGAAGTATAACTTCCACTGACATGGAAAATGATAAGACATTATTATTTTTCCTTGATACTTTGCCGTTAAGTCCTTAGGTCTGATAGAAACCAGCATTTCTTTCTTAATAGATGTTGAGTTCTGGAAAAGTTTTAAAAGTCTCTATTCTTTCATAAACCAGAGTACTCTCAGGCACAGTGCTGGAGTAAAGAGAGGGTTTAAGTCAGGAAAACGTTGCTACATAAATGGCCTCCGAGTGAGAATGGCATTTTGCTTTTCTCTGAATCCTCAAGCAGAGGCCAGGATTTGGAGCCAAGATTAAGGGCTGGATGAGTCACTGCCAGGGTAGGGCAATGGCTCTGTTCTCAAGTCGGTGCAGTGAAATCTCAAGCTGATTTCTCCTTTTCATTTTTCTTATTCTTTTTTTTAGCAAGAGAGAAAATAAATTCAGGATTCTTTTTTTAGGAGGGCTAAAAAGAAAAAAGAAAGAAAGAAAAAAAAAGAAACACCATTCCATTGCCTAAAATTGCATATAGAATTTCAAAGAGTGACCTCTTCCCAGATATAGCAGAACTTATGGTGACAATGGGGATGTGTTACCATTTGAAGCACACAGTTTCAGATCCCAAGGCCTGCCCAGCTCTTCATTGTAGTTCAGAAGATGGCAGGATTCAGAGTAAAGAAGTATTAAATATAATACCATTTTCACCTGAGAGTAATTAATATTTCTGATCGCACAGACTAGCACATGACAGGACACAGTGACAATAAGTGAATGACTAGAAGGCATGCTCCAGGTGTACCGAGGTGTTCAAAGCCTGGCTTTCTCCACAGTTGGCCGATTAAATCATTTTTAGAATATGGACTTCTCAAGAGCAGAGGTTTTTCTTCTTTTATAGTCAATGTACTCTTTTCCTCACACTGTTCAGTTACATAATAGGGTGAGTGCAGGTGCAAAGTCATGCTTTTTTAGTATTAAAACACAGAATGGTATGCCTTGTTTTCAGTTACGGTTTTTTGTGATATTAGTCATTTTAAACACATAATAAATATGTGGTTTGTTCTTAACTGAGTTTGTTGGTAAATATAGCTTTAATCTTCCCCCTTCCCCTTACTCCCAAGATCTGTATGGTAGTTTGTTTATAATCTACCACCCTGTCTTTACATGTTAAACACCAAATGCTGGTCCATTCTGTAGTGATATTTTCTTGTTTTTTTTCTGGCTTTGTGGCTTTGGCTGAAATCGTGTGCCTCTCCTTCCTTTGACCCATTCTGTTTGCAGTATTTCACTTCAGTTCATCAGACAGCACCTGATTAGGTGGCCTTCTGTCATCCATTCCCCACACATCCCGCCTGGCTTTGGCACCGCGGAGCTGGCCAGCCTCCAGAACCTCATCATGGCAGCAGCTGTGCTGACAGGAGAAGAGTTTCGTTCATCTTTAAATATTTTCAAAGGAGTTGGACTTAATGTCACAGAGAGGTCAAGGCTCAACTACCTTGACCGTGTGACATTATGGCATCCTGAACAATTATTTAATGTTTCAAGAAGTACTGTTTCTTTAAAATAAAGATCTTGAAAAAGAGAAGATATGTTCTGGAATACATGCTCTACCCTTTTTCTAGCTATGCAATGGGAATACTAATTGTAAAGTTCCAAGCACCAACAATATTGCCTGGCACATTAAAGCGAGCTCAATACATTTTAGTCCTCTTAAATATTTATAAATATTTACCATGTGCAAGGCAAGGTTGGATAACTGGAGTACTGAATGGTATCAAAATATTAAGAGGTAGATGCTCAGGGTCCTCTTGAGGAAAATCTTGGTAAATTATGAGCTCAAATATAGGCTAGAAAGGGGGGGAAAAGCCACATTACAAATCTATGGAAATAAGAATTCAAAGAGAGATATTTGTTAGTGGAAAGATAATATATGAGGGAGGTGGCAAGGTAACACTGGAGAATAAAAGCCAAATTATTTCCTTCCCCAGTGACAGTGATTTGGATTTTGCAGGGATAGAAAAAGGGTACTTAAGTGACAGGGAGGAAGTTGAGCAAATTAAATCCATATAGGGCATTTTGGGGGAAGTGATAACAGTCAAAGTTGTTTGGAGTATTGCCCCATTAAAGGCAGGGTTGGAAATAATTTTGGAACTATAGATTAGGCATATTTTAAGGACCTGAGATCTCAACCTTCTGAGAAGCATGATGTAGTGGTGGGTGGCCCTCATTATGAATCAGAAATCCTAGTCTGTCTTTCAGGCACCTGATAAGGGATGGCAGAGCACTCTGGTTCTAGAGGTACAATGTTCTGGGTTCAAATATGAATTTTCACTTAGCAACTCTAACACTAAACAAGTTATTTTTGCTTTCTAGCCTCAATGTGCTTATTTTTTAAATGAGAGGATTATATTATATTATTTCTCTTGAGATATCAAATTATTTGTTTGTTTGTAAATTTGGTTGCTGAAAAATGGCAAAGGTTTCCATAGAAGAGCATTTTTTTGTTTGTCTGTTTGTTTAGAAGTGGGAATATTTACTAGTAAATGATGCTTGGAAAAGAAATAATCAGAGAACTCTTTCATTTTCATTTCCTTACTAAACTTTGATGGTTCTAAGAAAATAGATCTAGTAATACTATCTAGGATAGTTTGAAGGAGTAAAAGACTGCAGGCAAGAAAATCATTTCACATTGGGCCTAAACTGAAATTGGGATTTAAAGAAAGATAGTAGTATTTTTAAAGGGAGAGGGGAAATCATATCAAAAGAATTTGGCATCTGATTGAATTCTATACCTAAGAAGCACAGGAAGTTTTCCTCTTTTATTGTATGTTCTTTTATATTAAACTAGAGGCCTGGTGCATGAAATTTGTGCATGGGGGTGGAGGTGTCCCTCAGCCTGGCCTGTACCCTCTCCAATCTGGAACTCCTCAGGGGATGTCCGACTACAGGTTTAGGCCTGATCCCTCTCACAATCTGGGACTGCTGGCTCCTAAACACTTGCCTGCCTTCTTGCCTGATTGCCCCTAATCACTCTGCCTGCCTGCCTGATAGCCTCCTAACTGCTCTCCTGCCAGCCTGATTGACACATAATTGCTCCCCTGCTGGCATGATCATCCCCAACTGCCTTCCCCCATGGGACTGAGGACTAGGTCACTCCAGCTGGATAAGGCAGGGCTGAGGGGACTGGGCGCCACCATCTTGTGGCTGTGGGTGCCATCATCTTGTGAGGGCACAAGTCAATTAGCATATTCCCTCTTTATTATATAGGATCATATAAGTGACCTGACTTAGTGATGATTTTTAATTTTGTATTACTCAGAAAGAGTAATACAAAAGTATGTGGAGTTCCTAGTGATATGGATTGGTAGATGTTATTGATCCAACAGATGTTAATTGTGGACCTGGTATATGACAGGCTGTGTTCTAGGTGTTAGGGACATAATAAACGAGAGAGACAAAGTTCCAGTCCTTGTAGAGCTTGCATTCCAGGACTGTGATGTAATGGGAAAGAGACAACAAACAAATGAATAAAATATCCTTTAGAAAAAAGTGCTGTGAAGAAAATGAGCCACACTGATGTGATAGAGAGTACAGGGCTAGTGAAGGTCTCCCTAGGAAGAAGCATCCAGGTTGAATGAAAGAAGGAGCCAGTGACATGGAACAGTAGGGCAAGAACATTCCAGAAAGAGGGAACAGATAGCACAAAGGTATAAGGATGGGGTTAATGCTTTGGTGGGTTTCAGGAAAGAGGCCAGCCTGTTAAGGGCATAGTGAATTAGAGGGAGAGCAGTCAGAAATAAGAAAACAATATATATGTTAGTTCACTGGATGGGATCAACTCCAAAAACTCATTTCTAATCTCCTCTTGGCTTTGTTGCATTTTTATAGCCCAGTAGATAACATTCCTGGCAGCAAAGGTGGTTAATAGAACAAAATTCATTCTTTTTTTCCATGCGCATTTTGGAAATATGTTGAAACTCCCAATTTTTCAGAGAAGAAAATTGGGGACCAAATATACTTAGCTACTTGTTCAAGGTCACACAGATTGTGAATGGCAGGGCTAGGACCCAAATCAGGTTTTATGATTATTCCAGGTCCAGAGCAGTTTCCACTTTCCGCAGTGTCACTTTCCCTTCTTATGTAATCCTAAAGAATAAGAGAATTACTGGCCTCTTATCAGACGGCCTGCAGGAGAAGAGCCTGTAACTCCCGGTAGCTGTTTTAACTAAACAACAGGAAAAGAGCCCTTGATTTGTGGCTGAGATTTAAGGGTAGAGAAGTAGAGGAGAGTGCAGATAGGCAGAGAATTGGTAGAGTGATTATGTACCTATTTTCCTTTGCTTGGGAATCTTATAGCAGCTTTTCACTTTAATAATCTCAGGATTTGATGATTTTTTTTTCTAACAAAACCAATTTTATACATCTGTACTGAAAGGCCTGGATGTAATGAATATGCCACAAGATACCATGGCATTCTTAAAACAAACATGAAAGGTGGTAAATAAGCTGGTATTTACACAATGGCACTATATTAGCTATTTTTGCACTTTGACCCTCCATTAAGTTAACTGCCAAGCCTGGGCCATTACAATCCAGCCTTCTTCCCTCAATTATAACCACATGTTAACGCTGGAAACCCTGAACCTTTTTAATAGAGCCATTTTCAGGAAAGATTATGAGCTTTCCTCTAAGTGTTTCTTTTCCTTTCTGTCCCCATCCCAAAGCCCTCTTTGCTACTTGCAACTTTGAGTTCTAGACAAGCTTATCTCGGAGCCAGTTGGGATCTCTGTGAAGTAGTCCCCAATCCATCCAGGCATCCGTTTCAATGAGAGCCCTAGTTACAGAGACAGATTGCACTCCTTTGCTTTCAGAGACCAGCATCTGCTGCTTGCTGGGGGCTTGCTGCCTGATGCGGAGCGGAGAAGGAGTGTTGCCGGGCGTTTGGGAGCCAATGGAGAAACGCTTCTCATTGGAGAGGCTCGATTTTCTTGAGCTGCCAGACACTGCAGGCTCAACTGAGGCGCGGAGGTGCAATTCGGGCTGGTGGAGCAGCGGAAAGCCAGGGCAGGCGGGGCCAGCGCGGCTCTGCAGCTGCTCACAGGCACACGCACCCGCACCCGCACAGCCGCCGCTCTCCCGCCTGCGCTTGGCGTCTTCCCCCCGAGCCCCCGAGGCTTGGCCCGGGAGTAGGAAGACCTAGGAAAAGGAAGGTGAAGGAAAGCACCGTGCAACCGAGGAAAAGCTGGAGTGCCGCTTGCCTCTAACCTGAAAGTGACCGGCAGCTCGAGGCTCGAACCCTTACCACGCTGCCACTGCCGCCGGCAGGGAAAGCACGGCGTCCAGGAACCCCCAAGTCCCGCGCCCCAATCAGTCTGTGCCCGAGGCGCCAGGATCCTTCTGGTGGGGGCAGCGCGCTGCCCTCTGGAAGTTGCGGCGCTCGGGAGGGGGGGCGGGTACTGAACTGGCGCCTCCCGCGGTACAGCAGGAAAAGTGGGGGCGAGGAAAGCAGCCCTGAGCGCACAGGGAGGCCGGCTGCCGCGGCCGCTGCGCCATCTCCGCGCGGTGAGGGCTCCGGTTCCTGGCCCCGCCGCGCCGCCGCTGCGCGCGGGGGCGGCAGGGGACCTTCAGGGTCCGCCCGAGGGCCTGGTGGCGCCCACGGAAACTCGGCAGCCAGCAGACACCTCTCTGGAGTGTGGAGCCGGGGACTCTACAGTGTGAGCCTGGAGGCGTGGGTAAGGGGTGTTGCAACACTACTCGGCAGACATGCCTCTGGGCGGGATTTTGGCCAAAAGATAGGAGGGGAGGGGGGCGCCGGGGGCAGGCAGGAGCCGTCCTGGAGCGGAGGGGGTGGGGGGGCCGGGCGATCCGGGAGCGGCGGGGTAAGGGGAGGGTCTGGTCCCAGCAGGTAACGCAGCCTGGCGAGTTGGCAGGTGGAGTGGAACTCGCTCGTCAACTGTTAATTTAAGGAGTCAGCTGGGGAGGACCGTCAGGAGGGCAGGGGAAGGCGAGAAGGGGTGGCCGGGATGCCGGTGGTGGGGGAAGAAAAGAGACGCCTCGGAAAGCTTGGAGGCGAAATTGCGCTTGTGGTCCTTGCCGCCCTCCTCCTGCCTAGAGTGCGGGAGGACACTTTTTAAAGACTCGGCTTGGTAGGAAAGCCTCCGTCCCAGGGGAGGAGAGGGGACTGCAGAGACCGCGCTGCCGGCCGGCCGGTGCGTCCCCCAAGCCAGGTGCGCTCTCTTTTGTCCACCCCCCTCCGCTCCCCACCCTCTCCCCCGCCCCCACCTCGTTATTGGTGCCGGTTTGCAGCGCTCGGCTCCTGCGCCTTCACTTCGCGTTTGAATCTGGCTCGCCCCTCCGTATTATGTCTGCACTCCGAAGGAAATTTGGGGACGATTACCAGGTAGTGACCACCTCGTCCAGCGGTTCGGGCTTGCAGCCCCAGGGGCCGGGCCAGGGCCCGCAGCAGCAGCTGGTGCCCAAGAAGAAGCGGCAGCGATTCGTGGACAAGAACGGCCGGTGCAATGTACAGCACGGCAACCTGGGCAGCGAGACGAGCCGCTACCTCTCGGACCTCTTCACCACCCTGGTGGACCTCAAGTGGCGCTGGAACCTCTTCATCTTCATCCTCACCTACACCGTGGCCTGGCTCTTCATGGCGTCCATGTGGTGGGTGATCGCCTACACTCGGGGCGACCTGAACAAAGCTCACGTCGGCAACTACACGCCCTGCGTGGCCAATGTCTACAACTTCCCCTCTGCCTTCCTCTTCTTCATCGAGACCGAGGCCACCATCGGCTATGGCTACCGCTACATCACCGACAAGTGCCCCGAGGGCATTATCCTCTTCCTCTTCCAGTCCATCCTCGGCTCCATCGTGGACGCTTTCCTCATTGGCTGCATGTTCATCAAGATGTCCCAGCCCAAGAAGCGCGCGGAGACCCTCATGTTCAGCGAGCACGCGGTGATTTCCATGAGGGACGGCAAACTCACGCTCATGTTCCGGGTGGGCAACCTGCGCAACAGCCACATGGTTTCCGCGCAGATCCGCTGCAAGCTGCTCAAAGTAAGTGGGACCCCGCCCCCTTCCCCACCTGGCCACCGCCCACCCTCCCACCTGAGAACCACCCCATCCTCCTTAGTCTCACCTTCCGCCCCAGGTGAACTTCCGTTGGGGAGGGCGGGGTTGGGGCTTGGGCCCAGAAAGCACAGTGGACTGGACTGTCCTTGCTCCACTCACTCGCCTGCTCCTGCTAAGCATCCTTGGGCTGTGCTTGTATTACTTTCTGCACTAGTGACACTTAGGGAGTAGTGTGGTTTCCTGGAGCCCAGAGGTAAATGGATGTGCCCTGTTTTCTGCCATACCCTTGCTGCTTTGCTCTTCAGAGTTGTTTGGATTTGTTGTCAATATTTCATTAAATTTCTGGTACTAAAATGGAGCAGCTTTTATTTTGAAGAAATAGGTGCTGAACTTACCCCAACTTTTACTTAGAGTTCTTCTTCCTTTCATTATTTCTTTTTCTTCCCCCTTCCTTAGTAATATCAGTAGGTGGATTATTCCTCTAGACCCAATAACATTAACTCTGTCTACAGCCATCTTTTTAATGAACACAGACAGAGGCTGTCCCTCCCTCCTCCCCGCCCCCCCTCCCCGCCCCCAAACACACACACACACACACACACACACACACACACACACACACAAAACAGGAAACCACAACCAGTCAATAAAGTGTAAGAAACAATACCTGGTTCTTCAAAATTTTATTTTTACTATTTTCCTAGAGAAGTATTCTGTGAAAGCTTGAGTGCTTTTCCTGTAGAGCCTCTTGTTAATTTTATTCTCAATTGCCTAGTTCTATGAAGCCTTTGTCAATTACTGATTTCACTTAAAGCTTTTCAGCATCCATTAAAGAAGATTGCCTCCTACCATCAGCAGTGTAAATGCTAAAACAAATTGCATATAAGAGTGGTTGCTAAAGCAAAGTTCATCTAGTCGTTAGAGGGCACTGCTACAAACAGGAAGAGAAGCCCACCCTAATCATTCATCCAATTAGAGTCTGGGAACTAGGATGTAAGCCCAGTTCTCTGCCTGTTATTTACAATTCAGCTTTTTTTTTTTTTAATGGATTTTGGTAGTTTTCAAGGACTCAACTTTAAAAGGGTGTCCTTAAACAAAATCATAAACATTTATCTTAGCTTGCATAAGGAACCATAGCTAGTTTCCAAATTTAGCATTGGTAAAATGAAAATCAGATACATTTATAAATTGAGTTTTGGCTTTGAAATTTCCATTTGCACTCTACAAATGCATATTGTTTTACATAGTCTCAACTTACGTTGTAGTTAAAAGTGATCCAACTTCCTTTGAAAAGTTTGGACCTTGTTTTATTTTCATGATTAACGTATAAGATCTTACCGTAATGATTTGACCATGTTGCTCAGTAACTTGTTAGATTAAAGCAATTTAGCTATTCTGTCATTCCACATCAGACACATATTTACGAGGCTTACAGTGTAGAAATTAAAGTTTATAGGGCATGGTGGAAAATTTTCAACCTGGTTCTGATGTACATGTTCCTTAAGATAACTGCAACAAATAATTTGAATAGCTCATATGCTATATAATTTACTTCAATAAGCTACATACAGATTTTTTTTTTAATTTAGCATGTTGTGTTACTGATCACTGTTTAAACTAAGTGAGTAGTTTGGGTCAAGCTAAACAGTTGTGTTGTAGATATGTTTATTGCATTGATATTTGTAGTATGTGCCTGTTCTGTTAATAGAACAAGATGTATAATCTCTCTGTGTTAGACCTACTTTGTTAATACAGTGCAATCTCTCAAGAAACCCATGTTTATGTGTTGCTTTGAAATTCTTATTGAAGAGTAGATTACCATATTGATTGCTCTATTGGAAATTTAAAATTAGACTTTAAAGGTCATTTTACATGCTGTTCTCTAGTTTTCCAAACATGTAAAACCATTTATTAAAGCAAATATCCTTTCAAGGCAACATATTTTCAGATATTTTTAGACTTTATCAAGTTTTATTTTAACAAAGCCAGAAGTAATTAGAATTAATTTACATAGCAAATTTTTTGTTTGTTTTTGTTCTTTTTTTTTTACAAAGGTACAATGAATCTGAATTATTTAGTCTGCAGTGGTTCAGAACATTAATAATGATTTCTATGCATAAGACCATGTACCACATGTACCTTAAGGAATGTCTTGATTAAAAAAATAATAGATTGATAATGTTGGCAAATCTGGACCAAGGTGCTATATCAACACAAGGTGATAAAAACAACATCTAATTAAAACAATATGTATGCTGTTCCTATAAAATACTTTGCTTTTGATTTGTTAGGAAGATATCATGGCTAGAAGTTAAAATGATTGGCATGTGGCATCAATTTATATTTAAACAAAATATGGTGGAATTCTCTCTTGCTTTTTTGTGAAGCAAGAAAGTTGATTGGTGGCAGCTCATCATCCAGCCAGTTGTAGTTTGAAGTTGATTTTTATTGTAGCCAAGGTAATTAAAGTGAATTCTCATAGTTCACATCATTTTCTTAGACTTCACTAAAAAGGAGTCATGTTTTATAAAGGAATTGATAACATTCAGGTGGGAAATTTGCTTTTAACATGTTTTCCTTATTTTTTTTTTAAGGGACTGATGAAGTGACCTAAAAAAGCCAACTATATTTTTAAAGAGAATCTATACTAAATCATATAGTAATACTATTTTGATATTAGTCTTATACAGTCTTTTTATAAAAGTCACTACACTTACTCAGTTTCCTCCTTTAATCCCTGTTTAACATTTTAAATATAAGATTTATGTATCTTTATTACAGAGAAATATACCGAATTTTAAGGAACCAAAACCCATTATATTTAATGGTAGTAATTATAGTGTATATATGTTATTCCTATTAACTAATTTAATTTCACGTATACAGAGTTGAGCAAAAACAGGTTTAGAGCCTGACCGGCATGGGTCAGTGTTTGAGCATCCACCTATGAACCAAGAGGTCAGGGTTCAATTCCAGGTCAGGACACCTGCCCTGGTTTCAGGCTGAGTCCCCAGTGGAGGGCATGCAGGAGGCAGCCCATCAGTGATTCTCTATCATCATTGATATTTCTATCTCTCTCTCCCTCTCCCTTCCTTTTTGTAATTAAAAAAAAAAGTAGGTTTACAATTGTGAGTATGCAAACCAGTTTATTCTTGCATTATTAATTAATTATTATATTATTTTCCATACAAATCACTTACTTTTGTTCACCCTTTATTTTCCTGTTGAAGTTTTTCTGTTTTTGCTCAATATAATCAATCACATTTTATAGTATTAATAAAAATTTTCTTTTTAATAACTAAAAGGCACTTTCTATCTTTGGAAGACTATGAGAACAAGGATATGATTTTTAATCCTTATTAGTATGAAAGTTCCCATACATATTTCTTTTGAATTCTCTAAGTTTTATTGGAAGTTTTTTTTTTTATAACTTCTCTGCCCTGTTTTTAATAGTTATTCACTTATATGAAAGCAAATTTTGCTTCAACACTATTTCTGTCTTCCAAGCTTGTGAATACTGAAATTTATTTCTACATTTAAATATAGATTATCCAATTTTATGCCTTGAGCAGTTGGTCCTTTTTCCACTCAGAAAACAAAAAGAGGAAGCAGATTAAATTAAAAACATTAATATACTATGAAGTTATTTTTATGTTAATATTTATAAGTTTATCAGCTCTTTAAATATGAATATTCTTTTCCTATTTTTGTCTCCATGCTGATTTTTATTAGATTTTTCTATTTTAGTTTTTCTTTTGACCTAAAATATAGTGACTAATGAATAGCAATGTCATGTTAATACATCATCTAGTTGAAAGTTTTAATAAAAATGTCTGGATTAGGGATTGAGATTGATGGCTGAAATATTGGACCCTGTAATTTACTATTGGGTATAAAGAATTTGGACATTTCACATATTTTTTCTACAAATCTAATACTAAAAGTTGACTGCCCTAGATTTACTTCTTATTAAGGGGGATATTTTAATTGTCTTTTTTGACATATTATTCAGGAATTTACAAACTTACTCAGAAGCTGTCATATATATATATATGACATATAGGCACTCAGTTAATCCTTATTGTCATAAGATAAACCTAAAATCGACTATTATTGGATCCATATTTTGAAATAAAGAGATAAGGAAAAAATGTTTTATGAAAGTATATTTCTTTACATTTTTATTCATTACAGGTAGTCATTGTCTTTCTTTCCTGGGGAGTCAGCTTTGCAACCTTTAATTTTCACTTACTGAAAAAGTAATGGTGTACAATCTTCTTTTAGTGTATTACATGCATTATTTTTGTATCACTTTTTAAATTCTTTATATGGATATTCAAAATTGGATGTTATCTGGCTTACTCATATAAATGTGAACAAGTGAAGATGAAATGCAAAACAAAATTGTTGGACTTTTTCACTGATTGAGGTAGGCCAGTTTGCATTTTAGTTTTCATCTTCTTTTAAAAAAAAATTAAACCCAGAAATGATAAATAAAAAAAACAGTTTTTCTGAACATCATAGAAGCTTTTAATAAAAATATTCAAGGAATCTAGAACTGAATACCTCAGAATTCTTAGAGCTAGATCCTATAATTTGGGTGAATTTTTTACATGGATTAATTATGACTTGGGGAAAAACAAAACAAAACATAATTCCTATTTAATCTAGCTTTGTTTTCTCTGACACAAGTACAATAATTTTAAAATCTATAATTGTTATTATTTTTAAAAATAGTAGTAATATGTTGTGTTGTTTGCTTTTGTTCTTTACTTTTAATTTAGTACTGAGAAGTACAGGGTGGCTTATACTCAGGAGATTATAGTGTGAATAAATAAGGGAAATAACGATCCAAATATAAAAGCAGTAGGTAAGGAGAAATGATAAAGGGAAGCAGAAAAAAGCATTTAATGCATTTGAGGGTGCTTGTAAGTAGGAGGGTGTTTGTGCATAGAAGAATACTCATTATGTCCAGTTATTATAAATTCCATAAAAGGGCCCTAAATAATTATAAAGCTGTTCTTTCATTTGAAAGGTATAAAGTCACACATGATTGATTACAACACAAATTCCATTCCATTCCATGAGGTACTTTCTTTTTATAAAGTGAACATATTTTTATGGGATAAGTAGCTTAGTATTTAAAAAATCTTTATTTTAGAATTGATGTTGGCCATAGGTTTTTCCACTTGATATTGATGGAATTTCAAGCTTACAGAGTCAAAAGCAATGCACAATTTAATTGTAGATGGTCTAAATAAAATGATACATCCACACACTTCTCCACCTGACCTTAATTTTGGTCTGAGTCCCAAAACCATTGCCAAAACTGCTTTCAGTCACACGGCATTTTTTTTTAAATTTCTTATCATGGTTCTGGCATTTGGGCTCATTTCCTAATTTTAGCTTCCAGAGAGTACTCTGACCTCATTCCATGTGTTTTCTTCCTGACTTCAGCATATATTCAACACACACACACACACACACACACACACACACACACACACACACAAACCCACTTAAGAGAAATGAAGTTACTGATAAAATCCTGGGGAGGTGATGAGCAAGACTGGTTTACCTCTCCAGCTGGGTCTGATTTCCTTTCTCTCTTTCCCCTTCCCTGTAATTGGCCTTCAGTGCCCTTTTGCAGTAGGGACTTGTGGGAGGTGATGGGTGTGGATCAAACCTTAGAGTTTGATAGAGGTACGTTTCATGAGTCACATAATAGTGACTAAATGTTTCATTCAGAATTTTTCAACCCTCCCTTAGAGCCAGGACAGACCACAGTGGTTATAATTAGAACAGAGTAATGGGTTAGAGAAATGGAAGAAAGGCAGCAAAGAGATTGATTGTGTTGGTGAAGTGTGTTCTTGCTGAATGAATGTGACAACTGGTCACAAATCTCCCAGAAAGATGACCAAATGTGGGTCTGTTATGCCAAGACAGCGGTAAATGTGTATTCCAGTTTGTGTGTGTGTGTGTTTGTGTATATGTATATCTTTGCACAAGTGCTCAACAGTTTTTTATTTGTAATATAAAAGCCATTTATCAGTACATTATGTGATTGGGGACCATCATGATAGTTCCTTCTAGTCATCTCTGACTTGAATCTTTTTCCACCTGTAGTCAGAATTGTAATTAATTATTGTGTAGGCCTTTTTGGACTCTCAGTTTAAAGTCATTTGACATTATCTGCTTCTTTGAAATTAATACAAGTGACTATAAAATGAGCAACAAGCCTTAAATTCTATACATATACTTATTTGCACATAATTTAAAATGTGTATAATGTGAATACTACTTTTAAATAATATTTTTTCTTATTATTTGTGAAAAATAACTTAGAAATGATTTTCACAACCTAAATTGTAAAAACAATCATTTAAAAAAACCCATGACCTCCTAATTATAATTTTTGGGAAGTAATTTTAAACAAACTTTAAGCTATAGATTTCTTTGATTTTTATCTTAAATCCCAGCATTTGTTATAGTCCAGTCAATCAGAAAACCTTTCAAATGGAGGAAAGTTTTTGTTTCCTTCCCAAAATTCTATACAATTATAAATAAAAGTGTATTAAAGTCAACTCTGGTCCTATTGTTTTCAAAATTATGTTCTGAATTTTTAAGAATTTCCAAATTTCAAAGAATTTCTTTTCACTTTTTTCTCACTTTCTTGTTTACTCAATAGTTTTATAGTTGTGATTATTTCATCAATTGACGTCAATTTTAGTTATCCACTCTTTAGAAATTTTAAATTATTTACTACATCAATCCTGACCTTTAGCAGTTGTTTTGAATTATTGTTGATCTCCATCATATCTATTTACACATTTTTACGTAGAAATGGTTATGGTTCTGTGTTCCCTTGAAATTAGGAGGTTTAAAGAACTGAAGGATATAATTGAACCATTAACAAATTGCTCTATAAATGAAAGATTTATTCTTATATATAGTAGAGTAATTTAACCATAATAAAGGTTAAATTGTTTTTATCTAAAATTTCTTACACCTATTGTCAAAATTTCTGGGCCAATTAATAGTTAAATAAGAGAATTAGAAACTGATGGGGAATATCAATGCTGCTGATTAATTACACAGTCCAGGTAGAGGTCATCTTTTAATTTTATAAAGGACATGTATAACTCCTTCCCCTTTCTCTTCTCCTTTTCCTTCTCCTCCCCCTCCTTTCCTCTCCTCCTCTCCCTGCTTTTCTTCCTCTTCCTCCCCTTCCCCCTCCACTCCCCATCCCTTCCCGTTCTCTACTTCCCCTCCCCTACTCCTTCCCTTTCTTTTCCCCCTTCCCTTCCTCTTCCTTTACCCCTTTCCCTTCCCATTCCCCTTCTCTTTCTCCTTCTCCCCTACCCTTTTCTTTTCATGTACATGTGTATATTACAGTTGCTTGAACAAAATATTTCTCACTCTGCTTATACAAGTCAAGAGATTTAAAACTATGCATTTTCCCCCTTTGCCATGGAAAATGTCTGGAATTGCATCAGAATTAGAAAATCCTAGATTAGAATATTTCGTAAATCTATAGTAGAAGTATATGCTTCTGAAAATGTATTCTGTAGGCGTATGTAGGTTTCTAGAACATCATAAGTGTTTGAGCATAAACTTTTTCTAACCAGTAGCTCAGTATTTAAGCAGTCCACAACTTCAAGCACCTTCCACACTAAAACCACATCTTCCACGCTTACAAATAAAATAGCATTCGATTTAATTCACAGTAATTAATAGGTTTCCCAGTCTATAATAAGTGAAGAAAGCAAACAAAAACCAGGGAGATAAGAATATATAAAGTTGAAATATTTGATTGTCTAACATAAAGAAGACCTGAAGATAAAATTGGGGATATAGAGTGTCTGAGTCATTTAAAACGGGGGTAAATTAGATAGTACCTATTGGCAAATACTTTTCAATTAATACCTAGGGAATTTCACTTACTTGAAAAATATATAAACATGGAAAACATCTTTCAAAGAAATATAGTGTTATTACTTTATCCACAGTGTCACGTAAGAGGTACAGTGTCAACTTCTTCCTTCCGAGACTTGGATAAGACATAAAACATTGGTGGTTGTGGGAGGAGAGGAGGCATAGGTATAATTTTGAGTATATAGGACAGATTTCTTTTAAACAAGAGCATTTCCATGCATATTTAAGTCTAAATTACCTATATGTGAATAAACTGCTTTGCTAAAAACAAAATATTTTTTTACTCTAGGTTGGCATTCTCCTGATAGACTGCCTATTTGTAGGCCACTTCTTTTCATGGGTTGTTGGATGATCAGTGACTTTTAAAGTTAATTACTCAAAAGCTTTTAGAATCAGGCAAAGGCATAAATAGCAAATATATAAAAAAGGAAGATGAAATTTAATTTTGAGGTACATATGTAATCATTAGAAAAATGTATCTCCTTTGGGGAAAATGATTTTTAAACAAACGGGAAATTAAATTTTTGAAGAATTAACTTTGTGAACACTTCCATTTAGTACTGAAAATTCAAAGCTTAGAATAGTTAATAAAATGACCCAATATTTGTTTATTAATTATATACACCAGAGTACCACCTTGTGTTAATATAGCACCTGTTTCTTAGTAGATGAGAGAACAGTGACACAGGGTTTTTGTTTTGATTTTGTCTTTTGCTGTGTTATATTAATCAATACTTATACAACTGTGTAGTTGAAAAGATGCTGGTCTCATCCATATTTTACTAGGTTGAAGACAGGTTCAGAAATATAGGTGACGTCTATTGGCCTAGAAATACCCAGTTTTCTCTAACATTGGTTGGTAGAGCTGCTGTTTTATTTTTGCACTATCAGGTTTTTTCATGGATTTTTCTTATCAGTAATCTCTTTCATGTATTTAAAAAAATATATTTTATTGATTTTTTACAGAGAGGAAGGGAGAGGGATAGAGAGTTAGAAACATCAATGAGAGAGAGACATCGATCAGCCGCAACCAAGGTACATGCCCTTGACCGGAATTGAACCTGGGACCTTTCGGTTCGCAGGCCGACACTCTATTCACTGAGCCAAACCGGTTTCGGCTCATGTATTTTTTTTTAATGAACCACTCACAAGGTAGAGAAGATAAATAGTCTCAATATTTTCATTGGATTTTTTTCTACACAAATAAAAGTCCTGAGTATCATTAGTTAGAAAGTAGCCTCTGAAATTCTGCTGTTGAAACTCCTTGTAGCAATTGATGCCTTACAATTGTCCACCAATTTGAAACTCTTGATTCTATTTTGCAATGGAGTGCATCTTCCTAAAGCACATTTCTCCGTGTTTTCACACTCATCTATTCTACATAAAAATCCAATGTATTTCTTGGAATTAGTTTTGAAAGTAAAGATTTTATCTTCAAGCTACCACTTCATTGGACAGGTTTGTTATGGATTGTGTGATTGTTTTGTTCATTGAATTAGCTTTGCAAAGAACCTGTAAAATGTTTCCAAGCCCATTTCACAAATAGCAAGCATCATTATATAAATTAAACTTTAATATTTGCTTATATATGATTCTTATAAGTAACAGACATGGCAAATAAAGTGAAAATTAATAGAAAATAAAAGTAGGTTTACTTTTGTGGTTTATTAATTTTAAATAGTTGCATATTTAAGTTTCTGTTAAGTTTACAGTGATTTATGCTGATAGTGAATGCTGCTGCCTCATGGAAGTTTTAGTAAGCCCTAAGTTTATCCAATACAGATTATTAAATGGCATTTTGATCTTAAAAATTTCTCTTTAGCCCAATTTTGTACACTACTTTAAAATTCATGAAATAAATAGAGAAGTGAACAACTTTAATGAAATTTATTATTAGGAGTTTGAAAGCCACTAAATAATAGCATCAGCTTTTTATTTTTACTGTGAGCTGTTGTGTGTGTACATAAACATAATTTAATGTGGTAACATCTTCACTCTTCTCTTTTATATCTATTTGTTGCTTTTCAAAAGTCCTGGAAAATAAATTCTTAAGTTTTGCTTTGCAATAATGAAATAAAGCTCACTTTAAATTATGATCAACCTTCTTCAGCTTTAACAAACTCCATAAGAATTGCCTGCTTACTTGCTTTCTGAGAAAATATCTGGCATGCAATGGGTTCCCATGCATTTATGTCAAGAAGTAGCACATGTACTTTTAGTTGCACGGTTTGTCCTAACAACCATTGTTGGACCAGGCATTTCTCCAAAGCTCATGAGTTAGGAAATGGTAATTATAGTAAATCGTGTATTATAAATAATGCATGGATGTCCCGCATGAGCTATGTGGGATTTCGGCCCATTTGCCAGAACATAGCTGCATAAAGACTTGTTTGGGGTTTGTTGCTGATGATTGATAGTGCAGAATGTTGCCAATGATGTAAATTACTGTTGGGCTGCCTTGAAATTTCAGTTCAAGTGGTGATTTCTTCTCTTTTTCTGTGTGCTTGTCTAGTCTCGGCAGACACCTGAGGGTGAGTTCCTTCCCCTTGATCAACTTGAACTGGATGTAGGTTTTAGTACAGGGGCAGATCAACTTTTTCTTGTTTCCCCCCTCACGATTTGCCACGTGATCGATGCCAAAAGCCCCTTTTATGACCTATCCCAGCGAAGCATGCAAACTGAACAGTTCGAGATTGTCGTCATCCTAGAAGGCATTGTGGAAACAACTGGTGAGTAAAAGCAAAGATATGCCATCATGTTTCTTTATTTTATAATGACATTATGTTATATGCACAATACTTGTTACAAATTGGGTTAAATTTCTCAGCTCACAATGATGAAAATGATGACTTGTCTCTTCTTTGTAATATTAAATTGATACTTTGCTGTGGCAATGATTGCAGATATAATAGTAACTCAGGAATACCCACTGTGGAAAAAAAATGCAACTGAGATGACTCCTTAGAAATGATTATGATGTTCTGTTTTTATTACAGTCATGGATTTTCTATAATCATACTTTTTCTTTAAAGACTTAAGGTTAAAGTAAATTCTGCATAATTAATGAGCAGCCTGGACTCAGCATGCACATTCTTGCCATGGGGACGGTGATTCAAGGTGTCACTGATAGAGTTTTGATATGCTGCTATGTGCAACCTCAATGGAAAATTTCTGTGTGTGCTTTAGCAGCACTTTAATTTCAAATAGATCAGTAGATTTCCCCAGATGAACCTTGACCCCCCAAAAATCAAAGCATATTTTCTTTTTCTGCTTTGGGATAAGCTACATACTGTGTGTTATTTGTTAAGATGAAATGTAACATTGGTATACCACAATTTTCTATTCTCCAAGGAGAGTTAAATTGTCAAAAGGATTGAAACAATAATTAGAGTACTTTGTTCAAGGCCTGAGCATTGCCTAGTTGGTTTGAAATCTGAAAGATATCTGAGATGAATAATATGCTATTCATGTAATTGTATAAATATATGTTTGTGTATATATGTATGTGTATCCCAGTTGAGTTGTAACCTTTCTACAGGTAATGAGAAAGACATTTTAGCTCTCAATATTTTAACCAATATTATTTTAACAATCTTAAAGTGCTAATTATTATGTAAAAACCATAGTACTATTGAAAATAACATTGGCAGTAACATGGAAATATTAAAACTTCAAAGCCAGGTGGGAAACTACGTAATCAAATATCTCTCACCTTTGTAGCAAGCTTTGTCCAAGGAGCAGGAGAAGAAGGCATTGTAATTTTTCTACACCTGTTACATAACACCTCTTTAAAATTTGGGCAATATACGTAATCTATAAGCTTTTTTTTTTCTTTAAAGCATGAATCATATAATAACCACCTTGAAGCTGCTTGTCATTTTCTAGCATTCTATTATAGTAATTACTTCAGTTTAAACATTAAGATTTTTAAGAATAGTGAGTAAACATTGATCTCATCAATCTATAGCAGAAATTTGATTTCTGTAGAATATTTTATGGTTTAAGCCATCTATTTAGTTTTTTTTACATAATATTTAAGTGATACCATAGTGTATTTCTAAAATGCGGTATATTGATAAAGAATACAATCAATTTACAAAGTCTTTTAGTTTAAAAAGTTTTTATATTTAAATTTCAATTTTTAGGCATCTTATTTATTGAAGTAGTCATATATTGTTAGAACTTAAACAGCAGATGTTGCAATTTTATTGTTGTATTTCTTATAGTTTCTGCTTCTATCTTTGACACCCCTGCTTATAACATCAATTGTTTTTTTTATTATACTAGTCACTGATATGTGAGAAGTTTCTGTTTCAATTGACAGCCTTAGAAGCCTTTCGTTAGTTCCATCCACTAACTTATCTATCCATTCTTCTTTCCTATTTATTGCTAGTTTGTGTTTCTTTCTTAAGAAGGACATTTCCTTACAAAATCACAGTGAGATTTTAAAAGGAGGAAATTTAACGATACCATTACTTCTATTTAGTTCTTAGAGCAAGGTCAAATATCATTAGTTGTCCTAGTAATTTATATCCAAGCTGTTACCCTCCTATTTCAGCATCAATTTAAGGATTGCTTGTCGTCTTACTCTCAAGATGGAATCATTCTTCAACCTTACTTTGTGTTTTGGACCTTGACATACTCAAAAGTACAGGTCAGGTATTTTGTAGCATGTCTCCCAAATGGGATTTGTCTGAGGTTTCCTTATTAATTAATTCTTTTGATTTTTGACTTTTATTTGGACATCTTAAGGGAATTTTGAAACAGGTTGTTTTTTAAGTTTACTTATGTATTCCTTATGTAGCTTATGTGTCTTTATATTTCAAAGGGCCGTGATTAGTATATAATGTCTTACATAAGGTCATTAAAAGTTTTGTAATACTAAGTTATTTGTTAGGACTGTAGGTTTTATTTTAACATTTCCTCCCACTTCTCTTTTATTTATTTATTTTTTAAAAATAATTTTTATTGATTTCAGAAAGGAAGGGACAGGGAGAGAGAGATAGGAACATCAATGATAAGAATCATTGATTGGTTGCTTATTACACGTCCCCTACTAGGAATTGAGTCGCAACCTCGGCATGTGTCCTGACCAGGAATCTTAACTGTGGCTCATGGTTCACAGGTCGATGCTTAACCACAGAGCCATATCAGCTGGGCTCTCCCACCTCCCTTTTAAAACAAAACAACAACAAACCAATGAACAGACAGATAATGTGTTTCACATAAAATATGAAAAGTTAATGGAGACTGAGTTTTTTAATTAGATATTGCCTTTTATGAAGAAGAGATTAAAATCTGTTTCCTCTTAATCTCTTAATTAAGCCTGCTTTCTAGATCTAATATAGCAAGACAAACAGCATAAATATTACTCACAATTTATAGAAATTATATCATGGAAAATTTATCTGACATTTCATTTGTGTACTCTAATTAAATCCCACACTGTTTCAAACTCTATTAAATATGTCTATATTTTCAGACTTCCTTGAGCCTTTATAAAAATAGCATGAACATTTTTATGTCTATTTGATTATTTATTATCTTACTAAAGTTTACGTAGATTCATTTTTAAGGATGTTTCCTCCTCTATCCTTTCATTCTTAGTATTTTACTTCTAATATTTATTGGGATATTCTGAGACAGCAGTAATATCCTTTTTATTCTTTTTGTTTTTTGTAACAGCCTGTGAATAAACACTCAATGTATATTTCCATCATACTTGGCATGAAAATACTAAGGTTTTAAAAAATGGTGTCTTCATTCATTAGACAAGTACTTGGGTATATTCTGTGTGCTTAGAAGTATTTGAAATGCTGGCAATACAGTGGTGACCAAGACAGGCAGAATCCATTTCCTCATGGAGGCTGTATTCTAAATGGAGGCACAAAACAACAAAAAAGCAAGATATTATAGATAAAATGTCTTAATAATAAAAAACAAAACAAAACAAGGTTATGGGGACAAGAGTACATGCAGGCTACTTCAGATTGACAAGGAAAGTCCTTCCAAGGATGGGACACCTCAGAGGAGACATGACTGTCCCGAAAGATCTGGAGGGAGAGCATGGCAGGCGTGGTGAAGGCTGGCACAAGGGCTCTGAATGGGAGTCAGCTTGATTGATTCCAGGAGCTAAAAGAAGGTGGAGGTGGTTGGAGCAGATGAGCAATGTGAAGACTGGCAAGAGGGGAAGTCAGAGGGACAGAAGGGCTGCCTCTTCACTAGATGTTTGCATTGCACCAACAGGAACTGGGAAGATTCAATTAAAAAGCAAAGCCAATATTTATATGAAAGCAATAATTTAGTAATCTTAAACTGTATATAACAAAAAATAAAATACCATAGGAACATTTGTTTTTCATTGAGTATATTTAAAAGTGAGTGACCCTAATGTGTTGGAAATGAATGCAGTTTAGATTTCCACTTTTTATTGTATTGATACTAACACCCACCTCATCCTCACATCCCCGAAAACACACACACACGCACACGCACACGCACACACACACGCACATGCACACACACGCATATGCATGCATGCGCTTCCTTCACAGCAGACCTCTGACAAGAATCTTCTTATCTCATTTAGTTTCTGCTTCTTCCTGCTCCTGTAGTCTCGGCAGGGTTGGTTGGGGTGGAGGAATAGGAGATGAGAAATTAGAAAATTAGAAGCTTTCTAATTCCCTTGAAAGTTTCAACTTTCAGCTTGGGACTCACAATAATTACTATCCCGCCTTGCTTGGATCAGATGCACCCTTTGTTGCCCTCCTTGCTTCAAATGAGGTGGATTTTCACTCTTAACAAGGAACAAAAGATTTGCCTCTTCATTAATAACCTTTACCTCACCCAACACATTCCTGAGAACAGGTTACCCTCAACTCCTGCTCCCTTTGCTTCTTCTCCCAGGAGAGAGAGCGCTGCTAGAGGCAAACAGCATTGCAGATTTGGCTCATTAGAACTGGATGCTTTCAAACTTCAATCTGCTCTCTGCTGCTATTTGGCAGTCTGTTTAATTGTCTTCTCTGTACTCCCAGGCTCTCTCCCCATGGGAGCTATTTTAGACCTTGTCTCTCTTCCCATGCCCCCAGTCCCAGCTGTCCTATCCCTTCCTTGGCATATCATCTCTCCACCTAGTCTATCAAAAATTTAACACTTCAACTCATATATTTTTTACTCTCATTAATCCTTTTCTCATAGTTTTTTCTTTCCTAGTGTCTGTGGGGGAAAGCATCTTTATTCTCTAAAACCATCTCCTTTATAACTAGTTACGTTGTAACTCAAGCTCCAAAACTTTCCAATACATATACTTAAAATCCCATCCACTCTGTTTGCTTTCAAACATTTCCATGTTTTGTTTTTTTTATGAAAAAATACAAAATCTCATTATTTGTCACTTTATTCTCAAGGTTGTTCCTGGGATTCAGAGACATCACATTATCCCTCCCCCTTTATAGTTTCCAATTGTTCCTTATGTACCATATTATTGCCCTTTCTTAATCTTCCTTTCTGATGTTTCCTGCATCTGCCCTTCTCTTCTTTTACTTACTACCTAAATACTTGCCTTTTTCTTTTTAAAAATACTTTTGTTTGATTTCAGAGAGAAGAAGGGAGAGGGAGAGAGAGATAGAAATATCAATGATGAGAGAGAATCATATATTGGCTTCTTCTTGCACGCCTCTTATCCAGCTCCCAATGGGGATTGAGCCCGTAACCCTGGGTTTGTGCTCAACCCAGACTTAAATCATGACCTCCTGGTTCATGGGTCAGTGCTCAACCACTGAGCCACACTGGCTGGGTGCATTTTTCTTTTTTTTAAATGAAATCACAAAGTAGTCACAAATTCACCATTCCTGTGGAACCTCCTACCCGCTATGGTTTTATAGTTGCTAGTCATTTTCAGGGCATTTTAATTCAGAGTCAGTTTGTTCAAATGCCAATTTATCACTGAACTTTCAAATTACACTCTCATTGGAAAGTTTGTTTCTATTAGAGACTGCAGTTTTATACCAGACTTCTCCCCACAGCACTTCCTATTAGTTTGTTCATTCCACAAATACATATGGAGCACCTATTACAGGATACACAGTATTCTTGACTGTAGGGGACACATTAATTAACAAAGCAAAATTCCTGACCTTGTGGGTACATATATTCTTTTTTTCCTCATTTTTTAAAATTAAATTTATTGGGGTAACATTGAGTAACATATTTTCAGATGTATAAGATTATGTAATTCAACATCCGTGTCCTCTTTTTCATGCTACCCATTTGAAGTCTAGTTCCCTTCAGTTACCATATACTTGACCCCCTTTTGCCCATGTCACCCTCCCTTTACCTTGTTTCTTCTCTGGGTACATATATTCCTTATGGAGGAAGCAGACAACAGAATGAGGTAGTGCTTCATTTAGAATGAGAAAGTGATGCATGCTGTGGGAAAAAATAAGGAAAGTCAAGAGAGAGACTGGGAGTGTGGGGAGATCAGGGTAGGCTGCAGTGAGAAGGGGACATTTTAACTCAAACACAGTGAAGAAAATACCTAGGAAAAGGGCAGTCTAGGAAGAAGTATCAGTCAATGCTCCAACGGAACCACATACCTGGTATTCCTTTCTCTTAGTTCTCTTTAAGTCCACATGTACTTCTAAATCACAGCAGTTGTCTCAGGAGTGGATCCTCATTGCTAGGATCTCTGCTTTCATGCAGATTGTGCAGTACTGCTCAGTAAATTTTTCTAGAATACTACTTACTTTCATGATATACCTGAGTTCAAAAATCCCTAATGACTGCCATAGCCGAATGCTTTTATTTCTTCCTGAGAAAATTAGACTGCTCTTCCTCATGTAATGTCTGTCCATACACTGATGCTCATTCTTGGTTCCTGTGTCTGTAGTGATATCATTTTCACTGCCTAGGAAAGCACTTCTGTCTTCTCTCACATGGCATAGTAGTTGCTATATTAGTTCATTATTCCCTGAAAATATTAATCCATGTTTTTCTTTAAAACACACTTTAAAAAACTATTTTTATAATGAAAAGGCTATTAGATACATGCCCATAATGGGAAAAATAGAACTCCTAATATATATAAACAGATGACCAAACAGCAGGCTGCATGGGGCGACAAGGCTGGCAGGGGGATAGTTAGGGACAACCAGGCCAGTGGGGGGACAGTTGGGCTGGCAGGGGGGTGCAGTGAGGGGTGACTAAGTAGGATGGTGGGGGTGAGAAGTTAGGGGCGATAAGGCAGGCAGGCATGTGAGAAATTAGGAGCCAGCAGTCCAGGATTGTGAGAGGGATGTCCAACTGCCGGTTTAAGCCTTAACCCAGGGATCGAGCCTAAACCAGCAGTTGGACATTCCCCAAGGTATCCTGGATTGGAGACGGTACAGGTTGGGCTGAAGGGACCCCCGCCTTCCATGCACAGATTTCATGCACTGGGCCTCTAGTTTTATATAAATGTCTAGAGATGGAATTCCTGGGTACAGGGCATGTAAAGCTGTTGGTTTTTAATACATATTTCAGAGTTACTAACTATAAAGTTGTACTAATTCACAATTCTATAAGAAATTGCCCATTTCCTCATACCCTTATAATTATTTTTATTGTGGCCAATTGGACTTTTTTTTTTTAACTGTTTTATTTATTTATTTATTTATATTTTTTAATTAATTTTTATTAATTTTTATTAATTTTTTTATACATATCTC